>CAHIKZ030004915.1:250000-340000 GCA_903632075.3 Acanthosepion pharaonis
TTAATTCATTATAGATAGATAGATAGATAGATAGATAGATAGATAGATCGTCTCTCGAGACGGACGGATGCTGACGACGACCACGACGACGAAATATATATATATATATATATATATATATATATAAAGAACAGTAAGATATATAATCCGGTGTTCTTATAGATATTTTTATTTTTACAAAATAGTGCTCAATGTAAATTTACAGAGCATTAATATTATAAATTAATTGATTTAAAAATGGAAGCTGAAATGGAACTAATGTCTTTAATTTAATTACAAAATTAAATTCGGAGGTTTTAGCTTCCATATATATATATATATATATATATATATATATATATATATATCTCTGTGTGTGTGTGCGTGTGTGTGAACATTTGATGTTCAATGATTGAAAATAAGGGATTATCAACGGTCAGGAAGTAATGTAATCTTCAATGTCCGAACATGTCTACGTGGTGTATAATAATAGATCAGAAACGAACTTATGTACAATATTTCTAAAAAAATTCTATTTAAAGAGGCGACGTAAAAGATGAAAGAAACACATAAGACGAAGTAAAAATAATGTAATTCGAAAAAAAAAGGAGTGGCTTAGACGAAATAACAGACTCAAAGTAAATGAATGTTGAAGAAAGGAGAAAAAATATTAAAAAAATGTAAATAAAAATTACCAAAAATATTTTCTGAATAAAAAAGCAAAGAAAAAAAGCGGGAAAAATAGTTCCAAAGACTAACCAGAATCTTAAAAGGAATTCTTTTCCAATAATCTCACTAGTCAATGACCAAAAATAAAAGGTGGATGGGTGTGTAAGAAAGTAGTTAATAGAGTCCCCGCACAAACAAATCTGACACCGATGCCACGCACAATAATAAAAGACTGTAACAATCTTCCCTGAAGACCCATAGGAAAGTGCTTATTATAACAACACAGGTTTGATAATAACCGAATTCGGCAAGGTTATCTTGAAATAGACACCGGTTTCAACGAAGCGGAAGATATGAAAGGACTATCGACCATTGAGTCGGAATACAGACCAGCCCGTCTACAATCAAACATCAGTGCTGACATAACGATGCGTCTGAAGCACATATTGAGAACAACACAAGCTCTGTTTGGTGCGCCTGTTAAGTAGCGTATTTACACCCAGAGATTCGTTTTCGAATCCAAGTTCCGCGAAGCAGACATATCTAATGTTAATTATCATCACTTTGAGAATCCGATTAGGAAATCTTCCATTTCAAACGATTTCTTTTTTTCTTTAATCACTTCGCCCGAAGCAAGGCAATAAAGCCACTAGGATCAAGTGGTACTGAGTGTTTGACATTGCATTTAAATTTTTAAAGATCAAAGGCAATAAAGCCACTAGGACGCAAGAGGTTACTGAGTGTTTGAGAATATGAGAAAAAAACTACTATTAAGGAAAGCGGGAAATAAAAGAACAAGAATTAAGAAGACAAACGCTAACGGTTGACATTACATTTAAATCTTTAAAGATCAAAGGCAATAAAGTCACTATTTTAGTAATAATTGTCAACACATCAGCAATTGACCTTGAGAACGTAATATTGTTTATTTGAAAGAAGACTAAGATGGATAATCAATTCACAATCTCTATTGCTTTGTTTACACGAAAGTCAAACGTGTAGACGGTGGTCTAGATTGCACTAGAATAAAAGCAAACAGAATCTCGGTTTACAATAAAGTCAAAATGGTAGACAGAGGTTTAGATTATACTTCAGCGTGGTCCGAAAGTCTTGTTACTCCTTATCAGAAAGTAATGAGAATAACATAAGAAAAAGTAATACAAAGCACATGAACTGGATTCAATTTATTCAATTTCATTGTCGCTGATACACGGCAAGAAGGTCTATAGGAACACCCATCATTTACGTGACACAAAATGATGCTGTGCCATGTCCTGTGTGATATTTTACGAATCTGTGTTTTGTTGAATGTTGCAAAGGCTTTCCGAAAGCTGTCCTTCAACTGATGGGTATTTTGGTATCGTTCATGTTAAACTCTCATCTTGATAATCACCCCACAGTGCGTTGAAATAGAAAATTATGTTGAGTAGGGGTAACAAAACTTCAGGACCACCATGTAGAATAAAAAGTAGATGTGTCCGGTTTACACTGAAGTCAAAAGCTTAGGCAGAAGTCATCATTACATTACAATAAAAAAAAGTAGACAAAGCTGACGTTTATTCTGAAGTCTTGATTCCATTACAGTAAAAAAGTACACTTACGTCCAGTTTACACTGAAGTCAAAAGCGTAGATAGAAGTTTCATTCCATTACAATAATGAGATAAACATAGGTCCAGTTTACACTGAAATCAAAAGCGTAGACAGAAGTTTGAGTACATTACCATAATAAAGTATACATAGGTTCAGTTTACACTGAAGTCAAAAGCGTAGACAGAAGTTTGAGTACATTACCATAATAAAGTATACATAGGTCAAGTTTACACTGAAGTCAAAAGCGTAGACAGAAGTTTGATTACATTACAATAATAAAATAACATAGGTCCAGTTTACACTGAAGTCAAAAGCGTAGACAGAAGTTTGATTACATTAACATAATAAAGTATACATAGGTCCAGTTTACACTGAAATCGTAGACAGAAGTTTGATTCCATTACAATAAAGATAGGTCCAGTTTACACTGAAGTCAAAAGCGTAAAAAAAAGTTTGATTCCATTACAATAGAAATAAATATATGTCCATTTGAAAACGTAGACAGAAGTTTGATTCCATTAACATAATTACATAGGTCCAGTTTACACTGAAGTCAAAAGCGTAGACAGAAGTTTGATTCCATTACAATAAAGAAATAAATATAGGTCCAGTTTACACTGAAGTCAAAAGCGTAGACAGAAGTTTGATTCCATTACCATAATAAAATACATAGGTCCAGTTTTGAAGTTGAATAGGTCCAGTTTTGTAAAGAAGTTTCATTACAATAAAGAAATAAAATAGGTCCAGTTTACACTGAAGTCCGTAGACAACTGATGTATACATAGGTCCAGTTTACACTGAAATCAAAAGCGTAGACAGAAGTTTGTTAAAGAAAAATAGGTCCAGTTTCTGAAGTCAAAATAAACAAAAGTTTGCGTTAGAGAAAGAAACATAGGTCCAGGAGTCAAAAGCGTAGACAAGTTTGATTCCATTAACATAATAAAGTATACATAGGTCAGTAAGTCAAAACGTAGACAGAAGTTTGATTCCATTACAAATAAAAACAAAGGTCCAGTTTACAGAACAAAAGCGTAGACAGAAGTTTGATTCCATTACCATAATAAAAGTATACATAGGTCGGTTACACTGAAGTCAAAAAAGAAGATTACATTAACATAATAAAGTATACATAGGTCAGTTTACACTGAAGTCAAAAGCGTAGATAGAAGGTTTGTTCCATTACAATAAAGAAATAAATATGAACTGAAGTCAAAAAGCGTAGACAGAAGTTTAGGCAGAAGGTTCAGTTTTGTCAAATTAGACAGAAGTTTTACCATAATAAAGTATACAAAGGTAGACTTTAGACAGAAGTTTGATTACATTACAATAAAGAAATATATAGGTCCAGTTTACACTGAAGTCAAAAGCGTAGATAGGTAGAAGTTTAGACATTCCATTACAATAAAGAAATAAACATAGGTCCAGTTTACACTGAAGTCAAAAGTAAACAAAAAGTAGATTACAGAAGTTTAGGTCCAGTTTACATGAAGTCAAAAGCGTATAATAAAGTATACATAGGTCCAGTTTACACTGAAGTCAAAAGCGTAGACAGAAGTTTTAAAGAAATAAACATATAGTTTACATAGGTAGACAGAAGTTTGATTCCATTACCATACCAATAAAAGTATACATAGGTCCAGTTTACACTGAAGTCAAAAGCGTAGACAGAAGTTTGAGTACATTACCATAAATAAAGTATACATAGGTCCAGTTTACACTGAAGTCAAAAGCGTAGATAGAAGCTTCCATTTAAAAAAATAAATATTCCATTACTGAAATAAAAAGTAGACAGAAGTTTGATTCCATTACCATAATAAAAGTATACATAGGTCCAGTTTTGAAATCAAAACGTAGACAGAAGTTTGATTCCATTCTGAAGTTTACAGAACAAAAGCGTAAACATAAAAAGTTTGATTCCATTTGATAGGTCCATTCAAAACGTAAACAAAAAGTTTGATTCCATACAAAGAAATAAACATAGGTCCAGTTTACACTGAAGTCAAAAGCGTAGACAGAAGTTTGATTCCATTAACATAATAAAGTATACATAGGTCCAGTTTACACTGAAGTCAAAAGCGTAGACAGAAGTTTGATTCCATTACAATAAAGAAATAAACATAGGAGTTTACACTGAAGTCAAAAGCGTAAAGACAGAAGTTTGATTCCATTACCATAATAAAGTATACATAGGTCCAGTTTACACTGAAGTCAAAAGCGTAGACAGAAGAAGTTTTGATTAACATTACCAGTCAAAAGCGTAGAAGAAAATACAATAAAGAAATAAATATAGGTCCAGTTTACACTGAAGTTTACATTACCATAATAAAGAAGTACACTGAAATCAAAAGCGTAGACAGAAGTTTGATTCCATTACAATGATTACAGTTTACACTGAAGTCAAAAGGTCCGTAAACAAAAGAATTCCATTACAATAGGTCCAGTTTACACTGAAGTCAAAAGCGTAGACAGAAGTTTGATTCCATTAACATAATAAAGTATACATAGGTCCAGTTTACACTGAAGTCAAAAGCGTAGACAGAAGTTTGATTCCATTACAATAAAGAAATAAACATAGGTCCAGTTTACACTGAAGTCAAAAGCGTAGACAGAAGTTTGATTCCATTACCATAATAAAGTATACATAGGTCCAGTTTACACTGAAGTCAAAAGCGTAGACAGAAGTTTGATTACATTAACATAATAAAGTATACATAGGTCCAGTTTACACTGAAGTCAAAAGCGTAGATAGAAGTTTGCTTCCATTACAATAAAGAAATAAATATAGGTCCAGTTTACACTGAAGTCAAAAGCGTAGACAGAAGTTTGATTACATTACCATAATAAAGTATACATAGGTTCAGTTTACACTGAAGTCAAAAGCGTAGACAGAAGTTTGATTCCATTACAATTAAACATAGGTCCAGTTTACACTGAAGTCAAAAGCGTAGACAGAAGTTTGATTCCATTACCATAATAAAGTATACATAGGTCCAGTTTACACTGAAGTCAAAAGCGTAGACAGAAGTTTGAGTACGTTACCATAATAAAGTATACATAGGTCCAGTTTACACTGAAGTCAAAAGCGTAGATAGAAGTTTCTTCCATTACAATAAAGAAATAAATATAGGTCCAGTTTAACTGAAGTCAAAAGCGTAGACAGAAGTTTGATTCCATTACCATAATTATACATAGGTCCAGTTTACACTGAAATCAAAAGCGTAGACAGAAGTTTGATTCCATTACAATAAAGAAATAAACATAGGTCCAGTTTCTGAAGTCAAAAGCGTAAACAAAAAGTTTGATTCCATTACAATCAAAAGAGAAAGAAACATAGGTCCAGTTTACACTGAAGTCAAAAAGCGTAGACAGAAGTTTGATTCCATTAACATAATAAAGTATACATAGGTCCAGTTTACACTGAATTAGACAGAAGTTTGATTCATTACAATAAAGAAATAAACATAGGTCCAGTTTACACTGAAGTCAAAAGCGTAGACAGAAGTTTGATTCCATTACCATAATAAAGTATACATAGGTCCAGTTTTTCAAAAGCGTAGACAGAAGTTTGATTACATTAACATAATAAAGTATACATAGGTCCAGTTTACACTGAAGTCAAAAGCGTAGATAGAAGTTTGCTTCCATTACAATAAAGAAATAAATATAGGTCCAGCCATCATGAAGTCAAAAGCGTAGACAGAAGTTTGACCATAATAAAGTATACATAGGTTCAGTTTACACTGAAGTCAAAAGCGTAGACAGAAGTTTGAGTACATTACCATAATAAAGTATACATAGGTCAAGTTTACACTGAAGTCAAAAGCGTAGACAGAAGTTTGATTACATTACAATAAAGAAATAAATATAGGTCCAGTTTACACTGAAGTCAAAAGCGTAGACAGAAGTTTGAGTACATTACCATAATAAAGTATACATAGGTCCAGTTTACACTGAAATCAAAAGCGTAGACAGAAGTTTGATTCCATTACAATAAAGAAATAAACATAGGTCCAGTTTACACTGAAGTCAAAAGCGTAAACAAAAGTTTGATTCCATTACAATAGAGAAATAAACATAGGTCCAGTTTACACTGAAGTCAAAACGTAGACAGAAGTTTGATTCCCATAATAAAATACATAGGTCCAGTTTACACTGAAGTCAAAAGCGTAGACAGAAGTTTGATTCCATTACAATAAAGAAATAAACATAGGTCCAGTTTACACTGAAGTCAAAAGCGTAGACAGAAGTTTGATTCCATTACCATAATAAAGTATACATAGGTCCAGTTTACACTGAAGTCAAAAGCGTAGACAGAAGTTTGAGTACATTACCATAATAAAGTATACATAGGTCCAGTTTACACTGAAGTCAAAAGCGTAGATAGAAGTTTGCTTCCATTACAATAAAGAAATAAATATAGGTCCAGTTTACACTGAAGTCAAAAGCGTAGACAGAAGTTTGATTCCATTACCATAATAAAGTATACATAGGTCCAGTTTACACTGAAATCAAAAGCGTAGACAGAAGTTTGATTCCATTACAATAAAGAAATAAACATAGGTCCAGTTTACACTGAAGTCAAAAGCGTAAACAAAAGTTTGATTCCATTACAATAGAGAAAGAAACATAGGTCCAGTTTACACTGAAGTCAAAAGCGTAGACAGAAGTTTGATTCCATTAACATAATAAAGTATACATAGGTCCAGTTTACACTGAAGTCAAAAGCGTAGACAGAAGTTTGATTCCATTACAATAAAGAAATAAACATAGGTCCAGTTTACACTGAAGTCAAAAGCGTAGACAGACGTTTGATTCCATTACCATAATAAAATACATAGACTGAAGTCAAAAGCGTAGACAGAATTTTGATTCCATTACCATAATAAAGTATACATAGGTCCAGTTTACACTGAAGTAAAAAGCGTAGACAGAAGTTTGATTCCATTACAGTAATAATCGAAACATAGGTCCAGTTTACACTGAAGTCAAAAAAGCGTAGACAGAAGTTTTGATTATATTACAAAAAAAAGTAGCCTTAGGTCCGCTGGTGTTCACTTTAGTTAGTTTTCATTACATTTATTTGAATTATTTTATAATTAAAGAAATGCATTATTTTACGACAAAAACCATGTATCCACCTTTTACATTTTTCTGTGCGTATTTATTGTCCTTATTCTGCTTACAAATCTGACATGTCTTCATTAACCATGCGTTTTAGTATCAACTTCGTTGATGTCTATCATTGTTCGACCTTCTTATTATCGCATGAACTACTAAAGGCCTAAATCACATTTAATGTCCACCAGGAAACTTAATATAAGAACATTAATCAATATATACTGGTTTAGCCGAAAGAGAGTTTTGTACTTAATGTCTCCGCAGATCTTCAAAGGATCTTCGAACACCGAGGATTGACCTAAAATGTGTCCTCAGTGCTACAAAGATCATCACCAGTCCTAAGTGGATGTTGGTCAATGTACCAATATAAACAAAGAAGTAAACATAGATAAACATACACACAAGACAACCCCATAATAGGAAGTTATATAAACTCCTGACCTACGAGAGAAGAGAATCCGTCACATCCTCGCAAAGAAAAACCCGAAACCACATACCTTTGTTTCAGCCGACACTAATTTACCGGCAATGTGAGTAAACAAGGCATGAAAAAATTATTCTCGTTACAATATTTAATTTCAGAAATCTATATTGCGTTCAGAAGATTTTTCGAATCTCGCCTACATTCTCAGAAGTATCTCTCTATAAACATTGTTACGCCCGGGCTTTCGTTGGGACTACGATATCCGGGACGCAACGAGAAAATAAAAATAATAAGTAAGAGATCCCAAGGTTCGATGTAAAAAATAAAGAACGTTGTGAGGGGAATTCTCCAATTCCGGACGTCGGTAAACGCAGAGAGAAAATGAACAATACGCAGACACAGAACAACAGAAGACGACACGAGAATATATAATACAAAGCTTTTATTTATAGAATATACAAAGTGTGAAAGTAAGAAAAAGAAAACTAAATAATACAAGGGGTGGGGAGATAAGTTACCAATTAAACAGATACTAATGTGTCGAAATACATATGAATACAGAGATAGCAGATTATAAGATATAGAAAAACATGCAGAAACTTACATAAGGTTGGAATGAACGTCGATTGATTATTATCAGGGTACAGTTTGATCAAAACGATATTTATACACTTCTCTGAAAGTAAAGGATGGGATTGTCAATGTTCTAATATGAGTTTTTGACTGGCGACGTCCAATCCGTGTTGATGGCGAGGAGAACAAACAGAAAAATCACGGGTGTGTAGCCGACTTGGGTTGAAGATGTTGTTCTAGATTCTCTCGTCGGTCCTTTGGTTTTTGGTGGCATCTAATTCTTCTGGCATTAAACAACAAAGTCTGGTTTTGGTGACAACTGCTTCTTCTAACGGCAAACAGCTAAGACTGGTTTTGGTGACGTCCGATTCCTCCGAAAGCCAGCATCTAAGTGAGACCATTGTCACCTCAACACGTGCGAAACGAAACTGCTACGAGTTGAGTCACGTGTTGGCCCCCCAAAAAACGTGTGCGTCATTCACGGACTCTGTTAATGTCATTCGCACTTATCTGTCAAACAGCTTTTGTTTGGCCTACGCATCAGAGATCAGATAGGAAATGGGGGTAGGAAGGAAAGGTTCTTTTCCGAGAACTGGCCCTAACTCATCTGGGCATAAAAAAATATATCCCACAATCTGCATATTCAAGAAATAAATAAGTTATTAAGATTCATATGTTTCGTCGCAAATACACAATGTACTGAAAATATACTTATAAAATCTGAGGTGAGTTTACATATAATATGCGGATACATTTTCGGTCGGTAATTTGATCAGTTCCACGGTTGAGCCAGGATCCGTCGCCCGGGACGCAGAGATGAAAACAATAGTTAAATATTCTTCTCTTGCTGATAGATTTTTTTTACTCCTGTGTCAGTGGAGACCTCTGGGGTTATTGGCCCTCGTTCGATGGTGTTTTTTCGGAGGATTGGCGCGATTGCGTATCGATTAAGGGACGAGCCTCGCGAAACGGAGTGGCTCTTGCAGCGTGTTCCACTGGCGATGGTTCGAAGTAATGCTTTTTCCATCATTGCGGCTGGCAGAGGTTAGAAAAAATTGTTTATTGTTACGTTGTTCTGGAATTGTCAACAGTGGTCAACTGTAATTGTTTTGTTTCAATAAATTTTATTTAAAAAAAAAAAGTTTACAAATATGAGGTTAACGTAACAACATCCATTGAATAATCGTTGAATTTAGCTATTCCCACACAAATATTAGTGACGTTGGTACAGACAAGGTCAGCAGCTTCTACCTTATTATCACAAAAGTAATTCTTAAATATAAAATCTGAAAGATTTCCAAGTTATTCTCGATATCTAACTTAACATATTGACTACGAAACACGAGTCAGGTTGGCAGTTTTTATTATGGCGCCTACTACGAGTTATCTCGTTTTTGAGTTCTTGCCATCAAAGCTATAATCACGATGTTTTTTTTTATTGTTCTTAACGAAAATATCTGCTACATGGCGTCTAAGGCAATAATGAAAATTTTCACTAGCAACTAAAAACAAGCTTTTATCTATTGAAATTATAACACGTAAACGAAGCACTTGAAAAAAGATTATTGCCTAAGTTGACTATTATAAAGTTATCATTATAGGGACATGTTGGGAAGATAACGGATGAACTTAGACTTGACCAGGTTAAGATTCCACTCGAGCAGCTTTTTCCCACGAACCACTGCTTTGTGGAACTGACTCCCAAGAGGATGCTTCCCAGATTACTACAATCTTAATTTGTTCAAATCTAGGCTTAATTTTTATTTTCCACGCATATTCCCATATCTGGCTCTCAAGAGGATGCTTTCCCCTAGTACTACAATCTTAACCTGTTCAAGTCTAAGATCAACCGTTATCTTCCCCAAATATCCCCATAAATTGTGTCTCTTTGAGTTAGAGCGTTTTTAGACACGCATACGAACAGACAGAATGTGCCATTGAGAAGACGAATTAATGTTACATGAAACGATTCCATTGGTGAGATGTAAGTTTAACTCCAATAGCTTTTACCAATAACTTATGCTTTGTGGAACTTACTCGAAGAGGATGTTTCCCCAATTCTTACAATCATATTCTTTGTCAAGTCTAGGATTAACTGATATCTTCCCCACATCTCTCCATAATCTCTGTAACCCTCTACCTCGAGTGGGTTTTGGGCCTAGCATAGAGTGAACATTATTATAAATTAAAAAAAAATCTTTTTGAGCTTTAAACTGTGTTTTTGAACTCAGACGGTCTAAACACTAACTGCGGGTTTGTGTCATTGATCCTGATATCTTCCTTCTTATTCCGACCTGATATCTTTGGTCTACCACTTCTGTTCTTTGATCCACACCTTTCGTGATCAAGCCAAAAAGGTGTCGTTGATTAATTAACTCAACTTCTGCACACTGCGATAGCCGACTGATACCGACATTCAACAATTCTACAGTGTTCGAAATCAGATAGCCTTTGCCTGTTTCCTATACTGTTCAGTTTTGACACTGTTTAAAAAAATAGAATCCGATAAATTGAGGCAGTGAATTCTTTATATCTCAGGAATTTTCAACACGTTTAAATTTTATATCAACGATCCTTTTCAGTGATTAAAATTCCGTAAAAACTGTTCCAAATATTTCTTTTTACTTCCCGACTCTATACTATTGAACAATGGGGGAAATCCTTAACGTTTTTGCCCGCAAAAAGTGGTGTGTAAAAAGGATGTTATTTCCCTTCGCACTTTTAATATTTTAGCTAACTCCATTCCTCGGCATTATATAGTGTTTTAAAAAGTGATAATTGTAATAAAACCTAAACATTTTAGGAAAGTGAATTTATATATACTTTTTTTTTATTCTTGACAATTTACAACAAAAATTTATTTATTAGTTCTTTTTTACAAAAGTAATTTTATATTTACAACATGCTAAAACCTAACTTAACACAATTGTATTAAAACTAATGCAACACAATATTTATTATTAACCAAATTTTTAAAGAAACAAATATGAAATCAATTTTTATTCATTAGTTTATAAAAAATTACTAAATTATAAAAATATGTGAATCAACATTATTCTTTACCATTATTAAAACATTATTATTTACCATTTTATAGAGTTCGGATCGGTAAGCAATTAACGAACTATTCCAATAAATATTATAATAAATAAATAAGAGAAATAAACAATCTAATAGGTAAATAATGTTTATTATTTTTGTTTTCCATTTTCAAGAACAAAGAAAATGTATAAATTCACTTTCATGATTTAGTATTTATTAAAATTCTAATCATCGCTTTTTTAAAACAATTAAACTTACCGAGGAGTGAAGGTAGTTAAAATTTATTATTTCAACTACCATCACTCCTCGACATCAAGGATAAAACCGTCTTTTTGGCACACCGATTTTAATTTTTTTTTTTTTTTTTTTTGTTGTTGTTGTTGGCACGAAGGTTAAAGTTTGCCGGACAGAGTTTATAAAATGACACACCTAAAAAAAAAATAAAACTATTTTTTTTCAAGCAAGGTGGGAGTGCCACTAGCACGCATTTGGTGGCAGAGTGTGAGAGCAAGAGTAAAGAGGGGTGTTTGAGGAAAGGATATGGAGAAGGACGGAAATCAGGATCAAGATATAAAAAGATGTCGATTGACATTACACTTGAATATTTGACGATTATAGCTATCAGGGAAGCAAGTAAGAGGAAGGGAGTTCCACTGTCGGGAAGTGAGAGAGAAGAAGCTTTTGAGAAGAAGAGGCGGTTACATTTAATTTTTTCGATAGTGAAAAGTTGGGGCCGAGATACCAACCTAGTAACACGCTTAAATTCATGCATTTGAGGTACCAGTGAATGTAGCTCGTCAGAGCACTTGCCATGGAAGTATTTGTAGAATAGAGAGATGGAAGCCGCAGCACGTCGGTGAGAAAGTGACTGTAGACCAGATGCCAGGTCAGGACCTATGACATTGCATATCCGTCTCTGAATTTTGTCTAGGACCTCGAGATAAACAGCAGGGACACCAGACCATATATGGCAACAGTATCCAATGCAAGGACGAATGGTTGATTTGTAGATTTGAACGATGGACTCAGGCTAGCAAGACCTTATTCCAGAAAAGTAGAAACATGAACAGTGCATATTGAATATAATGGCAAATATCTTTTGATAATTTGAAAAATAGTTTTTAAAGAGAATCAGCGATGTAAAATCTGATACATAGTCATATCAAATTGGTAATCGGCGACATCAGGGAATATTTCGCTTCTCGTTTACATGTTCAGTAGGGAGGTACTGTTCTGAGCCTAGTGCCTAGTTGATATTTCTGAATTTTCATATATCATTGATAGAGGACGATATCCGAGATAGGGAATTATCTTATCGTTGTAGACATTACATAAATGCCAAAAACACTGTTCCACGCCGGACAACCTCTATATCCTGAACAAGGTTGATTATAATGGAAAGACCATTTTCTTTGTAGATCTTTGGAAAATTAGGAAAATGCTCTACCCAATCACCCAATCGATTCTTTCAGCTATACAAATTTTCATGGACAAGGAATGAACGGAGACGTCCCAAAAATTAATAGGAGCGATATGTACGGAAAATTTGAAGGATCGTTCCAAATTAAAAATTCCAGTGAACAAGAATTCGGAATTATTTCATATTAAGAACAACCAGGAATATACACTTAATTAGATGACTATAAGAGCTGTCTAAGAGAACCCTTTTTGCCTTTTCAGGAGACTCCTTGTGACTTCTCTATCTAATGTTTTCAGCTGACATGACGTGAAAGAATATATTGAATCAATTCCTAGCTCTGCTGCTAGAAAAAATGGTTCACAGTGTCGTGGTAAATATTGCCAGAATTTATCTTACACTTTTATAAGTTGCCATGCATTGTATATTACTGCTGCATCTTGTCTGGTGCTCTTGATATGTATTCAGAGATACTTGATAAAAACTAAAGAGGACTTTACAATGCTATTTTTAACGCCTCCAAAACGAAACTGCTCTCATTTAATCATCTGAGGGAAGACTTTTTAGCTTCTATAAGCATGGCTGATGCTAGCCTCCAAGAGAGTGACCCATTGCGTTTTCTCGGATTAATACTTTCAGCTGACATGGACAGAGTTTATTGAATTAATTGCAAATTCTACAGTTAAGAAAGTTAGTTCACTATGCCGTGTGAGACAATTTTTCTCGCCAGACTCTATCTTACATATTTATAAGTATGCCATTTGCCCTTGCTTTGAATATTGCTGACACATCTTCTGCTATATATTTAGAGATTCTGATAAAATCCAAAGAAGAATGTATCTTGCATATTTATAAGTCTACCATTCATCCATGCATTGAATATTGCTGTCACATCTGATCTGGTCTTCTGCTATATATTTAGATATTTTTGATAAAATCCAAAGAAGAATCTATCTTGTATATTTATAAGTCTACCATTCATCCATTCATTGAATATTGCTGCCACACCTTGTCCGGTGCTTCTGCTATATTTTTGGAGATTCTTGATAATCTCTGAAAAAGAATCTGCAATGTTACTAGTCCTGACCTGACATCCCGGCTTCAGTCTCTTTCGCACCGCCGTAACGTAGCCTCTCTCTTCTCTTTTCTAAAAATACTTTCATCGTAATTGTTCAGATGAACTATCCTCTATGGTATTTAGACTTTGTGAATTGAAGCGTACTACTGGATTAACTGCAAAGATTTCGTCTTCTTCCAGCTGAAATGGCTCGATGTAACAGTAAGTTCTATGTTAACAGTTTGTTTTACCACAATTTTCGCTTGTGGAACTCTCTCGGTGTTTTGTTTTCCTCTCAGCTTTGATATTCAGCCATGTTAATCGTTATATTCGGTTTTCTTTATTCCTGTTTTTTGTTCTCTCTCCTTAATAATGCTTTCTTTTTCTCATATTCTTTCACATTCAGTAACCCCCTTGCATCTTAGTGGATTTATTCCCTTACTTGAGGTGAATGGATTAAAATAGTAGGTATATATATTACATAACTATCTAAGAATATTATATGATAGGTTATATTTTGTCAAGATACATTTTGTAATGAGACAAATCCCATGGAAGGTTGATTCCTTTTAATTTGGAAACAGAAAAAGACGATATGGGAATCGAGAATAATCTTAGATGATGTTCGCTGAAGAGTAGAAACTTTTGAAGAATTTCAGGAAAATAAATTTTTAAAAATGCATAAAATGAGAGATTAATTTCTAAAATAAGAAAATCAATGCAGTATACCACTTTTTTAAAAAAATATCATTTCACCCCAAGCAAGGTGATAATCCCACTAGCACGCAGGGGGTTATTAAGAGGGAAATGAAATCAGAAGACTTTAGTAGGGATAAATGAAGAAAAGAGCAATAAATGAACAAAATTTTTTCGGCATCTAACGACGCAACAGTGTGGAAAATTAACAGTGTCTTTATGTAATGGATACTTTCTTATCTCGAAGTCGGTCTCTATCAATGATATATGAAGCTTCAAGGGAGAAACGTCACTTTCACACTGAACAGGGTTGAAGAAGCTAAAAGTGGACGACTGATGTTACATTAACATTTTTGAAGATTGTATTTATCAGGAAAGCAAAAGAAAGGAAAGCAGAAAAGAAACTGTAAGAGTAGAATTGGCAGTTACATCTAGCTAGTTGAACAGTAAAACAGTGAGACCTAATTGCCAATCAAGTAGAACGCTTAAATTCATGTAGTCGAGGTACCATGGATGAAAGCTTATTAGAACAATTACCATCAAGATATTTGTAGAAAAGACAGAGGGAAACCACGTCAAGTAGGTAAGAAAGTGACTGAACCCGAGATACAGATCCTTCTTTGGAATTTGCAAGAATCTCGAGATGTACGACAAGAACACCAGAACAGTAACAGAACCAGTATTCAATTCCACGGGTGAATGGTAGAATTATAAAAAAAAAAATGGATTCTGACAAGAACATTTTTTCTGGATTGACACAATGAACACGCTTTCCGTGCAGTAGACGTAGCTATTGTTGATTTTAGCCATTCTCCAAGATGTTGCTAAATCCGTATTCCTTTTAACCAATCATAACAATTTACAGGAATACCGTTGCTTCTAGATTTTTGCATCGGCTGATATGTAAAAAAATTCTCAGAATTAACCTGTAGAAAAAGACATTTGGTCACTCGTCATGCATACAAATAAATTCAACAATTTTAATTTTATAAATGCTACACTCATAAACAACGAAAATAATCCACTCAGAAAGAAAAACCTTGAGAGTGCCGCCATTGAATATTATCCGCCCAAGTTTTTTCCCAATATCAACTTGCCTAACAGAGTCATTGCTCTCCCAGGTCAACGTACACAACGTACATTTAATTTTTTCGATAGTGAAAGCGTGGGGCCGAGATACCAACCTAGTAACACGCTTAAATTCATGCATTTGAGGTACCAGTGAATGTAGCTCGTCAGAGCACTTGCCATGGAAGTATTTGTAGAATAGAGAGATGGAAGCCGCAGCACGTCGGTGAGAAAGTGACTGTAGACCAGATGCCAGGTCAGAACCTATGACATTGCATATCCGTCTCTGAATTTTGTCTTGGACCTCGAGATAAACAGCAGGGACACCAGACCATATATGGCAACAGTATCCAATGCAAGGACGAATGGTTGATTTGTAGATTTGAACGATGGACTCAGGCTAGCAAGACCTTATTCCAGAAAAGTAGAAACATGAACAGTGCATATTGAATATAATGGCAAATATCTTTTGATAATTTGAAAAATAATTTTTAAAGAGAATCAGCGATGTAAAATCTGATACATAGTCATATCAAATTGGTAATCGACGACATCAGGGAATATTTCGCTTTTCGTTTACATGTTCAGTACTGTTCTGAGAATATTATCCGCCCAGGTTTTTTCCCAATATCAACTTTCCTAACAGAGTCATTGCTCTCCCAGGTCAACGTACACAACAAATATCAAGAAATCAAAAGAAAACAGTTGAATCCGCTAACAAAACAATATTTCTACATGTGAAAATATTCTCTTCAAACATAAAATAATTGACGTTCATTTTTCAGTTGACCATATGAATATAAAATAGCGTTTCTAAATTCTTCTAATTGCTAACAATTTTTTGTTTGTTGTTTATAGATATTTTGTTTCAATAAATTCATTTCGTCTTTTGCCTTGAAAAAGTCCACGAAACGCGTCGACGAAAACTGCAGTTTTTCTATTTTCTTTTTTTCCTTTATATATATATATGCTGATATAGTTTTAAACTATTACATAGAATAGTAATTTTTGATGATTTAGGGAAATATTTTAAGCTAACATCAGTAATATAAAAATAATGATACATGCTCTATTCGAATTGATAATATCAGACATCAGGGAATATTTCAACCTTCATTCGCAAGTTTAGTATGGAGGTACTGTTATGAGACCAGTACGAAAGTGATGTTTCTCCCTTGAAGCTTCATATGTCATTGATAGAGACCGACTTCGAGATAAGAAAGTATCCATTACATAAAGACATTGTTAATTTTCCACACTGTTGCGTCGCTCGATCCCGAAAAAATTTTGTTGTGTCGGTAATGTCGTTTTCGACGTAGCCCTTGGGAAAATTATGAGAGTGGTCAGCCTAATCACTCACTCGTTTCTTTCGGCTATCCATCGACATGGGATTCTCAGGGTCCAGGACTTAATGCAAACATTCTTAGCAGGCTCAATTTCTGGGGTATTTTTTTTTAGCTAAATTCATGATTTTCTTTTAAACTGATTTCCCCAAGAATCACGATATGTAACAATATCATCCCAACCAAAACGCCCGTCCAAAACAAAAATATGACACATGGCTCAATGGATAAAGGTGTTTGTTAGATCCAGTTACAGGACCCAAAGAGTGTGAGTTCAATACCCGTGGATAACTTGGAGAGGGGAATTAACAGGAGATAACTGATAACGGACATCCATAAAAACAGGGCACGTGGAACTAGAATAATCTACCCTAGTGAGCGAAATAAAGGGTTCAATTCTTTGTAATAAATATGGCGATAAAGATGAGGACAATAGTCCGAATAATGCAAATAGTCGTCATTTGACCAAATTTTTGGAACGGTGTCAAGCCGATAAATATTAAGTACCTCCTCAGAATCTTTATATGTTCATACTGGACATAAATTGGAGGTCGGTTTTCTATTTACGTTAAGTCATAAATTAAACACCTCAAGTATTACTATATTTTAACATATATCACATTGATCATAGTACTGCGTATGACGATAAACTACATTCGGCAAATCCCAAATCCAAGGACTTCCAACTCCTGTTGGAGGTACACCTCCCTGATTGACCATTCCTACATGGGTGTGGCCGTATTAATGCCGCTTGGCCAACTTACACCCTTGTGCAAATTAATTGAAACAAAACGAATAATTCTGTTATTATTTACTTTTTTCGTATTTTTCTAAAGAAACATGTCCCAGTGCACATATTAGTACTTCGTATGTCCATTTTATAAAGTCATTCCTTGCAGAGTGACCACAGATTCTCGATTGGATTTATATCAGGAGTACTTTGACTTTCTCACTGGTAAGACTTACAATTGTGTTCCATCGCAGACAATGATCGTAGGACAACTAACCGACAGTCGAGACAATAGTGTCTGGGCGTGATAAAAGTCTAATACAATCACGGATGTCACAATATTTTTCCGAGCCGAATAAATTTCATCATACACCCCGAAAATAGACTCATATTACTGCACACCACAGCAAATTACATAATTTGAATAAAAATATAAATCGATTATACCGTGTCACTCTACTGGGTCTAAAACTGACCGTATGGTGAAAGAAAGGAAACTAAAGCGGTTGTTTTAAATAAGTTACACAAGGATGTATTTTTCGCTTCAAAACAGAATGGACTTTTCAATCAAATAGAATCGTTTTCTGCCTAAACTAACAGCAATATAAAACCATTCTCTCAGATCAATGATTGAATGTAGCTTCAAATTATTCACATCTTAATGGTCAGTGACTGAAAAAAACTTACTGCCCTTTAATTACAATTAGCGATACATTACACTTATTTGATTTTTTTTCATACCAAGTTTTTTCATAATATAGAGATCACGTATCTGTCCAATTTTCTTTTCTTTATTATATAGAAATTGGCATGACTTCATGGAAAAGGTAATGACGTAATTTCCCGTTCCTTTCTATACGTTTGGCAATATCAGAATTTTTCTTTCGCTTAGACTGGTTACCAACCAAGTATAGAGGGTGACAATTAATCTTGAAGGAGATTCATGTCTTTCGTAATGTTATTTGTGTTAAAGTCAACGTAAGAGACTAGACCGGAACTTGAACCCGGTTCGCTAATTCCGTGTTCCGTTCCAATAACAATTGCATTACTAGTACGCTTTATTTTTTTTAATTTAAATTTCATTTTAATATGTAGCGCGCGTTATACGTAGAAACACATCATACGACATAAAATACAGTAAATGTTTTCTTTTTAATTATTTCCTTATTGTCTGAAGAGGTTTCAGATAAATGTTTTATTACGCTTTGTTTTAATGGATTTTTTTCTGCGATTTCAATAAAATCCTTGTAGGTTAGCCTTATCAAAATAACCATTTGTGCTTCTAGTAGATTTGTTAGACTGGCCTTTATTTTACGTAGCTTCTTTAAATTTGAATTGTATTTTTGAAATTATCGTAAATTTTATTTTTTTTAGTTGTTTATTCCATTTTCTTTTTACGTGACCTAAAAAGTTCGAGCAATCTTTTATTGTTATCTCTCATTTTATCATCTTCAGAAAAAAAACCTGAAATTCTTCAAGTCGTAACAATCAGTCCGTATTCTCAGTAACATGAAGCCTACAAATTTACGAGATAACTTTCAGCACAGTTATTACAATTGAAACCAGCATGGCAGCTTGAAAGCAAATTGGATGAGCTTGTTTACAAGATGAACTTTAAAAATAGTTCATATCACGTTATAGTTTTTCAGTATTCAGTCATTTACCTCAGTAATGGCGCCAGATGAGAAAGAACTCATCCCTATTTGAACAGAAGCTTGCAAAGAACACTTATAAGCCAAAAATAGCTAAAGATTTATTTCCAAAAGTGTGCAAGTTGAAAAGAAATGGGGAAAACGTCGAAGATGCTCAGAAACGGCCCGGTTGACCAGGCAATGAAGCACTCAGATCTATTGGATTTTTCAAGAGACTGGTTGATGAAAACTTGAGAATTTCGACTGCAGATATTGGCACTGAAGCCAAAGAAATATCAAAGATATATATATTGCCATTTTTTCTTATCTTTTCAGATCCCTGTCTGACAAAAGCTACTGATCCTAAACCCTTAATAATAAACAGGCAACAGTTATACAGAAAATGTGCTCTCCGGAAAGGGTTTGAAACTGCGCCCCACTTTGTAAGAGAAACGACCGTTTCACAGCACAACCACAGGTTATATATACATTTGATAATATTTCTTTAGAACGCAGGCCAATAGATATAACACACACTGTTTAGCATTAAAATAACAGGGCGTTTATTTCAAATACGGGTATCCACTAAAAATAACGTTTGAAGTAGTAAACACACACATACATGCACACACACCCATACACTCTCACACACACAAACACACACACACACAGATAGATAGATAGATAGATAGGTAGGTAGATTTCATTATTTAAACATACACAACACATTTCTTTCGCTTCGCATCTGATAAAGCCTATACATCTATTTATTGTTTAGTGTTTAAATAATCGTATTTTGTGTGTTTTTAAATTTGAAATAAACGCCCTGTTATGATAATATATTTCTGAACAAATCTAATTTCATGAACGTTTCCAGTTGCCAAAAATTTTTTAAAAAAATCCTTATCGGGATTACATTTCCTAATTTTAAAACATATTTACTGGGTGTAACGGCAAAATTGTCCTAATCATGTAACAGGAAAATAGTCCATTTGTTAGATTAAGCTCTGAACCGTTGTAAGTTAGAAATAATAAAGATATCTTACTGGAATTTCCCAAGGTTTTTTCTACAACAATGGAACTGTACATTGAGCAATAACCGTGCATAATTACTCTCCAAGCTTAACGGGAGAATTGTGATGTAATCGATCATAAACGAAAATGTTATGTTCATCATTAATTAAACATAAGTAAGGATCGGAAAGGATTAAAATAAAGCTCAAATATATATATAATTCCGGAATCATTTTCCAACGTATTCAAGATGATCTTCGCCCTCTCTAATCTTCTAACTTTCTGTCCGAAGAAACAAGGTGCCTTCACAATTTCATTTTCAACCCTTTTTTCGTTACTCTTTGGTCTGTCATAGCTGAAACTCCTCTCTCACAGGCTAAATGTATTACGAATTGAGTTGGATCTTTTCTAATTGATCTCTTTAGCTCTAAGTTGAAATGATGATCCCTCTTCTTTTTGTGACCCACTGATCCATTTTTTTCTCTCTACTGTTCCCTCTATTTTAAACTTATGCACTGTTCTCTTGATGGCTCATGAATAGACTTTGAAGATGGAAGCCAGACTATGAATGTTGGTACCATTACTGAAGGCCTAGATGCTTCCAGAATTCCGGTTGAGATCTCTAGGAAAGGGGGCGGTGAAAAACGACGATTTTAACCTGTTCTCTTTCTAGCTGAATAACACAAAGGGTTTTTCAGTGATTCTTAAGACAAATGGTATCAAGATAGATATATAAGGATATATATATATATATGTATGTATGTATGTCTTCTTCCGGAAACGGTTGAGCTTTCTAGGAAAAGTGGGGGTGAAAAACAGCGGCTCCTACTTCTATTAAGCATTACCCTTCAAGTAAATTGAATTGAGTTCTCCGAGCCTCTGGCGTATTTCGGATAGAGTAAAACGTTAAAATTCCCTTCCTTACGACGATGGCCTAGAGGTAAGATATCTGAGTGATGATCAAAAGGGAATGATTTTCGTTGAGCTCAGATTCAGGGTTGCCAGATAATGCGAGATTAAAAATATATATTAATATATTATACTAGCCATTATCATTGATTTGTGGTTCAAGGAGAGTAACTGTTATTTTCCGTTTGTATCTAAAATTGCAGTGCACGTTTTATTATAAACTAGATTAAAAGTCGGGCGGCATTTAAGCTAGCTTCTATGAAAGACCCATGGCTTGGCCATCATTACAATAGCTACAGAGCAGTAGATGCGATAGGCATCAATACACTACAGAAGTACTCAAAATTAATCCCCGCATTTAAGAATTTAATTAATGTTTAAGCTTACCTTTTAAAAGTTTAAGAATAATCCTTCTGCTGCCACTTAATTTAAAGACGATTTGATGCACGTAGATCCTTATTTTCCGTATAAACAAGTACATGTGTTTCATGGGTGACAGAACAGGGGACGATTTGTAAGATAAAATTGATATAGTGTGAAGATGGGAAAACAGAAATTAGAATTAGTTATACACTCAACATTTGTAGAGTTAGAAAAACATAATAGCAAATTAAATAAAACTTATATTATGGAATCTATCAGTTCATCCCATAAGTTCTGTCCGAATTTTAACTTTAAGGAGTATTTTATAATGTCTAATGGAGCTGAACTTTATTTTTATGTTTAGATGCATTTAAACTGATCAAATTTTATTTCAGAGAACAATAAAATTAAATTTTGTTTGATTAAAACCCTGCTAACATGGAAGTACCCAAGAATCATTTGAGGCACATAATGCTTTATGAGTTCAAGAAAGGAAAATCACCAGCCGAAGCGGCTAGAAACATTCACTCAGTTTATGGAGAGGAATGTGTGAATGAAAGAACTTGCAGAAGATGGTTTGCAAAATTCAGAGGTGGAGATTTCACCTTTGAAGATGAAGATCGAACCGGACGTCGAATTGAGTTTGATGAAAAACTTCTTGAAGCAGCCCTTGAAGAAAATCTTGCTTTATCAGTTGAGGAATTGGCAGTGGTTCTCAGTTCAAACCATACAACTGTTCATCGTCATCTTCAACAACTTGGAAAAGTTCCTAAACTTGGAAAATGGGTGGCTCATGAATTGTCTGAAAACAACCTCAAATTCCGTGTTGACATCTGCTCTTCTCTCCATTCTCGCCAACTTGTTTCACCTTTTTTTTGATTGACTTTTGACTGGCGACGAAAAATGGATCTTTTATCGAAATGTTAAGCGTCGTAGACAGTGGCTTGGGAAAGGGGAAGGACCCCAGCCACAGCCGAGAAGGGAACTTCATGGGCAAAAAGTTCTTTCAATCTGGTGGGATCGCCAAGGAATAATCCACTTTGAATTCTTTCCACCTAATGCAACAATTAATGTTCAAATATACTGTCAGCAATTAGAGAGTTTGAACGAAGCTTTGATGAAAAAAAGACCTGCTCTAGTGAATCGAAAAGAGGTGATGTTTCATCAGGACAATGCGCGACCCCACACAGCAAGATTCACATCACAAATGATCGAAGAACTTGGTTGGGAGAAAATTCCTCATCCACCTTGTTCTCCCGATCTTGCTCCTTCAGACTACCATTTCGTAGCTTACAGAATCATTTGGAAGAAACAGCTTTTGTAACACAGGAAGAGGTTAAAACTGACATTTGTGAGTTCTTCGAATCAAAGCCAAAAGAATTTTACAGTAATGGAATTAGTAAGCTTGTTAATAGATGGAAGGAAGTCATAGATAATCAGGGAAAATACATTGTTGATTGAATCTGTAATTAAATGTAACATTTGGTCACCTGTTTTCTTTATTCAAAATTCGGACAGAACTTATGGGATGACCTGATATATGAATAAATGCGAACTCAATTCTAGCACGAATTCTGAAATTAAAAAGTCCCTCGCCACAAAGTCGCGTTGTGACACAAGGTCGGGTTAATGTGGGGAGACGAGTGCGTACACCCGGGCTAGAAACAAAAATGGCCCAATCCCCCGCAACCGTCGTTTGCGCTGGCCCGGTGCGAGCACCGATTCCTCTGTCTGGTAAAATGATAGCGCGTGACCTCAGGCAGCTGCTCTCCAGGGCATGCACCTCTCAGTACAGTTTTTCCTCAGTTGCAACTGACGGAGCCGCCTCTGAGCACACTCTGCCCAAAGACAGATAATAAATAAGGTGTTACAAACTACTCGAGAAAGCGGAGATTTACTTGATCCCCCAGTGAGTCAGGTTGTGACACAAGGTCAGTTTTTTAACGTGGGGACCCGGGTGCCTTCATTTGGGTCACTGGTCTTACCTTGTCTGAGCTGGTCCAAGCTAGTCATAGCTGGTCCAAGCTGGTCAGAGTTGGTCCAAGCTAGTCCTAGCCATGATACCAGCAGCACAGGGACGGAGCCCTGGGACAGGTAAGTATCAGAGCGTGTAAACCACACGAGAAAGAAAGAGACTTACACACTAAAATTTCAGTATCTGTGTTCTATGTGATTTAATTATAGGCAATATCACTTTTCAGGTTTAACTAATTTGCATATTTATTTTTAAAAAGTTTATTTCATTAACTGTCCTTCATTACTTTTCTTTTATTCGAGGATTTTTTTTATTTCTTATCAAAAATAGTTCTGTTTACGAGTATCATCTTACATAGTGCAGAAAATGGTTGACATTTGAATTTTAATTCAAAGTTGGCATCTATTTGTAAAACTTTCCTTAACTATAACAAGCCAATTTATGAATGAAATGTTCCTTTGAATTTGTTGTTTCAATATTTCAAATAGTGAACATATGTTACTTTGCGAAGCGACGGCGAGCGGACAAGTGATGTTTTTTTTTTCAAAAAATGCGCAAGTTAGGATTTAAATTATTTTAGTTTAGGATTAATTTATGTTACATATTTTGAATAACATGAGGTTTTGAATTTAACTGTTTTTCTTTTAATTTTTTAGCCTTTTGTAATCTTGGTTTAGGAAAGTAATAATTCTTTCAAGAATGGTGTTATTTGAAAACATCCGGGACGCAGATTTATATTTTGGTAAAATCCGATGGCGGCAATTTTGGGTGTTTACCATCTAAGTAAGTTACTTTCTCTTTAGATCAAAGGCATGGTTGAATTTAGTTCTATATATAACATATGCATTTGATAAACTCTTTGTGGTCATAGGTACGATGGTTTTCAATGTACTGTGAGGAGCAGTTCTGACAATTTATTTTATATACTCCTGTTTCATAATTATTATTGTTATGGATATGTGTGGTTCTGATCATAGCCATAATAGTTTTGTATGTGGTTGTAATTATTTTGCTTTTGTTTGAATTGGATAAACTGTTTTGGATAGGGGATATTACAGAGTTAATAGGTTGTAATTGTTTGTCTAGTTTATTGTTGTCAATAATGTTGTACTTTTTGCATTCATATATATTGTATGTCTTTCTAATAGCATTGTGGATGAAATAATAAGGATATTGGATGTTTCTTAAAGTATTTTCGATGTATATTTCATCTTTGAGTAAGTATTGGGGACTGCAGATTCTTCATGCTCTTAAATAGAATCTTATGACTCTTCCCGATCTTGTTACAGTGGTGGGAATAAAAATTGACTGGATCATTCTTGTTGGTGTTTTTTCTGTAAACATCAAACTGAAGTTCGTTAATATTCTTGTGCAACATGATACCTAGGAAAGAGAAAGTGTTGTTAGACTCAGATTCAAAGGAAAAGTCTCGTGTGGGTTAGATATCATTTAGTGTTGTTAGACTCAGATTCAAGGAAAAGTCTCGTGTGGGTTAGAAAAGTCAGATTCAAAGGAAAAGTCTGGGTTAGACATCATTTAGTGTTGTTAGACTCAGATTCAAAGGAAAAAGTCTCGTGGGATTCAAAGACATCATTTAGTGTTGTTAGACTCAGATTCAAAGGGAAAAGTCTCGTGTGGGTTAGACATCATTTAGTGTTGTTAGACTCAGATTCAAAGGAAAAGTCTCGTGTGGGTTAGACATCATTTAGTGTTGTTAGACTCAGATTCAAAGTCTCGTGTGGGGAAAAGTCTCGTGTGGGTTAGACATCATTTAGTGTTGTTAGACTCAGATTCAAAGGAAAAGTCTCGTGTGGGTTAGACATCATTTAGTGTTGTTAGACTCAGATTCAAAGGAAAAGTCTCGTGTGGGTTAGACATCATTTAGTGTTGTTAGACTCAGATTCAAAGGAGGAAAAGTCTCGTGTCTCGTGTGGGTTAGACATCATTTAGTGTTGTTAGACTCAGATTCAGAGGAAAAGTCTCGTGGGTTAGACATCATTTAGTGTTGTTAGACTCAGATTAAAGGAAAATTCATTTAGTGACCCAGACTCAGATTCAAAGGAAAAGTCTCGTGTGGGTTAGACATCATTTAGTGTTGTTAGACTCAGATTCAAAGGAAAAGTCTCGTGTGGGTTAGACATCATTTCAAAGGAAAAGTCTGTTGTTAGACATCATTTAGTGTTGTTAGACTCAGATTCAAAGGAAAAAGTCTCATTTAGTGTTTGTGGGTTAGTTACGACATCATTTAGTGTTGTTAGACTCAGATTCAAAAGGAAAAGTCTCGTGTGGGTTAGACATCATTTAGTGTTGTTAGACTCAGATTCAAAGGAAAAGTCTCGTGTGGTTAGACATCATTTAGTGTTGTTAGACTCAGATTCAAAGGAAAAGTCTCGTGTGGGTTAGACATCATTTAGTGTTGTTAGACTCAGATTCAAAGGAAAAGTCTCGTGTGGGTTAGACATCATTTAGTGTTGTTAGACTCAGATTCAAAGGAAAAGTCTCGTGTGGGTTAGACATCATTTAGTGTTGTTAGACTCAGATTCAAAGGAAAAGTCTCGTGTGGGGTTAGACAGATCAGGAAAGTCTCGTGTGGGTTAGACATCATTTAGTGTTGTTAGACTCAGATTCAAAGGAAAAGTCTCGTGTGGGTTAGACATCATTTAGTGTTGTTAGACTCAGATTCAAAGGAAAAGTCTCGTGTGGGTTAGACATCATTTAGTCATTTGTTAGACTCAGATTAAAAGGAAAAGTCTCGTGTGGGTTAGACATCATTTAGTGTTGTTAGACTCAGATTAAAAGGAAAAGTCTCGTGTGGGTTAGACATCATTTAGTGTTGTTAGACTCAGATTCAAAGGAAAAATCTCGTGTGGGTTAGACATCATTTAGTGTTGTTAGACTCAGATTCAAAGGAAAAAGTCTCAGAGTGTTGTTAGACTCAGATTCAAAGGAAAAGTCTCGTGTGGGTTAGACATCATTTAGTGTTGTTAGACTCAGATTCAAAGGAAAAGTCTCGTGTGGGTTAGACATCATTTGTTGTTAGACTGTTCAAAGGAAAAGTCTCGTGTGGGTTAGACATCATTTAGATTAGACTCAGAAAAGAAAAGTCTCGTGTGGGTTAGACATCATTTAGTGTTGTTAGACTCAGATTCAAAGGAAAAAGGGACATCATTTAGTGTTGTTAGACTCAGATTCAAAAGGAAAAGTCTCGTGTGGGTTAGACATCATTTAGTGTTGTTAGACTCTTGAAAAAAGTCTCGTGGGTTAGCATCATTTAAGGATTCAAAGGAAAAAAGTCTCGTGTGGGTTAGACATCATTTAGTGTTGTTAGACTCAGATTAAAAGGAAAAGTCTCGTGTGGGTTAGACATCATTTAGTGTTGTTAGACTCAGATTCAAAGGAAAATTTCGTGTTGGGTTAGACATCATTTAGTGTTGTTAGACTTCAAAGGAAAAGTCTGGGTTAGTGGGTTAGACATCATTTAGTGTTGTTAGACTCAGATTCAAAGGAAAAGTCTCGTGTGGGTTAGACATCATTTAGTGTTGTTAGACTCAGATTCAAAGGAAAAGTCTCGTGTGGGTTAGACATCATTTAGTGTTGTTAGACTCAGATTCAAAGGAAAATTCATTTAAAGACTCAGATTAAAAAAAGTCTCGTGTGGGTTAGACATCATTTAGTGTTGTTAGACTCAGATTCAAAGGAAAAGTCTCGTGTGGGTTAGACATCATTTAGTGTTGTTCAGAGGAAAAGTCTCGTATGGGACTCAGATTCAAAGGAAAAGTTAGACTCATTTAGTGTTGTTAGACTCAGATTAAAAGGAAAAGCTCGTGTGGGTTAGACATCATTTAGTGTTGTTAGACTCAGATTCAAAGGAAAAGTCTCGTGTGGTTAGACATCATTTAGTGTTGGGTTAGACAGTCTCGTGGGTTAGACATTTAGTGTTGTTAGACTCAGATTCAAAGGAAAAGTCTCGTGGGTTAGACATCATTTAGTGTTGTTAGACATTCAAAGGAAAATTTAGTGTTGTTAGACATCATTTAGTGTTGTTAGACTAGAAAGGAAAAGTCTCGTGTGGGTTAGACATCATTTAGTGTTGTTAGACTCAGATTCAAAGGAAAAGTCTGTGTGGGTTAGACATCATTTAGTGTTGTTAGACTCAGATTCAAAGGAAAAGTCTCGTGGGTTAGACATCATTTAGTGTTGTTAGACTCAGATTCAAAGGAAAAGTCTCGTGTGGGTTAGACATCATTTAGTGTTGTTAGACTCAGATTCAAAGGAAAAGTCTCGTGGGTTAGACATCATTTAGTGTTGTTAGACTCAGATTCAAAGGAAAAGTCTCGTGTGGGTTAGACATCATTTAGTGTTGTTAGACTCAGATTCAAAGGAAAAGGTTGGGTTAGACATCATTTAGTGTTGTTAGACTCAGATTCAAAGGAAAAGTCTCGTGTGGGTTAGACATCATTTAGTGTTGTTAGACTCAGATTCAAAGGAAAAAGGAAAATTAGACTCAGATTCAAAGGAAAAAGTGTGGGTTAGACATCATTTAGTGTTGTTAGACTCAGATTCAAAGGAAAAGTCTCGTGTGGGTTAGACATCATTTAGTGTTGTTAGACTCAGATTCAAAGGAAAAGTCTCGTGGGAAAAGACTCAGATTCAAAGGAAAAGTCTCGTGGGGTTAGACATCATTTAGTGTTGTTAGACTCAGATTCAAAGGACAATTTAGTGTTGTTAGACTCAGATTCAAAGGAAAAAATCTCGTGTGGGTTAGACATCATTTAGTGTTGTTAGACTCAGATTCAGAGGAAAAGTCTCGTGTGGGTTAAACATCATTTAGTGTTGTTAGACTCAGATTCAGAGGAAAAGTCTCGTAGACATCATTTAGTGTTGTTAGACTCAGATTCAAAGGAAAAGTCTCGTGTGGGTTAGACATCATTTAGTGTTGTTAGACTCAGATTCAAAGGAAAAGTCTGGGTTAGACATCATTTGGGTTAGACATCATTCAAAGGAAAAGTCGTGGGTTAGACATCATTTAGTGTTGTTAGACTCAGATTCAAAAAAGTCTCGTGTGGGTTAGACATCATTTAGTGTTGTTAGACTCAGATTCAAAGGAAAAGTCTCGTGGGTTAGACATCATTTAGTGTTGTTAGACTCAGATTCAAAGGAAAAGTCTCGTGTGGGTTAGACATCATTTAGTGTTGTTAGACTCAGATTAAAAGGAAAAGTCTCGTGTGGGTTAGAAAGTGTTGTTAGACTCAGATTCAAAGGAAAAGTCTGTGGGTTAGACATCATTTAGTGTTGTTAGACTCAGATTATTCAGAGGAAAAGTCTCGTGGGTTAGATCATTTAGTGTTGTTAGACTCAGATTTAGTCGTGTGGGTTAGACATCATTTAGTGTTGTTAGATTCAGAGGAAAAAGTCTCGTGTGGGTTAGACATCATTTAGTGTTGTTAGACTCAGATTCAGAGGAAAAGTCTCGTGTGGGTTAGACATCATTTAGTGTTGTTAGACTCAGATTAAAGAGGAAAAGTCTCGTGTGGGTTAGACATCATTTAGTGTTGTTAGACTCAGATTCAAAGGAAAAAGTCTCGTGGGTTAGACATCATTGGTTGTTAGACATCATTTAGTGTTGTTAGTGTTGTTAGACTCAGATTCAAAGGAAAAGTCTCGTGTGGGTTAGACATCATTTAGTGTTGTTAGACTCAGATTCAAAGGAAAAGTCTCGTGTGGGTTAGACATCATTTAGTGTTGTTAGACTCAGATTCAAAGGAAAAGTCTCGTGTGGGTTGGACATCATTTAGTGTTGTTAGACACAGATTCAAAGGAAAAGTCTCGTGTGGGTTAGACATCATTTAGTGTTGTTAGACAGATTCAAAGAAAAAGTCTCGTGTGGGTTGGACATCAAAGGAAAAATCTCGTGGTTAGAAAAGTCAGATTCAAAGGAAAGTCTCGTGTGGGTTAGACATCATTTAGTGTTGTTAGACTCAGATTCAAAGGAAAAGTCTCGTGTGGGTTAGACATCATTTAGTGTTGTTAGACTCAGATTCAAAGGTTAAACTCAGATTCAAAGGAAAAGTCTCGTGTGGGTTAGACATCATTTAGTGTTGTTAGACTCAGATTCAAAGGAAAAGTGTGTGGGTTAGACATCATTTAGTGTTGTTAGACTCAGATTAGAAAACTCGTGTGGGTTAGACATCATTTAGTGTTGTTAGACTCAGATTCAAGAAAAGTCTCGTGTGGGTTAGACATCATTTAGTGTTGTTAGACTCAGATTCAAAGGAAAAGTCTCGTGTGGGTTAGACATCATTTAGTGTTGTTAGACTCAGATTCAGAGGAAAAAAGTCTCGTGGGTTCTCATTTAGTGTGTGGGTTTAGACATCATGGGTTAGACATCATTTAGTGTTGTTAGACTCAGATTCAGAGGAAAAGTCTCGTGGGTTAGACATCATTTAGTGTTGTTAGACTCAGATTCAAAGGAAAAAGTCTCGTGTGGGTTAGACATCATTTAGTGTTGTTAGACTCAGATTCAAAGGAAAAGTCTCGTGTGGGTTGGACATCATTTAGTGTTGTTAGACTCAGATTCAAAGGAAAAAGTCTCATTGTGGGTTAGACATCATTTAGCGTTGTTAGACTCAGATTCAAAGGAAAAGTCTCGTGTGGGTTAGACATCATTTAGTGTTGTTAGACTCAGATTCAAAGGAAAAGTCTCGTGTGGGTTAGACATCATTTAGTGTTGTTAGACTCCAGATTCAAAGGAAAAGTCTCGTGTGGGTTAGACATCATTTAGTGTTGTTGTTAGACTCAGATTCAAAGGAAAAAGTCTCGTGTGGGTTAGACATCATTTAGTGTGTTGTTAGACTCAGATTCAAAGGAAAAGTCTCGTGTGGGTTAGACATCATTTAGTGTTGTTAGACTCAGATTCAAAGGAAAAGTCTCGTGTGGGTTAGACATCATTTAGTGTTGTTAGACTCAGATTCAAGGGAAAGTCTCGTGGGTTAGACATCATTTAGTGTTGTTAGACTCAGATTCAGAGGAAAGTCTCGTAATGGGTTAGACATCATTTAGTGTTGTTAGACTCAGATTCAAGGAAAAGTCTCGTGTGGGTTAGACATCATTTAGTGTTGTTAGACTCAGATTCAAAGGAAAAAGTCTCGTGGGTTAGACATCAAGTGTTGTTAGACTCAGATTCAGAGAAAAGTCTCGTGTGGGTTAGACATCATTTAGTGTTGTTAGACTCAGATTCAAAGGAAAAGTCTCGTGTGGGTTAGACATCATTTAGTGTTTATTAGACTCAGATTCAAAGAAAAAGTCTCGTGTGGGTTAGACATCATTTAGTGTTGTTAGACTCAGATTCAAAGGAAAAGTCTCGTGTGGGTTAGACATCATTTAGTGTTGTTAGATTCAGATTCAAAGGAAAAAGTCTCGTGTGGGTTAGACATCATTTAGTGTTGTTAGACTCAGATTCAAAGGAAAAGTCTCGTGTGGGTTAGACATCATTTAGTGTTGTTAGACTCAGATTCAAAGGAAAAGTCTCGTGTGGGTTAGACATCATTTAGTGTTGTTAGACTCAGATTCAAAGGAAAAGTCTCGTGTGGGTTAGACATCATTTAGTGTTGTTAGACTCAGATTCAAAGGAAAAGTCTCATTAATGGGTTAGACATCATTTAGTGTTGTTAGACTCAGATTCAAAGGAAAAGTCTCGTGTGGGTTAGACATCATTTAGTGTTGTTAGACTCAGATTCAGAGGAAAAGTCTCGTGTGGGTTAGACATCATTTAGTGTTGTTAGACTCAGATTCAGGAGGAAAAGTCTCGTGTGGGTTAGACATCATTTAGTGTTGTTAGACTCAGATTCAGAGGAAAAGTCTCGTGGGTTAGACATCATTTAGTGTTGTTAGACTCAGATTCAAAGGGAAAAAAGACATCATTTAGTGTTTAGATTCGTGTGGGTTAGACATCATTTAGTGTTGTTAGACTTAGATTCAAAGGAAAAATCTCGGTGTGGGTTAGACATCATTTAGTGTTGTTAGACTCAGATTCAAAGGAAAAAGTCTCGTGTGGGTTAGACATCATTTAGTGTTGTTAGACTCAGATTCAAAGGAAAAAGTCTCGTGTGGGTTAGACATCATTTAGTGTTGTTAGATCAGATTCAAAGGAAAAAGTCTCGTGTGGGTTAGACATCATTTAGTGTTGTTAGACTCAGATTCAAAGGAAAAGTCTCGTGTGGGTTAGACATCATTTAGTGTTGTTAGACTCAGATTCAAAGGAAAAGTCTCGTGTGGGTTAGACATCATTTAGTGTTGTTAGACTCAGATTCAAAGGAAAAGTCTCGTGGGTTAGACATCATTTAGTGTTGTTAGACTCAGATTCAGAGGAAAAGTCCCATTGTGGTTAGACATCATTTAGTGTTGTTAGACTCAGATTCAAAGGAAAAGTCTCGTGTGGGTTAGACATCATTTAGTGTTGTTAGACTCAGATTAAAAGGAAAGTCTCGTGTGGGTTAGACATCATTTAGTGTTGTTAGACTCGAATTCAAAGGAAAAGTCTCGTGTAGGTTAGACATCATTTAGTGTTGTTAGACTCAGATTAAAAGGAAAAGTCTCATGTGGGTTAGACATCATTTAGTGTTTATTAGACTAGACATCAGATTTAAAGGAAAAGTCTCGTGTGGGTTAGACATCATTTAGTGTTGTTAGACTCAGATTAAAGGAAAAAGTCTCGTGGGTTAGACATCATTTAGTGTTGTTAGACTCAGATTCAAAGGAAAAAAAAAAGGAGCATCTCCAGATTGTGGGTTAGACATCATTTAGTGTTGTTAGACTCAGATTCAAAGGAAAAGTCTCGTGTGGGTTAGACATCATTTAGTGTTGTTAGACTCAGATTCAAAGGAAAAGTCTCGTGGGTTAGACATCATTTAGTGTTGTTAGACTCAGATTCAAGGAAAAAGTCTCATTAATGGGTTAGACATCATTTAGTGTTGTTAGACTCAGATTCAAAGGAAAAGTCTCGTGTGGGTTAGACATCATTTAGTGTTGTTAGACTCAGATTCAAAGGAAAAGTCTCGTGTGGGTTAGACATCATTTAGTGTTGTTAGACTCAGATTCAAAGGAAAAGTCTCGTAATGGGTTAGACATCATTTTAGTGTTGTTAGACTCAGATTCAAAGGAAAAGTCTCGTGTGGGTTAGACATCATTTAGTGTTGTTAGACTCAGATTCAAAGGAAAAGTCTCGTGTGGGTTAGACATCATTTAGTATTTGTTAGACTCAGATTCAAAGGAAAAGTCTCGTGTGGGTTAGACATCATTTAGTGTTGTTAGACTCAGATTCAGAGGAAAAGTCTCGTGTGGGTTAAACATCATTTAGTGTTGTTAGACTCAGATTCAAAGAAAAGTCTCGTGTGGGTTAGACATCATTTAGTGTTGTTAGACTCAGATTCAGAGGAAAAGTCTCGTGTGGGTTAGACATCATTTAGTGTTGTTAGACTCAGATTCAAAGGAAAAGTCTCATTGTGGGTTAGACATCATTTAGTGTTGTTAGACTCAGATTCAAAGGAAAAGTCTCGTGGGTTAGACATCATTTAGTGTTCAGATTAGGAAAACTCGTGTGGGTTAGACATCATTCAAAGAGAAAAAAGTCTCGTGTGGGTTAGACATCATTTAGTGTTGTTAGACTCAGATTCAAAGGAAAATCTCGTGTGGGTTAGACATCATTTAGTGTTGTTAGACTCCAGTAGATTCAAAGGAAAGTCTCGTGTGGGTTAGACATCATTTAGTGTTGTTAACTCAGATTCAAAGGAAAAGTGTGGGTTAGACATCATTTAGTGTTGTTAGACTCAGATTCAAAGGAAAAAGTCTCGTGTGGGTTGGAGCATCATTTAGTGTTGTTAGACTCAGATTCAAAGGAAAAGTCTCGTGTGGGTTAGACATCATTTAGTATTTGTTAGACTCAGATTCAAGGAAAAGTCTCTCGTCATTTAGGTTAGACATCATTCAAAGGTTAGACTCAGATTGAAGGAAAAGACATCATTTAGTGTTGTTAGACTCAGATTCAAAGGAAAAGTCTGTGGGTTAGACATCAAGTGTTGTTAGACTCAGATTCAAAGGAAAAGTCTCGTGTGGGTTAGACATCATTTAGTGTTGTTAGACTCAGATTCAAAGGAAAAGTCTCGTGTGGGTTAGACATCATTTAGTGTTGTTAGACTCAGATTCAGAGAAAAAGTCTCGTGTGGGTTAGACATCATTTAGTGTTGTTAGACTCAGATTCAGAGGAAAATGGGTTAGAGTTAGATTCAGAGGAAAAGTCTCGTGTGGGTTAGACATCATTGAGTGTTGTTAGACTCAGATTCAAAGGAAAAGTCTCGTGTGGGTTAGACATCATTTAGTGTTGTTAGACTCAGATTCAAAGGAAAAGTCTCGTGTGGGTTAGACATCATTTAGTGTTGTTAGACTCAGATTCAAGGAAAAGTCTCGTGTGGGTTAGACATCATTGGTGTTGTTAGACTCAGATTCAAAGGAAAAGTCTCGTGTGGGTTAGACATCATTTAGTGTTGTTAGACTCAGATTAAAAAGGAAAAGTCTCGTGTGGGTTAGACATCATTTAGTGTTGTTAGACTCAGATTCAAAGGAAAAGTCTCGTGGGTTAGACATCATTTAGTGTTGTTAGATCTCCAGATAGACTCAAAGGAAAAGTCTCGTGTGGGTTAGACATCATTTAGTGTTGTTAGACTCAGATTCAAAAGGAAAAGTCTCAGATTCAAAGGAAAAGTGGGTTAGACATCATTTAGTGTTGTTAGACTCTCAGATTCAAGGAAAAGTCTCATGTGGGTTAGACATCATTTAGTGTTGTTAGACTCAGATTCAAAGGAAAAGTCTCGTGGGTTAGACATCATTTAGTGTTGTTAGACTCAGATTCAGAGGAAAAGTCTCGTGTGGGTTAGACATCATTTAGTGTTGTTAGACTCAGATTCAGAGGAAAAGTCTCGTGTGGGTTAGACATCATTTAGTGTTGTTAGACTCAGATTCAGAGGAAAAGTCTCGTGTGGGTTAGACATCATTTAGTGTTGTTAGACTCAGATTCAGAGAAAAGTCTCTGTGGGTTAGGACAAAAGACTCGGATTCAAAGGAAAAGTGTGGGTTAGACATCATTTAGTGTTGTTAGACTCAGATTCAAAGAAAAGTCGTGTGGGTTAGACATCATTTAGTGTTGTTAGACTCAGATTCAAAGGAAAAGTCTCGTGGGTTAGACATCATTTAGTGTTGTTAGACTCAGATTCAAAGGAAAAAGTCTCAAGTTAGACATCATTTAGTGTTGTTAGACTCAGATTCAAAAAGGAAAATCTCGTGGGTTACATCATTTTGTTAGACTCAGATTCAAAGGAAAAAGTCTCATTATGGGTTAGACATCATTTAGTGTTATTAGAAAGTCTCAGATTCAAAGTTGTTAGAAAGATCTAAAGGAAAAGTGTGGGTTAGACATCATTTTAGTGTTGTTAGACTCAGATTCAAAGGAAAAGTCTCGTGTGGGTTAGACATCATTTAGTGTTGTTAGACTCAGATTCAAAGGAAAAAGTCTCGTGTGGGTTAGACATCATTTAGTGTTGTTAGACTCAGATTCAAAAGGAAAAGTCTCGTGTGGGTTAGACATCATTTAGTGTTGTTAGACTCAGATTCAGAGGAAAAGTCTCGTGTGGGTTAAACATCATTTAGTGTTGTTAGACTCAGATTCAGAGGAAAAGTCTCATTAATGGGTTAGACATCATTTAGTGTTGTTAGACTCAGATTCAGAGGAAAAGTCTCGTGTGGGTTAGACATCATTTAGGTTGTTAGACTCATTCAAAGGAAAAGTCTCGTGTGGGTTAGTGTTGTTAGACTCAGATTCAGAGGAAAAGTCTCGTGTGGGTTAGACATCATTTAGTGTTGTTAGACTCAGATTCATGAAAAAGTCTCGTGTGGGTTAGACATCATTTAGTGTTGTTAGACTCAGATTCAAAGGAAAAGTCTCGTGGGTTAGACATCATTTAGTGTTGTTAGACTCAGATTCAAAGGAAAAGTCTCGTGGGTTAGACATCATTTGGGTTAGACATCATTTAGTGTTGTTAGACTCAGATTCAAAAGAACCTCGTGTGGGTTAGAAAAGTGTTGTTAGACTCAGATTCAAAAGGAAAAAGGTTGGGTTAGACATCATTTAGTGTTGTTAGAACTCAGATTCAAAGGAAAAGTCTCGTGTGGGTTAGACATCATTTAGTGTTGTTAGACTCAGATTCAAAGGAAAAGTCTCGTGTGGGTTAGACATCATTTAGTGTTGTTAGACATCAGATTCAAAGGAAAAAGTGTGTGGGTTAGACATCATTTAGTGTTGTTAGACTCAGATTCAAAGGAAAAGTCTCCGTGTGGGTTAGACATCATTTAGTGTTGTTAGACTCAGATTCAAAGGAAAAGTCTCGTGGGTTAGACATCATTTAGTGTTGTTAGACTCAGATTCAAAGGAAAAGTCTCGTGTGGGTTAGACATCATTTAGTGTTGTTAGACTCAGATTCAAAGGAAAAGTCTCGTGGGTTAGACATCATTTTAGTGTTGTTAGACTCAGATTCAAAGGAAAAGTCTCGTGTGGGTTAGACATCATTTAGTGTTGTTAGACTCAATTCGAAGAAGATTCAAAGGAAAAGTCTCGTGTGGGTTAGACATCATTTAGTGTTGTTAGACTCAGATTCAAAGGAAAAGTCTCTGTAATGGGTTAGACATCATTTAGTGTTGTTAGACTCAGATTCAAAGGAAAGTCTCGTGTGGGTTAGACATCATTTTAGTGTTGTTAGAACTCAGATTCAAAGGAAAAGTCTCGTGGGTTAGACATCATTTGTGTTGTTAGACTCAGATTCAAAGGAAAAGTCTCGTTTAGTGTTGTTAGACTCAGATTCAAAGGAAAAGTCTCATTAATGGGTTAGACATCATTTAGTGTTGTTAGACTCAGATTCAAAAGGAAAAGTCTCGTGGGTTAGACATCATTTAGTGTTGTTAGACTCAGATTCAAAGGAAAAGTCTCGTGTGGGTTAGACATCATTTAGTGTTAGACTCAGATTCAAAGGAAAAGTCTCGTGGGTTGGGGACATCATTTAGTGTTGTTAGACTCAGATTCAAAGGAAAAAGTCTCGTGTGGGTTAGACATCATTTAGTGTTGTTAGACTCAGATTCAAAGGAAAGTCTCGTGTGTGGTTAGACATCATTTAAGTGTTGTTAGACCAGATTCAAAGGAAAAAGTCCGTGGTTAGACATTTAGTGTTGTTAGACCCAGATTCAAAGGAAAAGTCTCGTGTGGGTTAGACATCATTTAGTGTTGTTAGACTCAGATTCAAAGGAAAGTCTCGTGTGGGTTAGACATCATTTAGTGTTGTTAGACCATAGATTCAGAGGAAAAGTCCTTGTGTGGGTTAGACATCATTGAAGTTGTTAGACAGATTCAGAAATTCAGAGGATTCAAAGGAAAGTCTCGTGTGGGTTAGACATCATTTAGCGTTGTTAGACTCAGATTCAGAGAAAAAAGAGATCATTTAGTGTTGTTAGACCAGATTCAAAGGAAAAGTCTCAAAAGGGTTAGACATCATTTAGTGTTGTTAGACTCAGATTCAGAGCTGGCGTCCTGCGTGGGGAAAAAGTCTCGTGGGTTAGACATCATTTACCTGATTCAAAGAAAGTTGTTAGACATCATTTAGTGTTGTTAGACCAGATTCAAAGGAAAAGTCTCGTGGGTTAGGTGGGTTGACTAGATTCAAATTTAGTCTTGCAAGTTAGACATGATTTAGTGTTGAAAGACTCAGATTCATTGAGGTTGTTAGACCTTAGATTCAAAGGAAAAGTCTGGGTTAGACATCATTTAGTGTTGTTAGACTCCAGATTCAAAGGAAAAGTCTCGTGGGTTAGACATCATTTAAAAAGGCACTTAGATTCAAAGGAAAGTCCTGTGTGGGTTATTGTTAGACATCATTTAATGTTGTTAGACTCAGATTCAAAGGAAAGTCTCGTGGGTTAGATACTCATTTAGTGTTGTTAGACCAGATTCATGAAAAGTCTCAAAATGTGGTTAGACATCATTTAGTGTTAGACTCAGATTCAAAGGAAAAGTCTCGTGGGTTAGATCATTTAGTGTTGTTAGTAATTCCAGATTCAAAGGAAAAGTCTCGTGTGGGTTAGACATCATTTAGTGTTGCTAGACCTGATTCAAAGCAGAAAAGTCTCGTGTGGGTTAGACATTTAGAAGAAAGTTAGACTCCATTCAAAGGAAAAGTCTCGTGTGGGTTAGAGATCATTTAGTGTTGTTAGACTCAGATTGGGGAAAGGAAAAGCTCTGTGTGGGGTTAGACATCATTTAGTGTTGTTAGACTCCAGATTCAGAGCAGGAAAAAGTCTCGTGGGTTAGACATCATTTAGTGTTGTTAGACAGATTCAGAAAGTCTCGTGTGGGTTAGACATCAAAAGACTCAGATTCAAAGAAAAAAGTCTCGTGTGGGTTAGACATCATTTAGTGTTGTTAGACTCAGATTCAAAGGAAAATCTCGTGTGGGTTAGACATCATTTAGTGTTGTTAGACTCAGATTCAAAGGAAAAAGTCTCGTGTGGGTTAGACATCATTTAGTGTTGTTAGACTCAGATTCAAAGGAAAAAGTCTCGTGTGGGTTAGACATCATTTAGTGTTGTTAGACTCAGATTCAAAGGAAAAAAGTCTCGTGGGTTGGGTTAGACTAGATTCAAAGAAATCATTTAGACATCATTTAGTGTTGTTAGACTCAGATTCAAGAAAAAAGTCTCGTGTGGGTTAGACATCATTTAGTGTTGTTAGACTCAGATTCAAAGGAAAAGTCTCGTGTGGTTAGACATCATTTATTTGTTAGACTCAGATTCAGAGGAAAAGTCTCGTGTGGGTTAGACATCATTTAGTGTTGTTGAACTCAGATTCAAAGGAAAAGTCTCGTGGGTTAGACATCATTTAGTGTTGTTAGACTCAGATTCAAAGGAAAAAAGTCTCATTATTGGGTTGGACATCATTTAGTGTTGTTAGACTCAGATTCAAAGGAAAAGTCTCGTGTGGGTTAGACATCATTTAGTGTTGTAGACTCAGATTCAAAGGAAAAGTCTCGTGGGTTAGACATCATTTAGTGTTGTTAGACTCAGATTCAAAGGAAAAGTCTCGTGTGGGTTAGACATCATTTAGTGTTGTTAGACTCAGATTCAAAGGAAAAGTCTCGTGTGGGTTAGACATCATTTAGTGTTGTTAGACTCAGATTCAAAGGAAAAGTCTCAGATTGTGGGTTAGACATCATTTAGTGTTGTTAGACTCAGATTCAAAGGAAAAGTCTCGTGTGGTTAGACATCATTTGGGTTAGACTTCCAGATCTAAAGGAAAATCATTTAGACATCATTTAGTGTTGTTAGACTCAGATTCAGAGGAAAAAGTCTCGTGTGGGTTAGACATCATTTTAGTGTTGTTAGACTTGATTCAAAGGAAAAGTCTCGTGTGGGTTAGACATCATTTTGTTAGACTCAGATTCAAAGGAAAAGTCTCGTGTGGGTTAGACATCATTTAGTGTTGTTAGACTCAGATTCAAGGAAAAGTCTCATTGGGTTAGACATCATTTAGTGTTGTTAGACTCAGATTCAAAGGAAAAGTCTCGTGTGGGTTAGACATCATTTAGTGTTGTTAGACTCAGATTCAAAGGAAAAGTCTCGTGTGGGTTAGACATCATTTAGTGTTGTTAGACTCAGATTCAAAGGAAAAGTCTCGTGTGGTTAGACATCATTTAGTGTTGTTAGACTCAGATTCAAAGGAAAAGTCTCGTGTGGGTTTAGACATCATTTAGTGTTGTTAGACTCAGATTCAAAGGAAAAGTCTCGTGTGGGTTAGACATCATTTAGTGTTGTTAGACTCAGATTCAAGGAAAAGTCTCTGTGGGTTAGACATCATTTAGTGTTGTTAGACTCAGATTCAAAGGAAAAGTCTCGTGGGTTAGACATCATTTAGTGTTGTTAGACTCAGATTCAAAGGAAAAAGTCTCGTGGGTTAGACATCATTTGGTTGTTAGACTCTCATCATTTAGTGTTAGACATTTAACTCCAGATTCAAAGGAAAGACTCAAGATTTAGAAAGAAAAGTCTCGTGTGGGTTAGACATCATTTTAGTGTTGTTGGAAAGTCTCAGATTCAGAGGAAAAGATCTCGTGTGGGTTAGACATCATTTAGTGTTGTTAGACTCAGATTCAAAGAAAAAGTCTCGTGTGGGTTAGACATCATTTAGTGTTGTTAGACTCAGATTCAAAGGAAAAGTCTCGTGTGGTTAGACATCATTTAGTGTTGTTAGACTCAGATTCGGAAAAGTCTCATGGGTTAGACATCATTTAGTGTTGTTAGACTCAGATTCAGAGGAAAAGTCTCGTGTGGGTTAGACATCATTTAGTTGTTAGACCTAGACTCAGTGAAAAGTTCGTGTGGTTAGACATCATTTAGTGTTGTTAGACTCAGATTCAAAAAAAGTCTCGTGGGTTAGACATCATTTAGTGTTGTTAGACTCAGATTCAAAGGGGAAAAGTCTTTGGGTTAGACATCATTTAGTGTTGTTAGACTCAGATTCAAAGGAAAAGTCTCGTGTGGGTTAGACATCATTTAGTGTTGTTAGACTCAGATTCAAAGGGAAAAGTCTCGTGTGGGTTAGACATCATTTAGTGTTGTTAGACTCAGATTCAAGGAAAAGTCTCGTGTGGGTTAGACATCATTTAGTGTTGTTAGACTCAGATTCAAAGGGAAAAGTCTCGTGTGGGTTAGACATCATTTAGTGTTGTTGTTAGACTCAGATTAAAAGTCTCGTGTGGGTTAAAAAGTTCTCTCAGATTCAAAGGAAAAGGTTAGACATCATTTAGTGTTGTTAGACTCAGATTCAAAGGAAAAGTCTCGTGTGGGTTAGACATCATTTAGTGTTGTTAGACTCAGATTAAAAGGAAAAGTCTCGTGTGGGTTAGACATCATTTAGTGTTGTTAGACTCAGATTCAAAGGAAAAAGTCTCGTGTGGGGTTAGACATCATTTTAGTGTTGTTAGACTCAGATTCAAAGGAAAAGTCTAATGGGTTAGACATCATTTAGTGTTGTTAGACTCAGATTCAAGGAAAAGTCTCGTGGGTTAGACATCATTTAGTGTTGTTAGACTCAGATTCAAAGGAAAAGTCTCGTGTGGGTTAGACATCATTTAGTGTTGTTAGACTCAGATTCAAAGGAAAAGTCTGTGGGTTAGACATCATTTAGTGTTGTTAGACTCAGATTCAAAGGAAAAGTCTCGTGTGGGTTAGACATCATTTAGTGTTGTTAGACTCAGATTCAAAGGAAAAGTCTCATTTTGGGTTAGACATCATTTAGTGTTGTTAGACTCAGATTCAAAGAAAAGTCTCGTGGGTTAGACATCATTTAGTGTTGTTAGACTCAGATTCAAAGAAGAAAAAAGTCTCGTGTGGGTTAGACATCATTTAGTGTTGTTAGACTCAGATTCAAAGGAAAAGTCTCATTGTGGGTTAGACATCATTTAGTGTTGTTAGACTCAGATTCAAAGGAAAAGTCTCGTGTGGGTTGACATCATTTAGTGTTGTTAGACTCAGATTCAAAGGAAAAAGTCTCGTATTGGGTTAGACATCATTTGGTGTTGTTAGCTCAGATTCAAGGAAAAAGTCTCGTGTGGGTTAGACATCATTTAGTGTTGTTAGACTCAGATTCAAAGGAAAAGTCTCGTGGGTTAGACATCATTTAGTGTTGTTAGACTCAGATTCAAGGAAAAAGTCTCATTAATGGGTTGGGCATCATTTTAGTGTTGTTAGACTCAGATTCAAAGGAAAAGTCTCGTGTGGGTTAGACATCATTTTAGTGTTGTTAGACTCAGATTCAAAGAAGAAAAGTAGACATCGTGTTGGGTTGGAAAATCTCGTGTGGGTTAGACATCATTTAGTGTTTGTTAGACTCAGATTCAAAGGAAAAAAATCTCATTAATGGGTTAGACATCATTTAGTGTTGTTAGACTCAGATTCAAGAAAAATCTCGTGTGGGTTAGACATCATTTAGTGTTATTTGACTCAGATTCAAAGGAAAAGTCTCGTGTGGGTTAGACATCATTTAGTGTTGTTAGACTCAGATTCAAGGAAAAAGTCTCGTGTGGGTTAGACATCATTTAGTGTTATTAGACTCAGATTCAAAGGACATCATCATTTGGTGTTGTTGACTCAGATTCAAAGGAAAAGTCTCGTGTGGGTTTAGACATCATTTAGTGTTGTTGAACTCAGATTCAAAGAAAATCTCGTGTGGGTTAGACATCATTTAGTGTTGTTAGACTATTCAAAGGAAAAGTCTCGATGTGGTTAGACATCAAGTGTTGAAAGATTCAAAGTCTCGTGTGGGTTGGACATCATTTTAGTGTTGTTAGACTCAGATTCAAAGAAAAAGTCTCGTGTGGGTTAGACATCATTTAGTGTGGACTCAGATTCAAAGGAAAAGTCGTGGGTTAAGAAAAGTCTCATTTAGGTTAGACATCATTTAGTGTTAGACTCAGATTCAAAGGGAAAAAGGACATCATTTAGTGTTGTTAGACTCATTCAAGGAAAAGTCTCGTATTGGGTTAGACATCATTTAGTGTTGTTAGACTCAGTTTCAAAGGAAAATCTCGTATGGGTTAGACATCATTTAGTGTTGTTGAACTCAGATTCAAAGAAAAAGTCTCGTGTGGGTTAGACATCATTTAGTGTATTTAGACTCAGATTCAAAGGAAAAGTCTCGTGTGGGTTAGACATCATTTAGTGTTATTAGACTCAGATTCAAGGAAAAGTCTCGTGGGTTAGACGTCATTTGGTGTTTTAGACTCAAGATTCGGAGAAAAGTCGTGTGGGATTTAGACATCATTTAGTGTTATTAGACTCAGATTCAGAGAAAAGTCGTGTGGGTTAGACATCATTTAGTATTTGTTAGACTCAGATTCAGAGAAAAGTCTCGTGTGGAGTTAGACGTCATTTAATTATTTAGACTCAGATTCAAGGAAAGTCTAGTGTGGGTTAGACGGCATCATTTAGTGTTATTAGACTCAGATTAAAGAAAAAGTCTCGTATTAGGTTAGACATCATTTAGGTATTTGTTGGAGCTCAGATTCAAAGGAAAAATCTCATTGTGGGTAGACATCATTTAGTGTTGTTAAAACTCAGGTTCAAAGGAAAAAGTCTCGTGTGGAGTTAGACATCATTTTAGTGTTATTGGGCTGAATTAAAAGAAAAGTCTCGTGTGGGTTAGACATCATTTAGTGTTATTGGACTCCAGATTCAAAGGAAAAAGTCTCGTGTGGGTTAGACTCCAGATTCAAAGGAAAAGTCCCATTGGGTTAGACATCATTTAGTGTTGTTAGACCCAGATTCAAAAGGAAAAGTCCTGTGTGGGTTAGATCATTTAGTGTGTTAGACTCCAGATCTGAAGAAAAGTCTCAGTGGGTTAGACATCATTTAGTGTTGTTGGGGACTCAGATTCAAAGGAAAATGGGTTAGACATCATTTAATTTATTAGACTCAGATTCAAAGGAAAAGTCTCGTGTAATAGACATCATTTTGTTGTTAGACCTAGGATCAAAGGAAAGTCTCAGTGGGTTAGACATCATTTATTGGGACTCAGATTCAGAGGAAAGTCTCGTATGGGTTAGACATCATTTTAGTGTTGTTAGACTCAGATTCAAAGGAAAAGTCTCGTGTGGGGTTAGAACATCATTTAGTGTTGTTAGACTCAGATTCAGAGGAAAAGTCTCGTGGGTTAGACATCATTTAGTTATTTAGACTCTGATTCAGAGGAAAAGTCTCGTGGGTTAGGTTGGAGACTCAGATTGAAAAGCCTGTGGGTTAGTTAGTGTTGTTAGACTCAGATTCAAAGGAAAAGTCTCGTGTGGGGACATCATTTAGTGTTGTTAGACTCAGATTCAAATGAAAAGTCTCGTGTGTGTTAGACATCATTTATGTTGTTAGACTCAGATTAAAAGAAAAGTCTCATTATGGGTTAGACATCCATTTAGTGTTGTTAGACTCAGACCAAAGGAAAAATCTCGTAAGCAGACATCATTTATGTTGTTATTCCAGATTCAAAGGAAAAGGTTAGACATCATTTTGTTGTTAGACCAGATTCAAAGGAAAAGTCTCAGATTCATTTAGTGTTGGGAAAATCAAAGGAAAGTCCTGTGGGTTATTAGTGTTGTTAGACTGATTCAAAGGAAAATTTGGGTAGTTAGTGTTGTTAGCTCAGATTCAAAGGAAAAGTCTCAAATGGGTTAGAACGTCATTTAGTGTTGTTAGAGCTCAGATTCAAAGGAAAAGTCTCTCGTGTGGGTTAGACATCATTTAGTGTTGTTAGACCCAGATTCAGAGGAAAAGTCTCGTGGGTTAGACATCATTTAGTGTTATAGACTCAGATTAAAAGGAAAAGTCTCGTGTGGTTAGACATCATTTAGTGTTGTTAGACTCAGATTCGAAAAGTCCTGTGTGGGTTAGACATCAAGAAGTTATCTTAGATTCAAAGGAAAAGTTGGGTTAGACATCATTTAGTGTTTGATTAAAGGAAAACTCAGATTCAGACTCAGAGGAGGAAAGTCTCGTGTGGGTTAGACATCATTCATTCAAAGGAAAATCTCGTGTGGTTCATCATTTAGTGTTGTTAGACTCAGATTCAAAGTGAAAAGTCTCGTGGGTTAGACATCATTTAGTTTAGACATCAGTCCGTGTGGGTTAGGTGTTGTTAGACTCAGATTCAGAGGAAAAGTCTCATGTGATTAGACATCATTTAGTGTTGTTAGACTCCAGATTCAAAGGAAAAGTCTCGTGGGTTAGACATCATTTGGGTTAGGACTCAAATCATTTGGGTTAGACATTTTGTTGTTAGACTCAGATTCAAGGAAAAGAGTAGACATCGTTAGACCCAGATTCATGAAAGTCTGTGTGGGTTAGACATCATTTTAGTGTTGTTAGACTCTGATTCAAAGGAAAAGTCTCGTGTGGTTAGACATCGATTGTGGGGTTAGAGCATCATTTAGTGTTGTTAGGACTCAGATTCAAAGAAAAAATCTCATGTGGTTGAACATCATTTAGTGTTGTTAGACTCAGATTCAAAGGAAAAGTCTCGTGTGGGTTAGACATCATTTTAGTGTTGTTAGACTCAGATTCAAAGGAAAAAGTCTCGTGTGGGTTAGACATCATTTAGTGTTGTTAGACTCAGATTCAGAGAAAAGTCTCGTGTGGTTAGACATCATTTAGTGTTTTAGGTCAAAGGAAAATTTGTGGTTAGACTCAGATTCGAAAAGGAAAGTCTCATGGGTTAGAGCATCATTTAGTGTTGTTAGACAAATCATTTAGCGTTATTGAGACTCAGATTCAAAGGAAAAGTCCTCGTGTGGGTTAAGACATTAGTTTACAGACTCAGATTAGGAAAAGTCTCGTGGGTTAGACATCATTTAGTGTTGTTAGACTCAGATTCAGGAAAAAATCTTCGTGGGTTGGGGCATCATTTTAGTGTTGTTAGACTCAGATTCAAATGAAAAGTCTCGTGGTTAGACATCATTTCGTGTAGGGACTCAGATTAAAAGGAAAAGTCATTTTAGACATCATTAGTGTTGTTAGACTCAGATTCCAAAGGAAAAGTCTCTGATATTCAGGATTAGGAAAAGTCTCATTTTAGACATCATTTAGTGTTGTTAGACTCAGATTCAAAGGAAAAGTCTCGTGTGGGTTAGACATCATTTAGTGTTGTTAGACTCAATTCAAGAGGAAAAGTCTCGTGTGGGTTAGACATCATGTTGTTAGACTCAGATTCAGAGGAAATGTTGGGTTAGACATCATTTAGTGTTGTTAGGACTCAGATTCAAGTGAAAAGTCTCACATCATTTAAAGGTGTTTAGACTCCGGATTCAAAGGAAAAGTTTTGGTATTTGAACAGTGTTGTTAGACTCAGATTCAAGGAAAAAGTCTCGTGTGGGTTAGACATCATTTAGTGTTGTTGACTCAGATTCAAAGGAAAAGAATTTCATCATTTAGTATTTATTGGGCTCAGATTGGGTTAGACATCATTTAGTGTTGTTAGACTCAGATTCAAAGGAAAAGTCTCGTGTGGGTTAGACATCATTTAGTGTTTTAGAACTCAGATTCAAAGGAAAAGTCTCAAAAGGGTTAGACATCATTTAGTGTTGTTAGACTCAGATTCAAGGAAAAGTCTCGTGTGGGTTAGACATCATTTTAGTGTTGTTGAACTCAGAGGTTAGACATCATTTAGTGTTGTTAGACTCAGATTCAAAAAGGAAAAGTCTCGTGTGGGTTAGACATCATTTGAAGTCTGTTGTTAGACTCAGATTCAAAGGAAAAGTCTCGTAATGGGTTAAACATCATTTAGTGTTGTAGACTCAGATTCAAAGGAAAAGTCTCTCTGTGGGTTGGACATCATTTAGTGTTGTTAGACTCAGATTCAAGGAAAAGTCTCGTGTGGGTTAGACCATTTAGTGTTGTTAGACTCAGATTCAAAGGAAAAAAGTCTGGAAGGACATCATTTTAGTGTTGTTAGACTCAGATTCAAAGGGAAAAGTCTTGGGTTAGACATCATTTAGTGTTGTTAGACCTCAGATTCAAAGGAAAAGTCTCGTGTGGGTTAGACATCATTTAGTGTTGTTAGACTTAGATTCAAAGGAAAATTTTAGACATCATTTAGTGTTTAAGACTAGATTCAAAGGAAAAGTCTCGTGTGGGTTAGGACATCATTTAGTGTTGTTAGACTCAGATTCAAAGGAAAAGTCTCAAATGGATTTAGACATCATTTAGTGCTGTTAGACTCAGATTAAAAGGAAAATCTCGTGTGGGTTAGACAGCGTATTTAGTGTTGATGGGCTTGTGGGTTCTCGTGTGGGTTAGACATCATTTAGTGTTGTTGACTCAGATTCAAAGGAAAAATCTCATTAAGGTTGGACATGTTTTTAGTGTTGTTAGACTCCAGATTCAAAGGAAAAGTCTCGTGTGGGTTAGACATCATTTAGTGTTGTTAGACTCAGATTCAAAGGAAAAGTCTCGTGTGGTTAGACATCATTTAGTATTTGTTAGACTCAGATTCAAGGAAAAGTCTCGTGTGGGTTAGACATCATTAGTGTTGTTAGACTCAGATTCAAAGGAAAAGTCTCGTATTGGGTTAGATCATTTAGTGTTGTTAGACTCCAGATTCAAAGGAAAAGTCTCGTGTGGGTTAGACATCATTTAGTGTTGTTGAACTCAGATTCAAAGGAAAAGTCTCGTGTGGGTTGAACATCATTTAGTATTTGTTAGACTCAGATTCAAGGAAAAGTCTCGTATTGGGTTAGACATCATTTAGTGTTGTTAGACTCAGATTCAAAGGAAAAATCTCGTGTGGGTTAGACATCATTTTGTTGTTAGACTCAGATTCAAGGAAAAATCTCGTGTGGGTTAGACATCATTTGGTGTTGTTAGACTCAGATTCATTTTGGTGTTGTTAGAAGGAAAAGTCTCGTGTGGGTTAGACATCATTTAGTGTTGTTAAAGACTCAGATTCAAAGGAAAAGTCTCGTGTGGGTTAGACATCATTTAGTGTTGTTAGACTCAGATTCAAAGGAAAAAATCTCGTGTGGGTTAGACATCATTTAGTGTTGTTAGACTCATTCAAAGGGAAAAGTCTCGTGTGGTTAGATACATCATTTAGTGTTGTTAGACTCAGATTCAAAGGTGAAAAATCTCGTGTGGGTTAAAGACATCATTTAGTGTTGTTAGACTCAGATTCAAGGAGAAAAGTCTCATTAATGGTAGACATCATTTGGGTTAGACATCGTGTTTAGATTTATTAGACTCGAAAAGTCTAAATGGGTTGGATCATTTAAGACTCAGATTCAAAAGGAAAGTCTCGTGGGTTAGACATCATTTAGCACAAATTGTTGTTAGAGTGTTGATGAACTCGGAATTAAAGGAAGAATCTCGTGTGGGTTAGACAAAAAGTGGTTATTAGACTCATTTAGTGTTGTTAGACTCAGATTCAAAGGAAAAGACATCATTTAGTGTTCGTATTTGGAGGGATTAGACATCATTTAGTGTTGTTAGACTCCAGATTCAGGGAAAAGTCTCGTGTGGGTTTCAAAGGATTCAAAGGAAAAGTCTCGTGTGGGTTAGACATCATTTAGTGTTGTTAGACTCAGATTCAAAGGAAAAGTCCTGTGTGGGTTAGACATCATTTAGTGTTGTTAGGACTCAGATTCAAAGGAAAAATTGGGTTAGACATCATTTAGTGTTGTTAGACTCAGATTCAAAGGAAAAGTCTGTGGGTTAGACATCATTTAGTGTTGTTAGACTCCAGATTCAAAGGAAAAAGTCTCATTGTGAGTTAGACATCATTTAGTGTTGTTAGACTCAGATTCAAAGGAAAAGTCTCGTGGGTTAGACATCATTTAGTGTTGTTAGACTCAAGATTCAAAGAAAAAAAGGAAAAGAATTCAAAGGGAAAATCTCGTGTGGGTTAGACATCATTTAGTGTTGTTAGACTCAGATTCAAAGGAAAAGTCTCGTGTGGGTTAGACATCATTTAGTGTTGTTAGACTCAGATTCAAAGGGAAAAGTTGAACATCATTTAGTGTTGTTAGACTCAGATTCAAAGGAAAATCATGGGTTAGTATATTTGGTAGACTCAGATTCAGATTCAAAATTCAAAAAAAGTCTCGTGTGGGTTAGACATCATTTAGTGTTGTTAGACTCAGATTCAAAGGAAAAAATCTCGTATGGGTTAGACATCATTTAGACTGTTGTTAGACTCAGATTCAAAGGAAAAGTCTCATTATTAGGGTTAGACATCATTTAGTGTTGTTAGACTCAGATTCAAAGGAAAAGTCTCGTGGGTTAAACATCATTTAGTGTTGTTAGACTCAGTTTCAGAGAAAAAATCTCGAAATGGGTTTAGACATCATTTGGTGTTCAGTTAGACTCAGATTCAAAGGAAAAGTCTCGTGGTGGGTTAGACATCATTTAGTGTTGATTAGACTCAGATTCAGAGGAAAAAGTCTCGTATGGGTTAGACATCATTTAGTGTTGTTAGACTCAGATTTAGAGGAAAAAAAGTCTCGTGTTATTGGGTTAGACATCATTTAGTTGTTGACTCAGATTCAGAGGAAAAAGTCTCGTGTGGGTTAGACATCATTTAGTGTTGTTAGGACTCAGATTCAAAGGAAAAGTCTCGTTGGAGCTCAGATTGAAGAAGAGTCTCATCATTTAGTGTTGTTAGACTGATTAGACTCGGATTAAAGAGGAAAAGTCTCGTGTGGGTTAGACATCATTTAGTGTTGTTAGACTCAGATTCAAGGGAAAAAGTCTCGATGTGGGTTAGACATCATTTAGTGTTGTTAGACGGAATTCAGAGGAAAAGTCTCGTGTGGGTTAGACATCATTTAGTTTGTTAGACTCAGATTCAAAGGAAAAGTCTCGTGTGGGTTAGACATCATTTAGTGTTGTTAGACTCAGATTCAAGGAAAAAGTCTCATTAATGGGTTAGACATCATTGAGTGTTGTTAGACTCAGATTCAAGGAAAAGTCTCGTGTAGGGTTAGACATCATTTAGATATGTTGTTAGACTCAGATTAAAAGGAAAAGTCTCGTGTGGGTTAGACATCATTTAGTGTTGTTAGACTCAGATTCAAAGGAAAATCTCGTGTGGGTTAGACACATCATTTAGTGTTGTTAGACTCAGATTCAAAGGAAAAGTCTGTGGGTTAGACATCATTTAGTGTTGTTAGACTCAGATTCAAGGAAAAGTCTCATTAATGGGGTTAAGGACATCATTTAGTGTTGTTAGACTCAGATTCAAGAAAAGTCTCGTGGGTTGACATCATTTTAGTGTTGTTAGACTCAGATTCAAAGGGAAAAGTCTCGTGGGTTAGACATCATTTAGTGTTGTTAGACTCAGATTCAAAGGAAAAGTCTCGTGTGGGTTAGACATCATTTAGTGTTGTTAGACTAGATTCAAGGAAAAGTCTCGTGTGGGTTAGACATCATTTAGTGTTGTTAGACTCAGATTCAAGGGGAAAAGTCTCGTGTGGGTTAGACATCATTTAGTGTTGTTAGACTCAGATTCAAAGGAAAAGTCTCATTGTGGGTTAGACATCATTTAGTGTTGTTAGACTCAGATTCAGAGGAAAAGTCTCGTGTGGGTTAGACATCATTTAGTGTTGTTAGACTCAGATTCAAAGGAAAAGTCTCATTATTGGGTTAGACATCATTTAGTGTTGTTAGACTCAGATTCAGAGGAAAAGTCGTGTGGGTTAAACATCATTTAGTGTTGTTAGACTCAGATTCAGAGGAAAATCTCATTATTGGGTTAGACATCATTTAGTGTTGTTAGACTCAGATTCAAAGGAAAAGTCTCGTCTGGGTTGGGATCATGGTTGTTAGACTCAGATTCAGAGGAAATCTCGTGTGGGTTAGACATCATTTAGTTGTTGTTAGACTCAGATTCAGAGGAAAGTCTCGTGTGGGTTAGACATCATTTAGTGTTGTTAGACTCAGATTCAAAGAAAAGTCTCGTGTGGGTTAGACATCATTTAGTGTTGATAGACTCAGATTCAAAAGAAAAGTCTCGTGTGGGTTAGACATTTAGTGGTTTAGACTCAGATTCAAAAGGAAAAGTCTCATTTGGGTTAGACATCATTTATTTGCTAGACTCAGATTCAAAGGAAAAGTCTCGTGTGGGTTAGACATCATTTAGTGTTGTTAGACTCCAGATTAAAAGGAAAAAGTCTCGTGTGGGTTAGACATCATTTAGTGTTGTTTAACTCAGATTCAAGAAAAGTCTCGTGTGGGTTAGACATCATTTAGCGTTTGTTAGACTCAGATTCAAAAGGAAAAGTCTCGTGGGTTAGACATCATTTAGTGTTGTTAGACTCAGATTCAGAGGAAAAATTGGGTTGAGCATCATTTAGTGTTGTTAGACTCAGATTCAAAGGAAAAAGTCTCGTGTTAGACATCATTTAAAGATTAGACTCAGATTCAGAGGAAAAAAAGTCTAGTGTTAAACATCATTTAGTGTTTTAGACTCAGAAGAAAAAAAGTCTCGTGTGGGTTAGACATCATTTAGTGTTGTTAGACTCGGATTCAAGGAAAAGTCTCGTGTGGGTTAGACATCATTTAGTGTTGTTGGGCGCTCAGATTCAAGGAAAAGTCTCGTGGGTTAGACATCATTTAGTGTTGTTAGACTCAGATTCAAAGGAAAAGTCTCGTGTGGGTTGGACATCATTTAGTGTTGTTAGACTCAGATTCAAAGGAAAAGTCTCGTGTGGGTTAGACATCATTTAGTGTTGTTAGACTCAGATTCAAAGGAAAAAAAGTCTCGTGTGGGTTTAGACATCATTTAGTGTTATTGACTCAGATTCAAGGAAAAGTCCTCGTGTGGGTTAGACATCATTTTAATTGTTAGACTCCAGATTCAAGGAAAAATCTCGTGTGGGTTGACATCATTTAGTGTTGTTAGACTCAGATTCAAAGGAAGACATCAAGTCTCAATTGTGGGTTAGACATCATTTTAGTGTTGTTAGACTCAGATTCAAGAAAAAGTCTCGTGTGGGTTAGACATCATTTAGTGTTGTTAGACTCAGATTCAAAGGAAAGTCTCGTGAGTTAGACATCATTTAGGTTATTAGACAGATTCATTTAGTCTCGTTGTTAGACATCCAGATTCAAAGGAAAAAGTCTCGTAATGGGTTAGACATCATTTAGTGTTGTTAGACTCAGATTCAAAGGAAAAGTCTCGTGTGGGTTAGACATCATTTGGTGTTGTTAGACTCAGATTCAAAGGAAGAATCTCTCTTGTGGGTTAGACATCATTTAGTGTTGTTAGACTCAGATTCAGAGGAAAAAGTCTCGTGTGGGTTAGACATCATTTGGTGTTGTTAGACTCAGATTCAGAGGAAAAGTCTCGTAATGGGTTAGACATCATTTGGTGTTGTTAGACTCAGATTCAGAGGAAAAGTCTCGTGTGGGTTGAACATCATTTAGTGTTGTTAGACTCAGATTCAGAGGAAAAGTCTCGAATTGTGGGTTAGACATCATTTAGTGTTGTTAGACTCAGATTCAGAGGAAAGTCTCGTGTGGATTTAGACATCATTTAGTGTTGTTAGACCTAGATTCAAGGAAAAGTCTCGTGTGGGTTAGACATCATTTAGTGTTGATTAGACTCAGATTCAAAGGAAAAGTCTCGTGTGGGTTAGACATCATTTAGTGTTGTTAGACTCAGATTCAAAGGGAAAAGTCTCGTGTGGGTTAGACATCATTTGGTGTTGTTAGACTCGATTAAAAGAAAAGTCTCGTGTGGGTTAGACATCATTTAGTGTTGTTAGACTCAGATTCAAAGGAAAAAGTCTCATGTGGGTTGACATCATTTAGTGTTGTTAGACTCAGATTCAAAGGAAAAGTGTTGTTAGACATCATTTAGTGTTGTTTCAGAGGAAAAAATCTCGTGTGGGTTAGACATCATTTAGTATTTGTTAGACTCAGATTCAAAGGAAAAAGAACATCATTTATGTTGTTAGACTCAGATTCAAAGGAAAAGTCTCGTGTGGGTTAGACATCATTTAGTGTTGTTAGATTCAGATTCAAAGGAAAAGTCTCAGTGGGTTAGACATCATTTAGTGTTGTTAGACTCAGATTCAAAGGAAAAAGGGACATCTCGATTCAAAGGAAAAGTCTCGTGTGGGTTAGACATCATTTAGTGTTGTTAGACTCAGATTCAAAGGAAAAAGTCTCGTGACATCATTTGGGTTAGACATCATTTTAGTGTTGTTAGACTCAGATTCAAAGGAAAAATCTCGTGTGGGTTAGACATCATTTAGTGTTGTTAGACTCAGATTCAAAGGAAAAATGGATTCTCGTGTGGGATTCAAAGGAAAAGTCTCATTTTGGGTTGACATCATTTGAAATTGTTAGGACTCAGATTAAAAGAAAAGTCTCGTGTGGGTTAGACATCATTTAGTGTTGTTAGACTCAGATTAAAAGGAAAAGTCTCGTGTGGGTTAGACATCATTTAGTGTTGTTAGACTCAGATTCAAGGAAAAGTCTCGTGTGGGTTAGACATCATTTAGTGTTGTTAGACTCAGATTCAAAGGAAAAGTCTCGTGTGGTTAATCATTTGTGTTGTTAGACATCATTTATGTTCATTAATGGGTTAGACATCATTTTATTAAAGACTCAATTCAGAGGAAAAAGTCTCGTGTGGGTTAGACATCATTTAGTGTTGTTAGACTCAGATTCAGATTCAGGAGACAAAGTTGTTCTCAGATTAAAAGGGAAAAAGTCTCGTGTGGGTTAGACATCATTTAGTGTTGTTAGACTCAGATTCAGGAAAAAAAAGTCTCGTGTGGGTTAGACATCATTTAGTGTTGTTAGACTCAGATTCAAAAAAAAGGACATCAAAAAGTCTCATTAAAAGGGTTTGGGTTGACATCATTTAGTGTTGTTAGACTCAGATTCAAAGGAAAAGTCTCGTGTGGGTTAGACATCATTTAGTGTTGTTAGACTCAGATTCAAAGGAAAAGTCTCGTGTGGGTTAGACATCATTTAGTGTTGTTAGACTCAGATTCAAAGGAAAAAGTCTCGTGTGGGTTAGACATCATTTAGTGTTGTTAGACTCAGATTCAAAGAAAAAGTCTCGTGTGGGGGTTAGACATCATTGGTATTTGTTAGACTCAGATTAAAAGGAAAAAGTCTCGTGTGGGTTAGACATCATTTAGTGTTGTTAGACTCAGATTCAAAGGAAAAGTCTCATTAATGGGTTAGACATCATTTAGTGTTGTTAGACTCAGATTCAAAGGAAAAGTCTCGTGTGGGTTAGACATCATTTAGTGTTGTTAGACTCAGATTCAAAGGTTAAAATTTTTAGTGTTGTTCTCAGATTAAAAAGAAAAAGTCTTGGGTTGGACATCATTTAGTGTTGTTAGACTCAGATTCAAAGAAAAATCTCATTATTAGGTTAGACATCATTTAGTGTTGTTAGACTCAGATTAAAAGGAAAAAGTCTCGTGTGGGTTAAACATCATTTAGTGTTGTTAGACTCAGATTCAAAGGAAAAGTCTCGTGTGGGTTAGACATCATTTAGTGTTGTTAGACTCAGATTCAAATTTAGGAAAAGTCTCGTGTGGGTTAGACATCATTTAGTGTTGTTAGACTCAGATTCAAAGGAAAAAGTCTCGTGTGGGTTAGACATCATTTAGTGTTGTTGAACTCAGATTCAAAGGAAAAGTCTCGTGGGTTAGACATCATTTTAGTGTTGTTAGACTCAGATTCAAAGGAAAAAGACATCATTTAGTGTTTTCAAAGGAAAAGTCTCGTGTGGGTTGTTGTTAGACTCAGATTCAAAGGAAAAGTCTCGTGTGGGTTAGACATCATTTAGTGTTGTTAGACTCAGATTCAAAGGAAAAAATCTCATTATTGGGTTAGACATCATTTAGTGTTGTTAGACTCAGATTCAAAGGAAAAGTCTCGTGTAGGTTGAACATCATTTTAGTGTTGTTAGACTCAGATTAAAAGGAAAAAAGTCTCGTAATGGGTTAGACATCATTTAGTGTTGTTAGACTCAGATTCAAAGAAAAAGTCTCGTGTGGGTTAGACATCATTTAGTGTTGTTAGACTCAGATTCAAAGGAAAAAGTCTCATTAATGGGTTAGACATCATTTAGTTTTTAGTTGTTAGACTCAGATTCAAAGGAAAATCTCATTAATGTCTCATCATTTAGTGTTGTTAGACATCATTGGGTTAGACATCATTTTGTTGTTAGACTCAGATTCAGAGGAAAAAGTCTCGTGTGGGTTAGACATCATTTAGTGTTGTTAGACTCAGATTCAAAGGAAAAAGTCTCGTAATGGGTTAGACATCATTTAGTGTTGTTAGACTCAGATTCAGAGGAAAAGTCTCGTGTGGGTTAGACATCATTTAGTGTTGTTAGACTCAGATTCAGAGGAAAAGTCTCGTGTGGGTTAGACATCATTTAGTGTTGTTAGACTCAGATTCAAAGGAAAAGTCTCGTGTGGGTTAGACATCATTTAGTGTTGTTAGACTCAGATTCAAAGAAAAAGTCTCGTGTGGGTTAGACATCATTTAGTTGTTGTTAGACTCAGATTCAAGGAAAAAAAGTCTCGTGTGGGTTAGACATCATTTAGTGTTGTTGACTCAGCAAAAGAGAGAAAATCAGATTCAAAGTGGTTAGAAGATTCTCGTGTGGGTTAGACATCATTTAGTTGTTGTTAGACTCAGATTCAAAGGAAAAGGTCTCGTGTGGGTTAGACATCATTTAGTGTTGTTAGACTCAGATTCAAAGGAAAAATCTCGTGTGGGTTAGACATCATTTAGTGTTGTTAGACTCAGATTCAGAGGAAAAAGTCTCGTGTGGGTTAGACATCATTTAGTGTTGTTAGACTCAGATTCAGAGGAAAAAGTCTCGTGTGGGTTAGACATCATTTAGTGTTGTTAGACTCAGATTCAAAGGAAAAGTCTCGTGTGGGTTAACATCATTTTAGTGTTGTTAGACTCGAATTCAAGGAAAAAATCTCGTGTGGGTTAGATATCATTTAGTGTTGTTCAAAGGAAAAGTCTCGTGTGGGTTAGACATCATTTAGTGTTGTTAGACTCAGATTCAAAGGAAAAGTCTCGTGTGGGTTAGACATCATTTAGTGTTGTTAGACTCAGATTCAAGGAAAAGTCTCGTGTCGTGGGTTGAACATCATTGGTGTTGTTAGACTCAGATTCAAAGGAAAATTTAGACATCATTTAGTGTTGTTAGACTCAGATTCAAAGGAAAAGTCTCGTGTGGGTTAGACATCATTTAGTGTTGTTAGACTCAGATTCAAGAAAAAAGTCTCGTGTGGGTTAGACATCATTTAGTGTTGTTAGACTCAGATTCAAAGGAAAAGTCTCGTGTGGGTTAGACATCATTTAGTGTTGTTAGACTCAGATTCAGAGGAAAAGTCTCGTGTGGGTTAGACATCATTTAGTGTTGTTAGACTCAGATTCAAAGGAAAGTCTCTCGTGTGGGTTAGACATCATTTAGTGTTGTTAGACTCAGATTCAAAGAAAAAAGTCTCGTGTGGGTTAGACATCATTTAGTGTTGTTGAACTCAGATTCAAGGAAAAGTCTCGTGTGGGTTAGACATCATTTAGTGTTGTTAGACTCAGATTCAAAGGAAAAGTCGTGTGGGTTAGACATCATTTAGTGTTGTTAGACTCGGATTCAAGAGGAAAAATCTCGTGTGGGTTAGACATCATTTAATGTTGTTAGACTCAGATTCAAAGGAAAAAGTCTCGTGTGGGTTAGACATCATTTAGTGTTGTTAGACTCAGATTCAAAGGAAAAGTCTCGATAATGGGTTTAGACATCATTTAGTGTTGGACTCAGATTCAAAGGAAAATCTCGTGTGGGTTAGACATCATTTAGTGTTGTTAGACTCAGATTCAAAGGAAAAGTCTCTAATGGGTTAGACATCATTTAGTGTTGTTAGACTCAGATTCAAAGGAAAAGTCTCGTGTGGGTTGGACATCATCAGTGTTGTTAGACTGATTGAAAAGTCTCAGATTCATCATTTAGTGTTGTTGGATTCAAAGAACTCAGAAAGTCTCGTGTGGGTTAGACATCATTTAGTGTTGTTAGACTCAGATTCAAAAGGAAAAACATCTCGTCCGTGTTTGGTTCAGATTCATCATTTAGATATCATTTTGTTAACTCAGATTCAAAGGAAAAGGAAATTTAGTCTCAGATTCAAGGGAAAAAGTCTCGTGGGTTGGACATCATTTAGTGTTGTTAGACTCAGATTCAAAGGAAATCATTTAGGTAAACTCAGATTCGTTCTGTGGGTTTGGACATCATTTATCATTTGTTAGACTCAGATTCAAAGGAAAAGTCTCGTGTGGGTTAGACATCATTTAGTGTTGTTAGACTCAGATTCAAAGGAAAAGTCTCGTGGGTTAGACATCATTTAGTGTTGTTAGACTCAGATTCAAGGAAAAAGTCTCGTGTGGGTTAGACATCATTTAGTGTTGTTAGACTCAGATTAAAAGGAAAAAGTTTCGTGTGTTAGACATCATTTAGTGTTGTTAGACTCAGATTCAAAGGAAAAAGTCTCGTGTGGGTTAGACATCATTTAGTGTTGTTAGACTCAGATTCAAGGAAAAGTCTCGTGTGGGTTAGACATCATTTAGTGTTGTTAGACTCAGATTCAAAGGAAAAAGTCTCGTGTGGGTTAGACATCATTTAGTGTTGTTAGACTCAGATTCAAGGAAAAAAGGACATCATTTAGTGTTGTTAGACTCAGATTCAAAGGAAAAATCTCGTGTGGGTTAGACATCATTTAGTGTTGTTAGACTCAGATTCAAAGGAAAAGTCTCATTGTGGGTTAGACATCATTTAGTGTTGTTAGACTCAGATTCAAAGGAAAAGTCTCGTGTGGGTTAGACATCATTTAGTGTTGATTAGACTCAGATTCAAAGGAAAAGAAAGTCTCGTGTGGGTTAGACATCATTTAGTGTTGTTAGACTCAGATTCAAAGGAAAAGTCTCGTGTGGGTTAGACGTCATTTAGTGTTGTTAGACTCAGATTCAAAGGAAAAGTCTCGTGTGGGTTAGACATCATTTAGTTGTTGTTAGACTCAGATTCAAAGGAAAAGTCTCGTGTGGGTTAGACATCATTTAGTGTTGTTAGACTCAGATTCAAGGAAAAGTCTCGTGTGGGTTAGACATCATTTAGTGTTGTTAGACTCAGATTCAAAGGAAAAGTCTCGTGTGGGTTAGACATCATTTAGCTCAGATTCAAGAAAAGTCTCGTGTGGGTTAGACATCATTTTGGTGTTGTTAGACTCAGATTCAAAGGAAAAGTCTCATTAATGGGTTAGACATCATTTAGTGTTGTTAGACTCAGATTCAAAGGAAAAATCTCATTGTGGGTTAGACATCATTTAGTGTTGTTAGACTCAGATTCAAAGGAAAAGTCTCGTGTGGGTTAGACATCATTTAGTGTTGTTAGACTCAGATTCAAAGGAAAAGTCTCGTGTGGGTTAGACATCATTTAGTGTTGTTAGACTCAGATTCAAAGGAAAAGTCTCGTGTGGGTTAGACATCATTTAGTGTTAGACTCAGATTCAAAGACTCAGATTCAAAGGAAAAGTCTCGTGTGGGTTAGCATCATCATTTAGTGTTGACATCATTTAGACTCAGATTCAAAAGGAAAAGTCTCGTGTGGGTTAGACATCATTTAGTGTTGTTAGACTCAGATTCAAAGGAAGAGTCTCGTGTGGGTTAGACATCATTTAGTGTTGTTAGACTCAGATTCAAAGGAAAAGTCTCGTGTGCGTTAGACATCATTTAGTGTTGTTAGATTCAGATTCCAAGGTAACGTCGTTATTTAGTTTGTTGACAAGATCAGGTAAAATTATGTATTGCGGATATATTAGTAGAAAAACTATCTAAAATAAGACGGATTTTGTGGTAAAACTTTTTTAAAAGGACCACTTCCCTGATACTTCCAAAAATAGACAAGCTAAAATGCCACCGACAGGAGACCCCATTGGTAAACCTAATTTCTGTCTATAAATATTGTTATCGAAAGTGATTGGAGAATAAATGACACATTTTTACAATTTTATGTGTAGGAAAAAATAATTTTGTTTTTGTTTTAGTTAAGTGGGTTTTTAGAAAATTTAGATATTTCTTTTCAGGAATATTTGTGTATAAAGTCTTTGTATCTAGTCATATATATGTTTTTAATATCTATGTTTTTAAATTTACTTCAAAATCACGGGAGTCTTTTTTATATGCGAGGAGCTAATTGTACCAAGATGTGGGCTTAACATTTTGGTTATTGCGCCGGCTAGTGGGGCGCTACTAATTCCTGACATAATGGATTGTTGTGGTCCGGTGTACGCGTTGAGAAATAAACACGTGTGTCTCCTGAAATGCCCACAACAAACATAGCAAACTCAGAGTATGAGTCCAACAAAATAATGCGAGTAACAAATGAATGTGGAAACTTTTTGGTCCAAAGTATTTGAAGTGAGTGAATGTGTGTATGTATTGTTTATGCGTTTCCCAGAAGGGAACGCGTTTTTCCGTGAGAGACTTACATGTTGACGGATAAGATGAGAAGAGTGTGATAAAAAAATGCATTAAAGGTCATAATAATAAACACCATAATATTCAGCCAATTATCGATGAATGTTTCTCTGGTTACCAAAAGATAATAATATAGGAAGTGGTTCTAACCAGATTCCTTATTAGACATACACAGGTTACTCACAGACATTTATTGAGAAATAAAATCCCACCAATATGTTTGTTACGGGCCGCTGTAAGCGTCAGGAGATAAACACGGGTGTCTCCTGAAATACCCACAACAAACATGGCAGACTCGAGATGTGAGTCCACGTAAATAAATGTAGAGAAATAACAAGAACATATATATGTGTATAAACAAATGATAATGTATTAATAACAAAGGATTACAAGTGACAAAGACAATAATGTAACAAATGAATGTGGAAACTTTTTGGTCCTAAGTTTGCCAAGTGAGTGAATGTGCGTATATACGCATGTGTGTATATATTGTTCATGCATTTCCCCAAAAGAGAAAAACGGGTTCTTCAGCGAGAGATTTACATGTTGTCGTATAAGCGGAAATTTAAGAAGAGAATGATAAAATTTTATCACAGACTATTTATAGTGCTGGAGAGCGTCCCCTAGTAACGGTTTCGAAAATTAGGAGGAGGTAATCCGACAGGTTCTCTGCGGGATGTCCTGTTTATGTGTTATTGTTAATTCCTAAAGTTTAGGTGTTTTCGGATAGTGTTTAACGAGTTTTAGCCAAGACTTGACTTTATGTGTTAGTAATTCTTGTTTTCGTTTTGAAATTTGTATATCTCTTTTATGACTGTGTTCATCTATTTTTTCGGAGGAGGTATTTCATTTTTTTTTTTTTTTTTTTTTTTTTTTTAGATAAATCTGTCTATAATTATAATTCCAAGGACTTTGTCCGAGGAGGATATGTAAATGTTTCTGTTGTGTGATATTTCTTTTAGGGCACTTATACATTTGTTCGATGGAGTAGAAATGGATTCATACCTTTCCGAAAGGAATTTGCGCGTAAGTAAATATAACAAAATCGACGGCAATTGGAACTCGGCTCTCCTAGTTGCAATTCACAGCCATCATCCATTACACCAAACGCACATCCAAGCTTACAGCACCTGGTATTCCCAAGTGATCACACGTTTCAGTGATGACGAGTCTGAACATTACTTAATCTCCGTGATCATACGGAGAACCAATGTTTCGACGTGTTATGGCCGTAAGTCATACTTTACGGAGAACTATAAAACACGGGAAGTTGTGAAGAACCATAACCACCCCCGCTCTGAAAGGACATGGGACATAGAATAACAAGGAAATGTGGCTAGTTTTTGTTGGGATTCTCTATATAAACATCATTATTCTGGAGTTTTATTTTTTGTTTTGTTTTTTGGGGTTTCTTTTGCTATGTCTGTTTTCTGTTTTTTAAACTCACGACGTGCATCAAAAGTCGTTAGATTAGGAACTACAAAACCTATGGCCATTAAAACAACCGAAAGCTGCCAAGCCGGCTGTCATCTGCGACCCACCCACCTACATATCTTTCCATTCTTTTTACTTTGGCTTTTCTACTCCGAATTCTATACCCTTTTCTTTTACTCTTTACCTTTTCTTTCTTTGCTGTGCTCTTTTTTTTTCTTTTTTTTCTTTCTTTTCTACGGCGTATTCCATTAACCCTTTGAGATATGCGCTTTGAGCTACGAAGAAACACTGACAAATTAAGCCGACGACACATTTTTGAGGTATGTGCTTCAAACACTCAGGGGAACACATATGCGTGAGCGCGCACGCGCGCGCACACACAGACACACGCACACAGAGAATAGCAAGCACAAATATACATGCAAAAGACAGACACACACAAGCACACGAAAGAAAAATAGGAGGCACCTACAAACATGCGTGCACTAAAGTAGAAACACGCTCAGATGCACGAACGCAGGTAACCTACATATACACCAACACATACGTAAGTATATAAACACCTAAAACGCACACACAAAATAAGGCGCACATGCGATAAAGCAGGCATACACACAAGTACGTAACAAGCTGGTATACAGACACATATATGCACGGAAGCAGATACACAGACACTCGTACGCATGCGCAAGAAGCTAGTCACACTACTCAAACACACAAGTCATATACGTTAAGTGGAGTATCTGGTCTCATCATCTTCAACGGTAATGGTAATATTAGCCGTTTCCTTATAAGGAAACTTTCAGCATTTATTGACTGAGCAGCTAGAACTGCTGTCCGGTGACAATCATGAAATATTTTTCTTCTCAGCAAAATAAGTTTCTCAAATCCAATATCTGTTAATGTTCTTTCCAATATTGATGGAACTTTACTTCCTAACATTTTATTTGAAATGGTGTGGAAAGACGCCATCTTCATATTCTTATTTTTAATTCAGTTTACACGTGATATCCTTTTTTAGCTGTTGCTGTTGACGAAAAGAATACCTCAAAATAACAGGAACCTAGTTAAGAGTTTAATCGAAATAATAATAATAATAATAATATAATACTAGTAACTGACAATCTCACTGTTTTGCTAGTTAAATTTTCTGATGAATCTTAATTCTTAAGTTAAGGACTGAATAAGCACAGCAAGTTCTGTAACTATAAAAGATACGTAGAATTTCTTCTATTGTATCGTTAAATATTTGAGTTTAGCAACTTTAACAAAATCTTGCAATAACAATCATAAATATGAAAAATGCTTATTGTTTTAAGAAGTTTGTACAAACGAACATAATTGAAATTGGCAACTTTTCCCATTTCACTGAAACAGACGTTAAACACTGTTATCTCCCCTTCTTTCTTTCATTTTTTGCCTGAACAAAGTAGCGTCTTTGATATGTGTTTTTTGGGGGTTTTTTTTCTCGGTGATTAAAACGAAATAGATCAGTATTTAAAGGATATTAGCGGAAGACGTTAAACATGTCTATCTCCTTTATTGAAACCAAGTAGCGTTTCTGATATGTCTTTTATCTTTCCCCGTGTTCAAAACGGAATAGTCCATTATTTACGAGGTAATGGCAAGACGTAACAGTCGTGCGAAATAAGCAAAGAAGGAACAAGAAGAAGAAGAAAAAGAAGTAAGAATATCTGTGTAAGTTTCACGGTTTTACTATTTTAATTTTTTGATGAATCTTAATTCTTAATTTAATGAGGGAATAAATTGATGACGAGTCATACGACAATAAAAAAAGTCCGTAGAAATTCCCTTCTTGATCGTCAAACATTTGAGCTTAACAACTTTAACCAAATATTAAAAAAAAAAAAAACAATAATAAATTTAGTGTAAGTCATTATTTAAATAAGTGGGAGAGTAAAAATAAAAAGATTTAAAATTGACATTTTCCATTTTACTGATGCTGTCGTGTTATAGTGGAACACACCTATTCTATTGTTAATAGACTCTCCCACCTATAATAAGTAGGAGTAGTAGCAGTCGCCAGTCGATCAGTGAGTCAGTCGTTCACTTCTGAACCTAGTGTTCGGTTGAACTCTCTGCCATCGGGCGGAGAGGAACCCGAACGAGGCTACCCGAGGGCGGAGTCTCGTTCGGGGAGGTGGGGGCTCAGCCCTGAACCCGTTTATACGGGTTCAATGGGCATCTTTGAGGCCGAGCCCACGGGCTCGGATATCCCACAATAAATAACCGACCTTGTGTCACATGATGCCCCAGTAGGGGGGGGGGTGACTGAATATCAGTGAGTTGGTCAGTCAGTCGATGTTGGTTGACCGGCTGTTCGGTTGAACTCTCTGCCTTCGGGCGGAGAGGAACCCGAACGAGGCTACTCCGAAGGGCGGTGTCTCGTTCAGGGAGGTTAACCGACCCTGAACCCGTTTATACGGGTTCAATGGGCATCTTTTTGGCCGAGCCCACGGGCTCGGAGATCCCACGGGCTCGGAGATCCCACGGGCTCAGAGATCCCACGGGCTCGGAGATCCTACGTTAAACCGGCCTTGTGCCACATGATGCCATCGTAGGGGGTGGGGGTGACTAAATATCGTTGGTCAATCAGTCGATGTCGGACGACCGTTAGTCAGATACTAAAAGTATCAGCGACCACCACCAGATTTCTCTACGTCATTACCTATTATATCAAGTTCCTAACGTTTTGTACGTCGAACCTATTTTAGGACCGACTTAGTGAAAATACAAGCCTCCACTTTGAAACTACTCTACAACATGTCGTTAAACCCATGGGAGGGTTATCGCCTCCTATATCTTCTCTCTGTCTCTTTTATTTCTTACTTTCTTTCTGTCTTTCTTTTTCACACCAAAATCAAAGAGAGTCTTTGATAAGTTTTTTTCTCTCTTTTTTCGCGATTAAAACGGAAATAGCCCCTTATTTATGAGACATTGGTGAGTCGAAGCGTTCGTGCTAACGAGTTAACAAAAGAAGGAACAAGCTGAATTATATTTTTTTGATACGTATAGCTATTCTTAGTGCAATCGGGCTCTGGGAAGTCAGTCTACACATGACGTCACTAAAACGAGACACGTATATTTGAAATTGTAATGTAGCGTTCCAGAGAAGAAAAGGTCAGGGTATTACCAAAGGAAAAGAGGGATCTTTCTGCCTTCTTCTTTGAATGTCTCGGTTTATCGTTGTGAGTATGATGGTTCTTGGATGACCTCTGAAAATTTTGAAGTCAGTCTTTTCAAAGTAAAACTCCATGGGTTTGTTAGCTGGGCATTCTGAATCCATTAGTAAAATATGTTCAAGAAGTTTCCATCTTGCTTTCAAAATGAACAAAGAAAAATGAAATTCTTCGTATCTGCTGTTAAATTCTTGTTGGAGTTATTATGAGCGTATTTTCTCTATCATATTTCGCAGTTGTCGTCTGTGGAAACTACCTAGCTCCTGTTCTTCTTTCTTCGTAAGACCCCAAATTCCACAATTTTAGGTTAAAACTGGTTTCACCAAAGTGTTATACAGCAAACTCACAGAGGGCAAAGAAGGCTGGCAAAATATTGTCGAATCAGTATACAATGTCACTGAAGATGAAAGAACATGTTTATTCCTGACCTCAAATCGAAACAGTTTTGATGGTGATGATTATGAGGAGGAGGAGGATATTAACATTAAACTGTTTTCGACATTGCCCCACAAATCGCTATAACCATTAAAACCCTGACAATATTTTGTTTCTAATTGAAACAGTCTACAATATTTAAAAAAAAAAATACAGATGGTGATCCTGAACTTTAGACAATTTCCCCAAAATTTTGATTTGGATGTTTCATAATTTATTCGAAAATAAGAAAAACAAGACGAGAAATTAAAAAATGCAAATGTCGAGTAAATTTAACAAAAGTCACTACCTACTTCAATTAACTGCTTCCCATTTGCTTGGAAGGCGGTCGATTCCACGGGCAAAGAAGTCACGGTTCTTGGAGGCAATCCATGTTTTGACATCGCCCACCAAGTTATCCAAATCGACATAAAAATTGTTCCCCGGCCAAATTTTCAGCGATCGACTGACTTCTGTGGCGAGAATATGACGAATGCGCTTCTGTAGGAGAATATGGCGGATGTGGAAGCCGTTCCGAGCCCTTATTGGCGATACATTCGACAACACAACGCGCAACAGGTGGACGGTCATGATGGTGGCGGAAGACGATATAGTTCTTTTTGCGCGGTCTTTTCGTTTCGATTGCAGCTTGAAGACGGTCAAGTTCAGCCAGGTAGACATTGCTGTTGATGATCAATAGCCGCTTTCCGTTTTTGTCTAGAATCCGCCACTGCTGTTGCTAATCGTCGTCATTCCGCCAATAACAAATCCCGTTTGAGAAGATTTCCCAATGGACGATTCCGCTTCTGTTCCACCAAACACACCACATTGCCTTCATACAGTACACGTTTTTCGGTATTCCTTTTAGTGAAACTCCTGTCGAAACGCAGACCTTATTTCTTTTGACTTTTCTCAAGAGAAGCCATGATTCATCCCCAGTGACAAGATTCTTCAGAAACGCTGCTTGCTTGTTTCGTTGCAGTAAATCAGTGAAAATTCGGACACGTTCGGCTTTATTGTTGTCGGACAGTTCGTGAGTGACCCATCCAGTCAATTTCCATAACTTTTCGAGCTTTTTGAGACGACTAACAATGGTTGAATTGTCCACATCGAAGCCTGCGACCAGCATTCAGGTTGTCGCCCTCTTCCACGGCTGACAAAAGCGCCTGGTCGCCGAAATCCAATGGTCGACCTCTTCCTGGCTTATATACCAAGCTAGTGTCGCCAGATTTGAAACTGTCAAACCAATTCCCTGCATCGAATTTCACTGATTATTCCTTCAACAAAAAGTTCGTTGAGATCGCGAAATAACTGCTCTTCTTTCCATCCTCTTTCGAAATGGTAAAGCATAATATGTGGAATATGAGTATGATTATCGATAAATAGTAACAAAACAGCAAGTTTTATTAACAAATAACTCGCCCACAAAAACGCCTGATAATTATGCACCGAACCAATATATATATATATATATATATATATATATATATATATATATATATATATATATATTAAATGAACTATTTTAAAATATGTTTTTTCGCTACACAGTAATAAGTGTTATTACTGTGTGAAAAATCTTATTTCAAAGTAGTTAATTATAATATTAATGCTCTATAAGAACACCGGATTATATATCTTACTGTTCTTTCTCTCTCTCTCTCTCTCTCTCTATATATATATATATATATATATATATATATATATATATATATATATATGCGTATATTTTGGCAGCATATTTTCATTGAGATATGTTTCGTTAAATAATTTAGACAAACCAAACCTTAATAAAATTATTTTGAATACTCCACGAATGTTTTAAAATATGTACAATAGTTTGAAATGCTAAGGTTTTCACTAATTGTTTCTTTTTTTATTGCTCATCTTGTAAAAAAAACTCTCGACAACCATACTTAGTTACCTTCCCTTAAACGATGCCAACGGTCTAGCACTAGCTGACATGTAAGAAATTAAACTTTCAGATGAACACAACAATTTTGTCTTCGACAATAAGGAACACTACAATATTTGTCTTGCAATAATCAATACCCTGATGATGACATTGTGCTATGTCGAAAGTACTCGGAAATAAAAAAACAATATATATCAACACGTCGATTTGCTCTCATCCTTCCCTTCAATAACGACACTAAAAAAGCTTATCTGTGAATATGAAAGAATCAGTTGAGAATAAGTAGACAGAACAGGTCTAAATTACTCAACGAAACATGTCTTATTATATATATATATATATATATATATATATATATATATATATATATATATATTAGGATATTAAAAGATCTTTCACTCGCCAGTAGTTTAACATTGCAGTACGTAATAGTCAGAATTTTTAATTCTGTGGAAAACTACTAAAACATTTTACTCTACTAATTGGATTATACTTAAGTCCATGTCACTTTAACTGATAAACACATGTAACAAGAACATTTCGTGGATTTATAACTTTTCAAAATTCGAACAAAATTCTCACTTGATCGACTTGAACAAGAACTCGAGCAACGCGGCATCGCACGCTCCAAACATATATTTAACTGTCAATAAATAGCATAATTAAAAAAAATCTTTCCAGTCTATACATATTTCTTCTTAGTGTTTGCCTATGTATGGGAAAATTGCACACTGAAGATGACAATTTGAAATTGTTGAAAGTACTCTGCATGTCACTTCCATCTGAAAACAACTCAAATATAAAAATCTTATTATTTAAAGAATTGATAGCTTAATGTCTCATTCAGTCTCATTCAGTCTTGTTATTTCACCATCAATCACATTAACATTAATTAATACTTTGTATGAATTGTTTCTTTATGATATATATATATATATATATATATATATATATATATATATATATATATATAGTTGTGTAATGTTTTGTACCAATCCTCATTAATGCATATTTCATTAAAAGTAACTGGCGATGTAATTGTTTTTCATTGTATTTTTCTGGCTTTCTTTTTGGGACTTATCGGGTGTAGAAATTCTGTAAATGATTTTTCGTTCTAAGTGCTTTTTTTTTAAAATTTTCCATGATTCGAGGCCATTTTTAGTTTCCAAGGAGAACATATTGTGGACATAATTTGTCCAATGTTTTCTGATAGCTTTCGGCTTTTATAAACCATTATCAAATTCATTTGTGTTTTTCGCTTTTCGAGTAATGCTTCCTCATGCCTCGATGTGTATCATGTCATTTATATTTGCATTTTAAACATCATCTTTTCGCGTAAGTTTATCGTGTACTGACTCCTTTATTGATTACGAAATATATTAATTTAGTTGAATTCAATTTTATTGATAATTGGTCGCAATTTTCTTTATGTTTAATGCTTGTAATATTTGTATTTCTTTTGTATAGTATTTTGTATTATTGATATGTATTTGTGCGTTAGGTCATTGTGTTGGATGGTGAGATGCGATTTTATTGCTACCGATATATATATATATATATATATATATATATATATATATCAGGTCATCCCATAAGTTCTGCCCGAATTTTAACTTTTTGTTAAAATGAACGAAATTTAAAGAGTATTTTATAATGTCCAATGAAGCTGAACATTATTTTTATGTTTAGATGCATTTAAACTAATCAAATTTTATTTCAGAGAACAATAAAATTAAATTTTCTTTGATTAAAACCCTGCTTAAGTACCCAAGAATCATTTGAGTCACATAATGCTTTATGAGTTCAAGAAAGGAAACTTAGCAGCCGAAATATTCACTCAGTTTATGGAGAGGAATGTGTGAATGAAAGAACTTGCAGAAGATGGTTTGCAAAATTCAGAGGTGGAGATTTCACCCTTGAAGATGAAGATCGAACCGGACGTCCAGTTGAGTTTGATGAAAAGCTTCTTGAATCAGCCCTTGAAGAAAATCCTGCTTTATCAGTTTAGAAATTGGCAGCGGTTCTCAGTTCAAACCACACAATTGTTCATCGTCATCTTCAACAACTTGGAAAAGTTCATAAACTTGGAAAATGGGTGCCTCATGAATTGTCTGAAAACAACCTCAAATTCCGTGTTGACATCTGCTCTTCTCTCCATTCTCGCCAAATTGTTTCATCTTTTTGGGATAGACTTGTGATTGGCGACGAAAAATGGATCTTTTATCGAAATGTTAAGCGTCGTAGACAGTGGCTTGGTAAAGGGGAAGGATCCCAGCCACAGCCGAGAAGGGAACTTCATGGGCAAAAGGTTCTTCTTTCAATCTGGTGGGATCGCCAAGGAATATTCTACTTTGAATTCTTACCACGTAATGCAACAATTAATGCTCAAATATACTGTCAGCAATTAGAGCGTTTGAATGAAGCTTTGAGGAAAAAAGAATCGAAAAGGGGTGATGCTTCATCAGGACAATGCGCGACCCGACACAGCAAGAATCACGTCACAAAATATCAAAGAACTTGGTTGGGAGAAAATTCCTCATCCACCTTATTCTCTTGATCTTGCTTTTTCAGACTACAATTTGTTTCGTAGCTTACAGAATCATTTGGAAGAAACAGCTTTTGTAACACAGGAAGAGGTTAAAACTGACATTTGTGAGTTCTTCGAATCAAAGCCAAAAGAATTTTACAGTGATGGAATTCGTAAGCTTGTTAATAGATGGAAGGAAGTCATAGATAATCAGGGAAAATACATTGTTGATTGAATCTGTAATTAAATGTAACATTTCGTCACTTGTTTTCTTTATTCAAAATTTGGACAGAACTTATGGGATGACCTGATATATATGTACTCCTCGAATTCGAAGTATAAGGGTCAAGCAGATCAGTTCCAGCTCGGCAACAGCACATGAGATTTGATTATAGGGGTGAAGGTTACGTGCAGGAACATCCACACTTATTGAAGAGCCGAATACAGAGACCTGGTGCACTACGGGCCACAGGGTCCCCAAACGACCCTCCGCAGATTTTGAATTCAGAGTTGTCCTTCTCCTAGACTAGTTGCCATCCAAGGCTATAGAACCCAGTCTGTCCTGATATTTACCCAGAAGAAGAGGATTCACACCTTTCTAATGGTATTAGCACGTAAGTGATTGTAATGGATCTGACTGGAATTCGAACTAGCCTCTCCGTGCCTCCTCTCTCTCTCTCCCTCTCTCTCTCCCTCTCTCTCTCTCTCTCTATATATATATATATATATATATATATATAAAATATATATATATATATATATATATATATATATATATATAGGCTGTCCATAAGTGAAATTTACTGTATTTAATTTACTTAGTTTTAAGTATAGCTAAAATAATAATATGTGATTTCTGGCATCACTGTAAATTAGTTGGCAAATGTTTTCAATGAACTGCAAAATCGTATTACCCTTTGTATTGCAATTGATAGAGGACATGTAAAACCTTAAATAAATTTTCAATAAAACCTTAAAAAATATAGATTTAATTCTTTCTAATCCTTTTTAAAAATTATTTCTATCGCAAATACAAATAAAGTTTTTTTTAAAGTTTTTTAGTAACTTTATGGACACTTTGTATATATATATATATATATATATATATATATATATATACAAAGTGTCAATAAAGTTACTAAACTTACTAAAACTATATATATATATATATATATATATATATATATATATATATATATATATATATATATATATATATATATAGGGACCGTATTTTTGAACTGTGTTTAATATTTTTAAAATTAAAAACTCATAAAAATTTAATTTTGACCATTTAGATGATGTTACCTTGAATGACCTTCCTTGTGCCACATCTTCGGCCTTGTGCCACATTTCTGTTATAAATTGCAGAATAAATATTGTTACCTTGAATGACCTCAAATTCATTCCATCAAATGTGACAATGCCGGAATTTAAAAAAAGAAACAGTACTCAGGAAAAAATAATAATTAAACTTAATATAAGTTTTGTCAAATTTACAGATGAAACAAAACAACTTTTTCGGAATTTGGAAAGATTTAATAAAAACAAAATTTTCTGAAGTTTTCTATTTTATTTAACAAAACATCGTTGAGAGAATTCTTGCTGTCCATACACGCACACACATTATTAGTAAAATACAACATCTCTATAACACAAAAGACATACACAGAACGCACACACTCAATTAAACTGAAAAAATAAAATCATCCTTGATAATGGCTAAAAGTATAGCCGAAAGCAGTCAGAATTATAAAACATTTGGACAGTTTTTACACACTCTGTGTCCAAAAAGAAAACACTTGTTCGAACAAAAAAAAATTAAATAAAAAGCTTAATCGTAGTACCTTGTCTGTCGTTTTAAATCAAACATGCATATATATATATATATATATATATATATATATATATATATATATATATATATATAATACTTAATCTATTTGATAATATGTTGTCAATGATGACGTTAAGGTACGTTTCGTGAGTAGATATCGAATATTTGTTGTTTATAAACAGAAATTCGGCCATTGCTAACAAGATGCTTCTTTGCGTTAACAGCACATCAGATCAAATGATGTTTTACATTGGCATTACAGGTTTGATTCCGATCGGAGAAGCACATATTTTCTACAAAAAAGTATGTATATATATATAATGAAATGGACAAACTCCGACAATTATTTCAAGACTTTTTTTTATGTTTATACATTCTTTTTATAGATACAAATATTTAAGTAAATGCTCTGTTTTTATAATAAACATTATTAATAACATTTACCGGCCTAAATATCCGAGAAATTTTCATAGAAAACATTCGTTCTCCGACAGGAATCGAACCTGTATCCTATATGGAACCGTCATTTAGCCTGACTTGCCTTAACCGATCGAGCCATGTACATGAGAGTTTCATGGAACATTGAAGTTTAAAAGCAGCTAATCGAACGATCCCACATAGCTCCATGTTTTTTTTATAAAACATACATACAACTATTTCTTATTTAACAGTTAAAATATTTAATCCTTGAAAATGGCTAAATGTATAGCCGAAAGCGCTCGGATAAAAAGAACATTCGGACAGTTTATATATAATTTATCATCCGAAAAGAAAAAAAAATATTAGATCGCATGAGAAATTGTATAAAAAAGAAATAAAAGCACCTTGTCTGTCGTTTTCAATGAAATGTGCATGAAAGAAGATTGCTGCCTAAATACACAAATAAAATATATATATATATATATATATATATATATATATATATATATATATATAGGCAGAGAGAGTATGGATAGGAATCAGTTACACCAAAGAAAAAGGAAGAAAGGTGGAGAAGAGATAAAGAAAAAGAAGAAGAATACAGACGATTTCTTAAGATTGAAAGAATCTTTCAAAAATATTCTTTCAAAAGATTTTTGAAACTAGCCGCGTCTCTCGCTTCGTGCGCATGTGTAGACGTAGCAATATCATCAAAAAACCCTATACGATGAAACCATAACTTATGAAACGCGTTAAAAAAAACCTTTCCAGGTTGCCATATTTTTCTAAATACCTATATATATATATATATATATATATATATATATATATATATATATATATATATATGTGGGGGGATAGATAGATAGATAGATAGATAGATAGATAGATAGATTATGGATAGGAATCCAGGAACACAAAAAGAGTCTTACGTTTTGGTAAACGTACAAATTCTCGTCTTACACCACAACGCCTTAGAACATAACTTTAATTTCTCCAATGCCAGCCTAATTTAAAAAAAAAGAAAAAGAAACCTTTAAAGAGATATTTTTATAAAAATATACTTATAACAATACTACCAACTATTAACACACTTTTAAAAAATTACATTACATTACGTCACCATCTTTCTATAGGTTCATTATTCATGAATCTATCTTATCTCTTCCGAATACATGAAAACCCATGAAGATATTCATATATACGCACGAGTTATGCTTAAAGGAAAAATAAAGCGTAAACAAGATTTTTCAAAACATCTTGCAGCATCTCACTAACTTTTACACAATTTAGCATCAAGAATATTTTCTTACACATATTTGAATATTATCTGTTGCGTCATTACACATGGCACATATCTAGACAATAAGAAATAACCAATCAAAATACGTGGCACATGACACGTATCTAACTAATAAGAAATAACCAATCAAAACATTCTACTGAGACTCACTAACTTTTACACACTTTAACGTCCAAAATGTTTCTCACACATATTTGAATATTATCTGTTACTTCATTACACGTGACACCCATCTAACCAATAAGAAATAACCAATCAAAACATTCTACTGAGACTCACTAACTTTTACACACTTTAACGTCCAAAATGTTTCTCACACATATTTGAATATTATCATTACTTCATTACGTGACACCCATCTAACCAATAAGAAATAACCAATCAAAACATTCTACTGAGACTCACTAACTTTTACACACTTTAACGTCCAAAATGTTTCTCACACATATTTGAATATTATCTGTTACTTCATTACACGTGACACCCATCTAACCAATAAGAAATAACCAATCAAAACATTCTACTGAGACTCACTAACTTTTACACTTTAACGTCAAAATGTTTTCTCACATATTTGAATATTATCTGTTACTTTGACACCCATCTAACCAAAGAAATAAACCAAACAGAACACGCCTTTAATCTGCGTTACCTTCTTTTTTTTCATTTTTTTTTTAAATTTTTTTATCGTTTTATTTTTATCTTGATCTCTGTGGAATCTTTAATAAAGTCAGACATGTTAGATTAAGATTTGTTTCCTACTTGTTCTTTAGCCTATCATACATATATATATATATATGTCAAAGGTAAGCGTCAGAGTTGGATCAGACCAGGAAACAGTAATATTAAAAAGTGCACAATACACGTGAGAAAAAATAATTAAAAATAAAAATAGCATGTAGAGCTTTTAACTTTAAAAATCAGGAGAGCAATAAAGATACGAGACCATGGTTCGATGTCTTCGGGTGTTACTTTTAAAATGACCACGTTAACGCTTTATTAAAAAAAAAAACACACAAATAACGCTACACAATTATCTTTAAAAAAAAACAGGCTAATGATAATTGAAAGACAGGACATTGAGTAGAATGGAAAAGAAGAGGAAAAGAAGCTGGAATAAAAGAAAAGACTGGAAAGGAACGGGAATACAAATGCATCGTAGATGTATACACCAAAGAGGGAAAGCAGATATGTAACTTAATTAAATTACATATGTTTTTCCCCCCTTTACTATATATATATATATATATATATATATATATATATATATATATATATATATCAGAAAAAGACATACAGTAATCTCATCAAATGATCATCAACAAATTTCTTTAGTTAGGAAATTATTTGGCTTGGTAACCTTTCAGCACATATTCATATCTACATATATATATATATATATACATATATATATATTCATGAATAATAATGACAATAGGAAAACTAGTAAATGCTGACGCGTTTCGTCCAATGTGGACTTTATCAAAGCAAAATACGAAAATGAAATTTATTGAACAAGGTAACTAATAAAAAGAAAAACAGAATGTTCCTAGCAACTGGAATGTAGAGAAACGCTATTTTCATTTTTGAACTGAAAATAACGTCAGTATTTTGTCACGTGTGGAGAATATTGTCATTATATCTGTGTTGATGTATCAAATATATATATATATATATATATATATATATATATATATATATATATATGAGGAAAATACAGAAAAACAAACAAAAATCTTAATATGCAATTATGCTGTATTAATGTTAATATAAAGTCGACGTCGATGAAGATGGTCTTAAATGGGCCGAAACGTCGTCGACTTTTTCTTTGTTTTTTTCTTCATACTGTCTAGATCTATATCCATATATTTACATATATATATATATATATATATAGAGAGAGAGAGAGAGAGAGAGACAGACAGACAGACAGACAGACAGACAAAAGAGAGATAAATATAGTGTCTACTTATTTTATGCTGATCCTTTCCAGTTGTCGAATCAGTTTGTTGATGTTAAGATGAAATTCAAGGAAGAAGCTGCAGTTTTTGTTTGTTTTTTTAACCCGAGTACTTTCGACCTTTTCTATGATCTTCAACGGTAAATTACAAACACAAACTTACTGTAACTGCGATAAAAATTTTTATATTGATTTTTAAATATCGGCGTGAACGCGTTCTGCTATAGTTATTTTAGAATTTTTAAATTTATCCGTTGTCAATATAGGTATTTTTTTTAACAAAACAAGCGTTCCAATAGAAGACAACTGGATGATATAAATGTAAAATGTCATTAGTATATAAATGTTATATGCACTTTAATACGTTCTTGTTATATTCGTTATACTTTTGGGGTGATGTTGGTTGATTTTCATATAGGGCGCATCGAGAATCTGAAGTTATAATATGTCGTCTTTGCAATTTACTCTTGAAGATGATCTTAAAAAAGGTCAGCAGTACTTGAGTTTAAAAAAGATACGGCGCCTTCTTTGATGAATTTCATCTCAACATCAAGAAACTGGAAAGGATCAATATAAAACTATACAGACACATGGGAGTAATGTAGAGCGGCTTGGATTGAGGAATCGGAGAGCCGAGTTCGAATTCCAGTCGAATCCATTACATTCACTTACGTGCTAATTACGTGTGAATTCTCTTCTTCTCCCTCCAGCTATGGGTAAATAGCAAGACAGACTGGGTTCTATAGCTTTGGATGGCAACTGGTCTAGGGGAAGGGCAACTCTGAATTCAAAACCTGTGGATGGTCGTTTTGGGGACCCTGTGGCACGTAGTGCACCAGATCTCTGTATTCGACGCTTCAAAAAGTGTGGATGGTCCTGCACGAAACCTTCACCACTATAATCAAATCTCATGTGCTGTTGTCAGGCTGTCGGTTTCCTGGAAACTGATCTGCTTGACCCTCATACGTCGAATTCGACAGGAGAGTCGACTATACATACATATATATATATATATATATATATATATATATATATATATATATTACAAAACTCAAAAATATAAATAAAGCCAACACAAAGCCTGCAAAATGAGAAGAGAAAAATTTTAAAAATTAAAAAAGAAAAAAAAAACAATAAAAAATTAAATTAAAAATTAAAAACAATAAAGTAAAAACCAAAGAGAAAAACAGATAAAGAAAAAGGAGAAAATAAACATAAAATATGAAAGGGAGTAGACCAAAAGTGCTCTATGTCTAATTACCGAGACAGACCAGATACGCTTCTAAGAGTCGCGTTCGGACTGTTACACGCTATTTCATACTATATGTTCTTCAAAACTACCGCGGTTATCAAGCATTCAGACCGTTCTGATTGCACCTGCGATCACCGTAGCCTGAAACTCGAATAGCGGTCCAAAATTTGTCTCTTTACATACATATATATATATATAGATAGATATAGATAGATAGATAGATATATATATATATGTGTGTGTGTGTGTGTGTGTGTGTATGTATATATATACATATATATATATATATATATATATATATATATATATATATATATATATATATATATATATATATATATATATATATATATATATAGTATAGAGAGAGAGGGAGAGAGAGAGAGTATTAATAAATATACATATTATTCATAAGCGGGTATCAAAGACTCAATCTTCTGCTGCTGTGTAAAGACAGGCTGTAGTATAATCTAAATTTTAATAAAAATACCTGGTTAACACAATGCTGACGCAGTCCGGCCATATTATAGGGATTACGTTTATATATTATATAGGGATTACGTTTATATATATATATATATATATATATTGTATTTAAACTAGACGTAGATTATATTTTATTATATTTAATATATTTTAGATTGTATTTTTAAAAGATTTTTTTTATTAATATAAACAAACCCAAACAATTATATATGCTCGACATAAGATAAGTAAACAGAACAAAGTAGAAAAGGAAAGATTATAATCTACAGTAGAAATTAATCTGGATCAACGTATTTCAACAGGTATTTATTTTTATGCTTACGTGTGACCATCAATTCATTTCTTTTGATATTAATCAAAGATTAATAAGATTACGTTGTGCATGAATCCCCGAGTCTTGCTACAGGTGAGGAATATTATATATATATTTATTGATATACACAATACTTCTGTTATATTACATCGAGCACTATTTTATTAACACCAGCACTCAGTGTACGATATCTAATATATATATATATATATATATATATATATATATATATATATATATCTGTGTGTGTGTGTGTGTGTGTGTGTATAATGATTTATAGATATTTCGGGAGAAAGATGCCTTCATGTGAAAGTTGCGTGTTTATGTTTTTTTTTATATTTGTCAATATGAATATAATCGTCTGCATACTTTCTTCTTCTTCTTCTTCTTCTTCTTCTTCTTCTTCTTCTTCTTCTCCTCCTCCTCCTTCTTCTTCCTCTTCTTCTTCTTCTTCTTTTGCTGCTGCTGTTGCTATTGCATGTTGCGCAGAAATGTATATCCATCAAGGAATGTGTGCCACACGGGAAGGGAAAAATTAGGCTCTCTTGAGTAAAGATGGGTGGGATTGTTGCACAGTAATCTGTGAGGAAATGAAAAAATCCAAAAGCGTTCGTTCCTCGGCGTAACAAGAATTCCACCACAAGACACAGAATACCTACTCCAACATTTCAAATTATTTCATTCACATACACACACAATATATATATATATATATATATAGGTGGGGGTGCATGTGGAAGCTATGAGGGAAATTTTTATTCTTGAGGAATTCGTTCTCATTTCCTACTTCCCATCTAACAAGATAGATAGATAGATAGATAGATAGATAGATAGATATCAGTTTGGAGATATTTATTGGTAACCGAAGCCAGCAAGAAGTTATATATACGCATAGATAGATAGATAGATAGATAGATAGATAGATAGATAAAGATACTGACATAGATAGATAGATACCAATCTGTTTTGAGATACCTATTGTTAAACAAAATCAGCAGGAAGTACTATATATATATATATATATATATATATATATATGTATTTGTGCTTGTGTGTGACTGTGTATGTGTATATGCCTGCCCACGTCTGTGTGTGCGTGTATTGTTTAAAAATCTCCTGTATTTCTGATGGGAAGAATGATCAGTATAAAAAATCATAGATTCACACGTGACCTTGAGAGTCACCATGAAATTTTGGTTACTGCAACAAAAGTCTTTATATCTTGCTACTAAGCTAACTACCTGACTCTCTCTCACTCTCTCTCTCTCTCTCTCTCTCTATATATATATATATATATATATATATATATATATATATATAGAGAGAGAGAGAGAGAGAGAGAGAGATGTGTGTTTTTGTCTGTGTGTTTGCGTGCGTGTATGTTCTGTGTTCAGACATAATTAAAAGCATTTTGTTTTATCCTCATTCAAAATGTTGTCTGTGTTGTATTTTGACAGCTGCCATTGCAAGGTGCATTTTCCAATTTATCAAAATTGGCCTATTTTTTTTTTTAATTTTGTGCAAGGTAAGCAGTATTTTCTGCACACAACGATTTTTTTTTCTTTTTGTTATTTTAACAAAAAATGAATCTGATAGACTTCATAGATTAAATTACCATGTTTCAAAGTTAGATTTTGGTCTGATATAGCCCTACAACTCTCTGTAGCTTAGTAGTTAAAGACGCCGTTTTCTTTTTCTCTGGCTTCTTAAAAGCCCAAACCGCATGAGATCGAATGTCATCATAACAATTATTTCCGATCTGGTATGACTTCATCTTTTAATGATGCTTGACAATCTCCTAAGAAGATGAAGAAGAAACTTGAGTCAACAGAAATATTGTCCTACAGAAGGATACTGAGAATATCATGAACTGAATGCATGAGCAACGACGACGTTTCAGAGAAAATGTAAACAATATGTACACTTATACTTAGCATCAGGATCACATCGGCGGGGTGTTATGGTTAACAAGCTTATATCGCTAGATTAATTATAACTGAATAATGAGTTCAGTCCTCACTGAATATTCCATATCTTTCAGCCTTGTGCCACATTTAAATTACGCTTAGAAAAGGGCAGTTCGATGTAATGGCTAAAAACTAAGAAAATTGCTTTCTTCTTTTTCTCCATATCTCATTCTCTGGTGAAGCTTTAATAAAAGTGAAACGTGGTAGATTGATAAAAGTTTCCTGTAAGTAACAAGTCAGCGTGACCGAGAGTATGAACGTACCTGATAGATTATATGCTCTCTTGCAGAAACTGTAACTAAGGCTCGCTCTTTGTATAGTTGCAGACCTGAGTAGATGCAAGAGGAATTGACTAGCCGTCTTAGCATCGTGGGGTGTGCGCGGAAAATAAGTATCACTCCATATATATATATATATATATATATATATGTGTGTGTGTGTGTGTGTGTGTGTGTGTGTGTGTGTGTGTAAATGAATTCATCGAATCTAAATGCAGAAAGCGCCGGACAGTCATTTCGTCCTATATTTGGGACTCATCTACAGAGGATGGAATCCAGACCGTTATGATACGACTGAAGCGTCATGCCAACTGTACCAACGGGCATCGGTGACGAAGAGATTAGTTCACTGCTACTAATAAGCATGAATTTCTCCTGATGATGGTCATACTAGCCGAAACTAGTCGAGGAATCTAATTTAAATAATAAAAAAAAAAATATTAATATACTACCCAGTGTGTCTCAGATTTTAATTTTTGAACATTTTTTTTATTGTTCAAGACATATATATATATATATATATATATATATATATATATATATATATATATATAAATTTCAAAGGATAGAATCCAGGTAGAACTCAATGTCCAGGACAGAGTAAGAATATAATAAAAAGAAAAGGCTCAAACATTATAAGATATATGTATATATCTAGACTCGATATAGCGCTGGTCTCACTTTCTGTGGGTAACTCATCCAAGTATAATTTTCCCATAAGCTTTTGCCCCCACTCCCCACGCGCAACGTCTTCTTTATCCAAGCCGCACCCTCCAGAGCATTAGAATCTGATTCAAGCAAGGATATAGTTTACACACACACACACCCACAAAAACACACACATTTATATATATATATATATATATATATATATATATATAGAGAGAGAGAGAGAGGGGGGGACTGAAGGTAATAAATGCGTTGGTATATAATCTAAATGAATCTTAGTAATATAAAATATTAAAACTGATCCACAAAAGCTCAATGTATTTATTATAGCAGAGCCAATAAACATAACAAAATCAAACATTACCCCATATGAGGGATAGGTCTATTTTAACCAAAGAAAACTCCATTAGTCTTATACAACCCCGATGTATAGTATGAGTTTGTATCGGAATTAGAAATTTAACTGTGACTGTCGTAGTGTACATATAATATTTTCTGTTTATACATTATTTTAATAGATACAATTTATTACCTGTATATATTTCTGAGATGAGGAATTATGTACACTATTTACATTATTCAGACTATTGTCCTCATCTTTGTTGCCATATTTAATACAACGTTTCGTCCTTTCAGTATCTGTCTATATTTCTGAGATTAGGTATTATGTACACTATTTACATTATTCGGACTATTGTCCTCATCTTTGTTGCCATATTTATCACAACGTTTCGGCCTTTCAGTATCTGTCTATATTTCTGAGATGAGGTATTATGTACACTATTTAAATCGGACTGTTGAATGAATACAATATGTGAACCAGTAATACGGAGTGCTACAGAAAATAATAACAACAAAAATTGCAATATGAGCTCTGGTAAAAAGTAGTTACTGAGACATAGAGTTTATAAGTCCCCAAAATACATACACTGATGTCCTCAACGACACATGGGCCAGTAGATAAAAGCATTGGTTGAATCCAGTAACTTAACCCAAAGCGTTTTGAGTTCAATACCTGACTACTACAGCGGTGAACCAAAACTTAAAGTGTTGAGTTAAAGGGAGATAACTAAGACATCCAGAAAAGGCGTGGCACATGGAACTAGAACAATCTACCCCGGTGGGCGAAATAAAGGGTTCGGTTCGAAATTCCAATCACCTGAAGAAGGCCGGAGCGTACAACGGCTGAAACGTCCTGAGTATGACAATAAAGAACAATGTAAATAAGCAAGTTGGCATAATACTCTCCATTGATGGTGTGTGCCTTTTGAAGATCCCATCTGTTAGCAACTGAACATCTTGGCATGTTTATATACGGGCCTCTCTTCAACTTGTCCAGATCCGTGTCTTTGTCAATAAAAGCGATGGAAAAATCAGTAGCCAGCTGTTGATGAGACTCGGTGTCTTTTTATGTTGTTCCCTGTGGGCATTTTGTTCCTAATGTTGCCGTGCTGGGGTTTTCTGAGGCAGTTTTATTCTGCTTCCTCTTGCCTCTTTCCCTTCTCTGCCTGTTACTCCGTAGTTCTTGGGATAGCAATAGGTTAGGTGTTTCCCTCAACTTTGATACACCCTTGTTGTATTTCACGACGCTTTATTTCTGATCTCTGCATCTTATTAATTACTATAGGTAAGATAAGAAAGATAGAAATTGTATTTAAAGATGAAATTGCTGGTCATAAATTAAGAATGATTAATTTAAAAGCTTTCAAATAGCAAAAATTTACAGAGTCCGCTACCCTTGTTCCTGTCACGTCAATTTCCTGAGTTTGGCATTAGAATTATTTTTTCCTTAGGGAAGAAAAATTAAAATAAAAAAAGACAGCACAAAGACTAATATCAAAGAACATTTTATAAAGTTGAATAAAGGCAATACCAGGTGATCTTGCTAGTCTTTTAATGATAATCATTTATTGAAAAAAAAGAAGTAACATAGATTCTTGTAAAAATTCTATGATTTTTTAAAATCATATTTTGATGAAAATTGGACACTTCGACATCGTGTATATATATATGTTACGATATAGTTATAAGTTCGATCCTCATTGGGTGTTCTAGACGTTCGGCCTTGTGCTATACATAAGTTACGCTTAGGAAATCGCTATTTTTATGAAAAGCAGCATCCATTGCTTTCTGAGGTGGTTTGAGATAGAGAGAGAGAGAGAGAGAGAGAGAAGAAACGGTGATGAATAAGAAGGGAGACAAAGAGAGGAAGAAAAAGAGTAAGACAGGCTTCTTGAGGGCCCACTGTGCATAAAATAAGTTCCTTAATGTTTTTCTTATTTCTGTCTGTGATTTGATTTGGTTGCAAAGCGAAGAGATGGAGAAGAAACTCCCCTGGCTTCTGCTCGGATGACATTGAGCTGATTGATTTGATTTTTTAAGGCTTATCAACCCTTTGCTTATTTATCCTTTTACGGATTATCATCCTCATAGTCAAAATATGTTCTGTCTTTAAATAACCATTTAAAAACAGAAAATATTTTTTGATTTATAAAAATTTTGGAAGATAATAATGGTTTAAGTTTTGCTAATTAACCCATAGCTGGAGAGAGAAGAGGTGGATTTTTACCTTTTCCCAATGGTATTTGCAAAAAAGTGAATATAACGAACTTCGGGGATTAAAGTCGACTTTCCATTAATTTTTCTGAAACACCATACATTACATCACACGCATATCCAACACCTGGTATCCCTCTGGTGGTCACCCATCTAGTTACTAACACGCATCGACGTTCATCTTAACTCTTGCGATCGTACGGGACCCAGTGTTTCAATATGATGTGGATGTAAGCCTCCACACAGATGAAAAGAAACTGAAATAACTGATATACAATATAGTAAAAACAAAGGATAGAAGAAAGGACAGCTATAATCTGAAGAATGTACAACGACGTGGATTTCAGCAAAAATGAAAACAGTCCAGTACACTTATGTACTGGCGACATTAAAATCAATCTGGTACATAGTGGTAGTGAATTTACAGACGATGGAAAATGTGACAGAAAGCCATATACGAATAGGGAAATATGTCTTCCTGAAACGAATCAAACTATTAAGAGACAAGAAAAAAACGTTAGAAACAAAGAAACAAGTGCCAAACGGCTCTATAATATCTTTCTTTGGAAAATTTCATCACAGATGAATGATTGAACTCTGAATGAGGCTACGTGATTTTAAGCGTCTACTGGAACTGGCGCTCACCCCAGACCTCAAGTGGGACTAATATATTTATCAATTCACCCCAAGCAAAGCGATAATGCCACTAAGACGCTCTTTGCTAATGGGTGTGTAATAGAATATGAAGACTTTAGATGGAACTGGAAACCCAATCCTGAACAAGGAAACAAGGTATAATCCTCTATTCCTGTTCAAAAGACGGTAGGATTGTGAACCGTGGCGATTTATATCGCTAAAGTGTGTGGAGAAAATGGTTGGTTCCTATAACCGCTCCAGAAAGTGCCTGACTCCTTCCGTGCCTTATCTTTGGGACTCACATCAGACAAAAGAATTCATTGCAGTCATGCATGTCTTTGAGCTGCTCAGTCCTCTCTTTTCAGCCCCGAAAGAGTTCAAATGCACTTACCCTGCCTTGTATTTTAGTAATCATTTTTTTCAACCTACAGACCAGACGAAGCGTTGGAAGTCTAAATAATAAAAAAAAAATATTTCTATGGAAAATGTTCTAACGATTTTTAATTTTTGACTTAGTTCCACCAGTTCCGACCTTCACATCTAGGATATACTATGCCACGTATAGGGGAGAACCATGCTCATTTCCCCATACTCGTATTCGATTGGTAAGAAGGATGTTCCACTTAAAACAGATTCATCCATGAACCTCTACGTTGTAAAACAGATATAAAATGTTTCCCTGACCAAACAATTTTAACCTTTTCAAGTCTATATCTAGACTCGAGCATCCTCCAGTAGAACATTTTCCTTAATCCCCTGCTTCCACTGTCATAATAGGAGTTTAGATTATTTAACAGTTCAACACTTTTTTTTTTTAATAATGAAAATTTCCAATTTCTGTTCTTTTTCTGAGAGGGGGCGCATCTTGCCTGATTCAATGCGGATTTAGATTTCTATACCAAACTCGTCGTCTGTTACTACACTATCCAGGTAGTTAAATTTCTGTACTCTGAGACTTTATAGGTTCCTAATATGCAGAAGAGACTTGAATCAACAGAAATGTGGTTCTACAGAAGGATTGAGGATATAATCTGGGTCGAACAAGTGAGCAACAACGTAGTTTTGGAGAAATGGAAACAAAAAAGGAAAAAAACGTCAATTAACATTAGGAAAATGTTGAAATTTAAACATAACAAAATGAGGAAGGAGGGATTGGAAAATTTGATACCAAAGAAGAGATTGTCTTGGAAAGAGATGATAGTATGAGTTTTATCGCGAAACATTCTTTGAGCAAATGGATGGCGAACAGGGGTTTGGGAGAAATTTTAAAGACAAAATTTATTGAGAACTGAGAAAGGGATTTGTAAGATTTACATGGAGGACCATGATCGTCTCTTTCTTGAATTGACACAACGTTACATAAAAGAAGAAGTCTATGAAAACGAGGAAGAAGTAGTTGAAACCTCTAGGGCAAGTAATTGGAATTATTCTTGGAAAATATGATCCTCAGGGCAGATTGTGGGACAGAGGAAAGCACAACGTAACATACTTGATGGGTATGAGCAAGCGGATGACAGAAGAGGATTTAGGAGAAATAACAAAATTTAAATACTTATTAAGAACTACAAGGGACGGGAAGATTGGAGAGCAATGATCACTCCTTGATGGGACACAGCAGATAAAAGAAGAATATGCAATTCGCATCTTGGGGTTTTTTTTTTTTGTTTTTGTTATTGTTGTTCATTTTTGTTGCTAAAAATACGTTCTGTTTCTTACATTTTGTGACGAGTCTCTTCAGGACGTGAGGGATCATAGCTATCCACAACTATCCAGTTTTTGTTATATTTAAATATTTGTTGATATCTTTACTATCACTGTTCTTGTTCTAACACCCATTCACACAAATTTATTAAGTATTGCGATTGGTGCATAAATCTATAGAAATCGATAGTTCTTCCCTTGAATTGATTGGAAAACAGCAACGCCAAAAGACACGAGTGTAAATTGGTATAATTTATCACCAGCGTCGATGGCTATATATGACTTATCGAAATCACTCATCTTCAGGTCGATCGGTTTAAATAAACCCCAAAAAGTTAATAAGCTGTAAAAAAATCAATCAATCATCACGTGAGATCGAATGTTGAAAATATACCATCCTTATAAAGGAACTCAATTATTTTCAATGTTAGGTAAAAGAATAAGCGTCGATATATTTTATTTTATTTTTTTTTTTTTTAATCATTTTTTTTTAACTTAAACAAAGCCATTAAGACGCAAGTGGTTACTGAGTTGAAAGAATATGAGAAAAAGAAAAAGAAATGGAGAGAGAACGATAAAAGAACATGAATTAAGAAGACGGAAGATAATGATTGATATTGCATTTAAGTTGACTAGAAACCAAGAAAATGAACGAGAGTTCCACAAGTCGAGAAGTCCGAGAAAGAAACAAAAATAATGAGACCTTCTTTCCCAATCTAGTACTGCACTTAAATTCGTAGATTCTAGGTACCAAAGAGTTCATCAGAACAACTGCCATAAAATTATTTAACACTAGAACACTAACCATCAATTAAAGTTACACCACTACTAACTATAGGTATATCATACCCATTTTGAAAATATCAAAAAAAATATTGAATATAAATTTTTATTTGAAATATTTTACATGCAGCCACTTCAAACATTGTACTTTGAGTTAACATTCATAGGAACTGAAAAAATATTATTTAGGTAAGAAAATCAGATACTGAAAATTTTAATTAAAATAGGAAAATTTGCGCTGGGTACTATATACCCATGGTTAGTGTTCTAGGGTTAAAATAACGTATAAAAAAAAGTATATTAAATAACTGTCGAACTTACTGAATTTCATAATATATATATATATATATATATATATATATATATATATATATAAATATGAAAAATAGAAAAAAAAAGAACACGTTGGGTGCATAAACCTGAGTTCCTTAGTATTTTGTTTTATTTTTAAGAAGACAGTATTCCATACAGAAATAGAGCTTTCATATTTTAAAAAAAAAAATTTATATATTTATATAATCAATTTATCTCTTGCTTTATGAGTTATAACTTTTCAAATACCATAAAATAAAGTAATGTGTTTAACGTTTAAACGTTATATTTTAGTCTTATCTACTCCTACGGATTCCTGTGGCTTAATCGTTAAAGATGCTTGTTGTTTTTTACTAAGCTTCTTAAAAGTGAAAAGTTACGTCAAAATCCTACCATAATTTCTTAATTCTTCGATTCTGAACATTTTATTTGCTGTTCTCATTCGACGGTGTCTGTAAAAGTCGCGATAAAATGCATCAAAATATGAAGAGGAAAAAATTAATGAGCATAACATGTAACTTCAATGAGAAGAAAAAATCACTTATGAAAGTTTTTCATCAACCATTTTAGACTCTTAGACTGTTCGTTGAATTTCTTTACTTTTTTCTTTTCTTATTTATTTTTAACCTCATTTTTTCCTTTTACTTATTTTAACTTATGTTTAATCTTTATTTCTTTACTTATTTTTTTTTAATTATTTTTTCTTTCTTACTTATCTTTACATATGTTTTATTTTTTACTTATTTTTAACTTATTTTTTATATTCATTTTTCTTTTTCTCATATTCTTTCACATTCAGTAACCCCCATGTGTCTTACTGTCTTTATTATCTTCCTTGCGATGGAATGATTAAAATCATCTACATTGAGTAGCTCGTGTATTAGGCGAACGTGTCGAAATTTAGCCAAACTCGGCGCAAAAAAGGTTGGGAAACTTTGTCATTACATCCAATGACGAGAATCCCGCGTAACACAGTTAACAGAGACCTGAAACCATGAATATACAACAATAACAAGCGAGATAAAGAAGAAGGAAAAACCACTTGAAATAGCTATAAAATTTATTGAGGGAAAAGAAAAAAAATAAAATGAGGGGGGGGGAATAGTCTGATGGTAAAGTTCACTGGTACAACCTGAAAATAACTGCCAAAAACGTCCCTTTGGCGAGCCCTTAAAAAGGACCCCAATAACAGTTCAGAGAGAGTGAAAGAGGCAGAGAGATAGCAGAAAGAGGGGGAAAAATTAGACTTATTGTTAAAAAAATAGCTTTAGTATTTTTTTTTTAAGTACCTAGACAGAAAGGTTTTAGATATTTTTGAGTTACTCTCCTTGGAAGATAAGCAAGCTTCCTGTTAAAATAAATGCAGACTTGGTTTTTCAAACTTTCTCTGCGACACAAATTCAACTTCTAGAGCCGACTTAGAAGATCCTTTTTTCGCATAATTTTTTTCACGTCAGAATTTCGTCCACCAATAGGACAAAATAACTCCTCGAAGGAAGGTAGCTTTTCAATCGCTTAATTTTGACTTTGTTCTCTCTTCGACCCGATTGTCGAAAGAAGACTTCCTTGAGAATGTTTTATTGTAAATTCTCTTTACAATAATTTCTTTAACTGATTTTTTAGATAAGTCTTTACTGACTTGTTCTTTGGTTGCTGAACAATAATCCACTTGATTACTTGAACAGACTTGACTTCACTTGTCTAGAGAATACGCTTTTTCCACACAGCGAACACACTTGTTCTTTATCTTCAATTCTCTTAGACAAATACTGGTCTTTTATGACTGTTTTCCATGTCAGAGCAACAACAGGTTATCTTCAAGCAGGTTTCCTTTTCATAGCAAGACAAGACGACTTATCGTCTCCACACTGCGGCGCCCTTTTTTTCTTGCTACTACTGACTAGATTCCTCTAATCTTATCGAAAACAAGCGGGAAAATCACGTACGACCAATCGTTAGACACGATTTCGCCACGTGACACAGCAGCAGCAGTTCTTACACTGCGCACAGGGGGGAAAGGAGAGGAGGAAGGAAAGTAAGAGAGATAGAAAGATAGATACAGAAATTAAATTTCTGACAAACGTTATTAATTAAAGATGAACCTACTGTCAAATTTATAGGGACGGTAGGCATTCTTATTGAAACCGAAGTTAATATCTACTTCCCAAATCAAATAATTTTCTTTTTTTATTCAATGCTTATAAATCTAGAGTTTGTGTGATATAAATATTATCTTTATTTCCGAATAAACAAAAGAAAAAAATCATCAACGTTTATTGATTTCAATGTAATTGCTTTGATTAGTTTCGAAACACAATGGCTGTTTGACACCTACCCCGCGATTTATTCTGCAAAAACGTTAATATATAGATATGAACAGGGTTAGATAGATTGACAGATAGATAGATAGATAGAAAGAAACAAAGAAAGAAAGAAAAAGATAGATAGATAGATAGATAAATAGATAGATAGATAGATAGATAGAAACAAAGAAACAAAAGAAAAAGATAGATGATGATAGATAGAAAACAAGAAAAGAAAGAAAAAAAAAAAAGATAGAATGAAAGAAATGAATAGATGAATGAATAGATAGATAGAAACAAAGAAACAAAGAAAAAGATAGATAGATAGATAGATAGAAAGAAAAAAAGAAACAAACAAACAAACAAACAAACAAAGAAAAAGATAAATAGATATATAGATAGATAGATAGATAGAAAGAAAAAAAAAACAAACAAAAACAAAAGAAAAAGATAGATAGATAGATAGACAGATGAAAGAAAAGAAAGAAAAAAAACAAAAAAAAAAAGATAGATAGATGAAAGAAAGAAAGAAACAAAAGAAAAAAATAGATAGATAGATAGATGAAACAAAGAAACAAAAGAAAAAGATAGATAGATAGATAGATAGATAGATAGATAGATAGATATGAAAAGGACTGAGATAGATATATAGATGAATAGATAGATAGATGATAGATAGATAGATAGATAGATAGATAGATATGAAAATAGATGAGATAGATAGAAGAAAGAAAAGAAAGAAAAAAAAGAAACAAAGAAAAAGATAGATAGATAGATAGATAGATAGATATTGACTGAATTAGGTAATTACACTTTAAACCCTTCCCCGTCAATTGTTTTAGGAAAAACGTTTCATTTTCAGACGAAATTTTTACTTGCTTTTAAATTGTGAGGTACGGCGGAGTAATGAATATCGACTTGGATTGAGGAATCGGAGAGCCAAGTTCGAATCTCAGTCGAATCCATTACATTCACTACGTGCTGATACCCTTGGAAAAGGTATGAATCCTCTTCTTCTCCCACCAGCTATGTTGCCTTGGATGGCAACTGGTCTCAGTTATCACGCATGGCACATCACTGACTGAACTAAGAAATTGGGGTACATTGAAGTGAACTGAAGTACCCGAGCGATGGCTAATACCTCTACCAGACGTATAAGTTGATAATTGGATCAGTTTCAAGCTCAGAAGGGCATAAAATGAATCAAAATCGACTTAGAAACTGAGGTACCTTGAAATAAGTACCCGAGAGGTTGCGAACACCTCTACCAAACAAATGAGTTGACAACGGGACTCGTGAGAAGTTCAGAAGGTACATAAAACGAATCAAGATCGACGTATATACACGTCTGTACGTTGGCTTTTGAACGTGTATATTCGTCCATGTCTGAAAAAGAGATTTTCGGTAAAAACCTATTTTCACGTCTACGCCAGAGAAGTGGTTAAAGGCAAATCAGAGGATAAAGACATTTTACTATTGAAGTTATTTCGATATGAGAACTATCACGTTGGCGCTGCGTCGAATAAAACAACGTTATAGGAAGGTGCAATACACGACGAAATTGTCGTATTAATAAAATCAATAATTCAAACACGTCTTATCTTAAACAGATCAAGCCGGAAATATCGGAATGAATTCAAACACAAGGCGCCAAATATTGTCTAGACTTCCCTAATTATTTAATCGCAATTTCAGATATCTACAAGGTTTGTCTGAAAAGTAACCGGACTGGGTGTGCTGTGCGAGCTATGGACGAAAGAAGAATAAGCGGATTGTGTTAGCATCTAACATAGTACAACGCCCTCAGCATCCGTCTGTTCATGGTAGAGAAAAACATCGCCGTACTGAAACAATCTCTCTATTCACCTGATCATGTTCCGTGTGACTATTTCTTTTTTTCCCAAGCTCAAGTGGATCAACAAGGGAACCCGTTTTGAAGACGTGGGGTCCATGAAGAAGGCCGTAACGACGGAGCTAATTGTCATACAGGAAGAATCCTTCCAGCAGTCCATAGAAGCGTGACAGAGAAGGATGGAAAGGTGCATTAGACTCGAGGCAGATTAATTGCATCTATTTAAATAATGTATAAACAGAATATATATATATATATATATATATATATATATATATATATATATCATTCATACAAAAAACAGATATTGAAGTTAATGATATAAATGGCGAGAATACATCTTCGCAAACAGATTTAATAAATTACATTAACTCCGAACCTGTAGATGAATGTTATGATCCCTGTTTATAAATTCCATTTGCATAAGGTCTTTTTTATTTTTTTAAAAGCTTTCATCTGTGCAAACAGACATCATCAGGATGTAAAAAAACAAATCTATTTCCATACCTGATGACGTCTGTATGCACAGATGACAGCTTGTCAAAAAATAAAAAAAGACCTTATGCAACAATATGTCAAGAAATCCTTAAAAGTCCTTTTAGGTTATAATTTATTTCATGAATATATTTAAATCATCTCTTCTGACCGAAAGTTTTTTTTTAAAATGAAGTAAGACAAGTTTTACAAGTTAAAATAAGGTGGAGACTACACAAAAGCCTCTTCAATAATACTAGAAACAGAAATCAGACATCACTATCTAAACATTTTTTGGCATTTAAAAGAAACAAAACACCAAAAATAAAATGGAAAATAATAAATAGAACAAGATCTTGTAAAACAAATGATGACCCATGCCCTTTATGCCTACATAAAAAAATACACATTATCAAGTTTCTAAAAAACGAAAATTTATTAAATCAAAGGAATGAGATAACGGTTTTTTGCCGACACCATCAATTTATTTGTTGGTGTCGGCAAAAAATTAAAATAATTAGCATTTTATAAAAAAATAAAAATAAAAAATTTCAAAATCTATTATCAAATTTAATTAAGGCAATAGGTTTAAAAACGCAACCCATTCATAATCTTAAAGCAAAAACAAATAAATAAACAATAAAAAATACGGTAACTACAGCATCAATCAGTC
>CAHIKZ030004915.1:347500-362500 GCA_903632075.3 Acanthosepion pharaonis
AATCTTTCTTGAAGCTTTTTAGTTTTAATTTCATAGTTGAAGTTTAATAGTTCAAAGGAGAAAAATACTTTTCTGTTTTTAATATGTAATTTAAATTGACTGGGAGAGTTGTTTTTAACCATATCTCTCAATACAATGTAATTCTCTTTATTAAAAATTATTTCAAAAAGAAAATATACTTTTGTGAAACCGTATTTCAGGGATATAAGCTGGTTTAAAGTTAAATTAAACAGACTTGACACAAATATTACTTACTTTTAGATTAAAATATCGCAGAAATGCATTTTTTGACACATTGGCCAGTGTTATGATTAGGTTTAGAAAGTCCTATTGCCTGTAAAAATTAATTGAAGAACATAACGTGAGCGCCGTTTTTATATAATTTTTAACTCCCAGTAATCTCAGGATATATTTAGGAATATATTCTTCGTAATCTAATGTTTTATTGAATTTTAGGTACTTTGGCTTTGACCGCTCTTATTTTCTGATAATGTCGTGTAGGAAAATCTGTATGTACAAACATTGGCATGTCTATATACAACAAATCAAAGAAATCTAAATTCTCGAAGAAGTTCTGCATATAAATAATATAAGCATTAAACTGTAAAAAAATAATTTCTATAAATTTCATAAAATTAAATAAGTGGCAAAAAAATGTTTTATTAAGATTGCGTAAAAGGAAACATTTCTAAAATAATTCGATTCATTGGTGAATAAGTCCTGATAGTTTCATTAAAATTCAACAATTATTTGATTTTTACAAGAATTTCCCAATCAATGCGTTTTTTTTTTCCCGCAGAAAACAGACGCTAAAATTTTCTTAACTAATCTTTGGTCCACCGCTGACGCGAGAAAAACAAGTTTGTTAACAAAAATTTCGACCGTTCTAAAAAGGATAGAAAATATAGTTTAATAATAATAAAAAAATTATTTAGTCTCTCCTCTCAATAATTACGTGAAGATTTTGACGATAAAACTTTATTTTTTATCAAGTTTGGGGCATTTTTTTCGTCATGGATGCCCTATTTTTTTTTTAGCGAATCTTTGAAATTCTTACCTTTCCAAAAATTATTTCTGCGTAAGTGAATATAAAGATACCAATGGTAATTTAACGCACGATGGAATAATGCACAGCGGTTTGGGTGGAGAAATCGGAGAGCCGAGTTCGAATTCCAGTCGAATCCATGACATTTACTTACGTGCTAATACCCTTGGGAAAGGTATGAATCCTCATCTTCTCTCCCCACCCCCAGCTATGGGTAAACAGCAGGACAGACCGGGTTCTATAGCCTTCGATGGCAACTGATCTACCGCAGAAAGAAATTGAAACCTACTGCGGGGAAAAAAAAATCTGCCTCGTCAGTCATGTATCGAAAGATACATGATCGCCTTAGCATGTATGACACATGGCACATAACTGAGTGAATTCATAACAATTGTATTGTATCTTCTTATATGTGCCTATATTTTAAAAAAAAGTACGCAAATGAGAGGTACAAATTACCTCGTTTCCCATAAGTTAGTCATATTAATTATCCCAAAAGTTTATACATTTATACTCATTCATCAGTGGATGTTCCATGTTGAATATTCCATATACTTTCAAATTCCAGCCGAATCCATTACATTCACTTACATTCTAATACCCTTGGGAAAGGTATGAATCCTCTTCTTCTCGCTCCATGGGTCAATAGCAGGACAGACCGGGTTCTCTAGCCTTGGATGGCAACTAGTCAACCGCAGAAAGAAATGGCAACCTACTGCAGAAAAAAAATTCTGCCTCGTCAGTCATGTACCGGAAGACACATGATCGCCTAAGCGTGTATCATGCATGACACATAACTGACTGATTCCCATGCGGTCACCCATCTAGGTAATGTCGATACTCGACCTTGCTTAATTTCGCTGAATGTACGGTAGCAAGGTGTTATTGAGTGTGAGAGAATATGAGTACATAACACTAGTAAGGAGAGAGAACAATAAAAAAATAAGATTTATGGAGACAAGATAGCGACATTGCATTTAAATTTTTGAAGATCAAACTTCTTTTGGTAAGAAGCCAGAAGAAAGTGTCACAAGTGAGAAGTGCGAGAGAAGAAAAGATGGTTTTACTGTAGAGGTTTAATAAATCAGGTGAGGAGACACACACCTGTCTTACGCTCCTTTCTATTTCTCTTTACTTTCTCAATTTGCGTATATGCGTATTCGAGCGGTTTGCTCCCAAGATTTTAAAATCCTGATCAAATAGAGTTTCCCTAATAGTTCAAATAGATCTTTGTGCAATACCTTGAAAAACGCCCTTCCATAATCTATAAAACATAAATGCGCATCCTACTGCATTTGTGTCGCTATCTCCGATGGCATTCTTAAAATAAATATAGCATTTCTTATTCCAGTGCTCTTGAGAAAGCCGAATTATTCTCTTCTTATTTCTGGTCTAATTTTGCTTAGTTCCTCTATGCACCAGAATTTGGATTATTGCATTAGTTATAAAAAATTCGTTAGAAACAATGAAAAAAGAATTGAACTGTAGCATGATATCTGTCCTCCTGTATGGCAGTGAATGCTGGACAATCTTCTCAAAGATTAAGAGGCGATTCTGAGAGAATTAGAAGTGCTGTCAGAACTTCTTATACATGGGAAGGATATTAAAATACGAGGAGCAAACCTACTGCATATGGATAGAAAATGAATTCAGTAAATATACAAAAATAAAAAAGCACATAAGACAAGGCTGGCTCTTCTCTCCAGACTTAACCAGAGAAATAATCATGACAGAATTAGAAGTCCTATCAGGATTTATTACTGGATGTCACAATCCTAACAATATAGCATATGCAGATGGTTGATAGTTGATAGCAAAGACAAAAAGGAAACTAAAATAACTCATTCGGAAGGTATTCAAGGAAAGTTAGATCAAAAGACTAATCATCAATTGTAAGAAGAAAGAATTCATAGTTGCTAGCAAAAGGGACCACCCAAAATGCAAATTATAAATTGAAGAAAGCAAAATCAAACGGCTTTCTTTCTTTTTATGTGCCAGGAATGTCACGCGTTGTTTTCCCTTGTCTCTCTTTTCTTCTATACAACCCGTGAGTATCAGATTCTCCAGGCCGTCCTTCCTCATTATGTGTCCCAGGAAATTCAACTGCCTCTTCCTGATATTGAGCATAATCCTCCTCCTTGTTTGCAACCTCTCTAAAATCTCTTGCTCACACGCTCGGTCCATCATATCCTTAGCATCCTTCTGTAGAACCACATTTCTGTCGCCTCGAGTCTCTTCTTCATCGTTGAGGAAATCGTCCATCATACAGTTCAGCATTCTTTCCTTTGTTACCAAAGAAATCCTCCTGTCTCGCAATATTCTGCCTAGCTTTTGGAATGTGTCCTTGGCCATCCCAATACGTCTACAGATATCGGTGTCGCATTTACCGTCTTCTGTCAAGACGCTTACCAGATATTTAAACTTCCGGCTCTGCTTGATTCTAGTGATCCCGACAATCAAATCGCTTTTCGGGCTCATCATCTTACTGACGACCACGCGCTAAATAAAAGAACTACAAAAATTTAAATATCAGAGAAGGCACATTGGGATAGACAAAGATGTATCCCAAGGACTAAGCAGAAAAAAAAACTTCGTTAGAAACATAGAAAAATAGTACTGAATAGTTTCATGATATCTTCCCTCCTATATGGAGGTGAATGCTGGACAATCTCCTCACAGATGAACGAAGAGACTTGAAGCGACAGAGATGTGGTTCTACTGACGAGTGTCCTTAGAAACAAAGAAAAGAGTGTTGGACGGCTATGTAATATCTAATCTCCTATATGACAGTGAATGCTGGACAATCTCCTCACAGATGAAGAAGAGACTTGAAGCGACAGAGATGTGGTTCTACTGACGAGTGTCCTTAGAAACAAAGAAAAGAGTGTTGGACGGCTATGTAATATCTAATCTCCTATATGACAGTGAATGCTGGACAATCTCCTCACAGATGAAGAAGAGACTTGAAGCGACAGAGATGTGGTTCTACTGACGAGTGTCCTTAGAAACAAAAGAAAAGAGTGTTGGACGGCTATGTAATATCTAATCTCCTATATGACAGTGAATGCTGGACAATCTCCTCACAGATGAAGAAGAGACTTGAAGCGACAGAGATGTGGTTCTACTGACGAGTGTCCTTAGAAACAAAGAAAAGAGTGTTGGACGGCTATGTAATATCTAATCTCCTATATGGCAGTGAATGCTGGACAATCTCCTCACAGATGAAGAAGAGACTTGAAGCGACAGAGATGTGGTTCTACTGACGAGTGTCATTAGTAACAAAGAAAAGAGTGTTGGACGGCTATGTAATATCTAATCTCCTATATGGCAGTGAATTCTGGACAATCTCCTCTCAGATGAAAAAGAGACTTGAAGCGACAGAGATGTGGTTCTACTGACGAGTGTCCTTAGAAACAAAGAAAAGAGTGTTGGACGGCTATGTAATATCTAATCTCCTATATGACAGTGAATGCTGGACAATCTCCTCACAGATGAAGAAGAGACTTGAAGCGACAGAGATGTGTTTCTACTGACGAGTGTCCTTAGAAACAAAAAGAAAAGAGTGTTGGACGGCTATGTAATATCTAATCTCCTATATGGCAGTGAATGCTGGACAATCTCCTCACAGATGAAGAAGAGACTTGAAGCGACAGAGATGTGGTTCTACTGACGAGTGTCCTTAGAAACAAAGAAAAGAGTGTTGGACGGCTATGTAATATCTAATCTCCTATATGGCAGTGAATGCTGGACAATCTCCTCACAGATGAAGAAGAGACTTGAAGCGACAGAGATGTGGTTCTACTGACGAGTGTCCTTAGAAACAAAGAAAAGAGTGTTGGACGGCTATGTAATATCTAATCTCCTATATGACAGTGAATGCTGGACAATCTCCTCACAGATGAAGAAGAGACTTGAAGCGACAGAGATGTGGTTCTACTGACGAGTGTCCTTAGAAACAAAGAAAAGAGTGTTGGACGGCTATGTAATATCTAATCTCCTATATGGCAGTGAATGCTGGACAATCTCCTCACAGATGAAGAAAAGAGACTTGAAACGACAGAGATGTGGTTCTACTGACGAGTGTCCTTAGAAACAAAGAAAAGAGTGTTGGACGGCTATGTAATATCTAATCTCCTATATGGCAGTGAATGCTGGACAATCTCCTCACAGATGAAGAAGAGACTTGAAGCGACAGAGATGTGGTTCTACTGACGAGTGTCCTTAGAAACAAAGAAAAGAGTGTTGGACGGCTATGTAATATCTAATCTCCTATATGGCAGTGAATGCTGGACAATCTCCTCACAGATGAAGAAGAGACTTGAAGCGACAGAGATGTGGTTCTACTGACGAGTGTCCTTAGAAACAAAGAAAAGAGTGTTGGACGGCTATGTAATATCTAATCTCCTATATGACAGTGAATGCTGGACAATCTCCTCACAGATGAAGAAGAGACTTGAAGCGACAGAGATGTGGTTCTACTGACGAGTGTCCTTAGAAACAAAGAAAAGAGTGTTGGACGGCTATGTAATATCTAATCTCCTATATGGCAGTGAATGCTGGACAATCTCCTCACAGATGAAGAAGAGACTTGAAGCGACAGAGATGTGGTTCTACTGACGAGTGTCCTTAGAAACAAAAGAAAAGAGTGTTGGACGGCTATGTAATATCTAATCTCCTATATGGCAGTGAATGCTGGACAATCTCCTCACAGATGAAGAAGAGACTTGAAGCGACAGAGATGTGGTTCTACTGACGAGTGTCCTTAGAAACAAAGAAAAGAGTGTTGGACGGCTATGTAATATCTAATCTCCTATATGGCAGTGAATGCTGGACAATCTCCTCACAGATGAAGAAGAGACTTGAAGCGACAGAGATGTGGTTCTACTGACGAGTGTCCTTAGAAACAAAGAAAAGAGTGTTGGACGGCTATGTAATATCTAATCTCCTATATGGCAGTGAATGCTGGACAATCTCCTCACAGATGAAGAAGAGACTTGAAACGACAGAGATGTGGTTCTACTGACGAGTGTCCTTAGAAACAAAGAAAAGAGTGTTGGACGGCTATGTAATATCTAATCTCCTATATGGCAGTGAATGCTGGACAATCTCCTCACAGATGAAGAAGAGACTTGAAGCGACAGAGATGTGGTTCTACTGACGAGTGTCCTTAGAAACAAAGAAAAGAGTGTTGGACGGCTATGTAATATCTAATCTCCTATATGACAGTGAATGCTGGACAATCTCCTCACAGATGAAGAAGAGACTTGAAACGACAGAGATGTGGTTCTACTGACGAGTGTCCTTAGAAACAAAGAAAAGAGTGTTGGACGGCTATGTAATATCTTATCTCCTATATGGCAGTGAATGCTGGACAATCTCCTCACAGATGAAGAAGAGACTTGAAGCGACAGAGACTGACGAGAGATGTTGGCTATTATCTAATCTCCTATATGACAGTGAATGCTGTCACAGATGAAGAAAACAAAGAAAAGATGTGTACTTGGACTTAGAAACAAAGAAAAGAGTGTTGGACGGCTATGTAATATCTAATCTCCTATATGGCAGTGAATGCTGGACAATCTCCTCACAGATGAAGAAAGAGACTTGAAGCGACAGAGATGTGGTTCTACTGACGAGTGTCCTTAGAAACAAAAAAAAAGAGTGTTGGACGGCTATGTAATATCTAATCTCCTATATGGCAGTGAATGCTGGACAATCTCCTCACAGATGAAGAAGAGACTTGAAGCGACAGAGATGTGGTTCTACTGACGAGTGTCCTTAGAAACAAAGAAAAGAGTGTTGGACGGCTATGTAATATCTAATCTCCTATATGGCAGTGAATGCTGGACAATCTCCTCACAGATGAAGAAGAGACTTGAAGCGACAGAGATGTGGTTCTACTGACGAGTGTCCTTAGAAACAAAGAAAAGAGTGTTGGACGGCTATGTAATATCTAATCTCCTATATGGCAGTGAATGCTGGACAATCTCCTCACAGATGAAGAAGAGACTTGAAGCGACAGAGATGTGGTTCTACTGACGAGTGTCCTTAGAAACAAAGAAAAGAGTGTTGGACGGCTATGTAATATCTAATCTCCTATATGACAGTGAATGCTGGACAATCTCCTCACAGATGAAGAAGAGACTTGAAGCGACAGAGATGTGGTTCTACTGACGAGTGTCCTTAGAAACAAAGAAAAGAGTGTTGGACGGCTATGTAATATCTAATCTCCTATATGGCAGTGAATGCTGGACAATCTCCTCACAGATGAAGAAGAGACTTGAAGCGACAGAGATGTGGTTCTACTGACGAGTGTCCTTAGAAACAAAGAAAAGAGTGTTGGACGGCTATGTAATATCTAATCTCCTATATGGCAGTGAATGCTGGACAATCTCCTCACAGATGAAGAAGAGACTTGAAGCGACAGAGATGTGGTTCTACTGACGAGTGTCCTTAGAAACAAAGAAAAGAGTGTTGGACGGCTATGTAATATCTAATCTCCTATATGACAGTGAATGCTGGACAATCTCCCTCACAGATGAAGAAGAGACTTGAAGCGACAGAGATGTGGTTCTACTGACGAGTGTCCTTAGAAACAAAGAAAAGAGTGTTGGACGGCTATGTAATATCTAATCTCCTATATGGCAGTGAATGCTGGACAATCTCCTCACAGATGAAGAAGCGAAGAGACTTGAAGTCCGACAGAGATGTGGTTCTACTGACGAGTGTCCTTAGAAACAAAAGAAAAGAGTGTTGTTGGCTATGTAATATCTAATCTCCTATATGACAGTGAATGCTGGACAATCTCCTCACAGATGAAGAAGAGACTTGAAGCGACAGAGATGTGGTTCTACTGACGAGTGTCCTTAGAAACAAAGAAAAGAGTGTTGGACGGCTATGTAATATCTAATCTCCTATATGACAGTGAATGCTGGACAATCTCCTCACAGATGAAGAAGAGACTTGAAGCGACAGAGATGTGGTTCTACTGACGAGTGTCCTTAGAAACAAAGAAAAGAGTGTTGGACGGCTATGTAATATCTAATCTCCTATATGGCAGTGAATGCTGGACAATCTCCTCACAGATGAAGAAGAGACTTGAAGCGACAGAGATGTGGTTCTACTGACGAGTGTCCTTAGAAACAAAGAAAAGAGTGTTGGACGGCTATGTAATATCTAATCTCCTATATGGCAGTGAATGCTGGACAATCTCCTCACAGATGAAGAAGAGACTTGAAGCGACAGAGATGTGGTTCTACTGACGAGTGTCCTTAGAAACAAAGAAAAGAGTGTTGGACGGCTATGTAATATCTAATCTCCTATATGGCAGTGAATGCTGGACAATCTCCTCACAGATGAAGAAGAGACTTGAAGGACAGAGATGTGGTTCTACTGACGAGTGTCCTTAGAAACAAAGAAAAGAGTGTTGGACGGCTATGTAATATCTAATCTCCTATATGGCAGTGAATGCTGGACAATCTCCTCACAGATGAAGAAGAGACTTGAAACGACAGAGATGTGGTTCTACTGACGAGTGTCCTTAGAAAAAAAAAGAAAAAGTGTTGGACGGCTATGTAATATCTAATCTCCTATATGGCAGTGAATGCTGGACAATCTCCTCACAGATGAAGAAGAGACTTGAAGGACAGAGATGTGGTTCTACTGACGAGTGTCCTTAGAAAAAAAGAAATGAGTGTTGGACGGCTATGTAATATCTAATCTCCTATATGGCAGTGAATGCTGGACAATCTCCTCACAGATGAAGAAGAGACTTGAAACGACAGAGATGTGGTTCTACTGACGAGTGTCCTTAGAAACAAAGAAAAGAGTGTTGGACGGCTATGTAATATCTAATCTCCTATATGGCAGTGAATGCTGGACAATCTCCTCACAGATGAAGAAGAGACTTGAAGCGACAGAGATGTGGTTCTACTGACGAGTGTCCTTAGAAACAAAGAAAAGAGTGTTGGACGGCTATGTAATATCTAATCTCCTATATGGCAGTGAATGCTGGACAATCTCCTCACAGATGAAGAAGAGACTTGAAGCGACAGAGATGTGGTTCTACTGACGAGTGTCCTTAGAAACAAAGAAAAGAGTGTTGGACGGCTATGTAATATCTAATCTCCTATATGACAGTGAATGCTGGACAATCTCCTCACAGATGAAGAAGAGACTTGAAGCGACAGAGATGTGGTTCTACTGACGAGTGTCCTTAGAAACAAAGAAAAGAGTGTTGGACGGCTATGTAATATCTAATCTCCTATATGGCAGTGAATGCTGGACAATCTCCTCACAGATGAAGAAGAGACTTGAAGCGACAGAGATGTGGTTCTACTGACGAGTGTCCTTAGAAACAAAAGAAAAGAGTGTTGGACGGCTATGTAATATCTAATCTCCTATATGGCAGTGAATGCTGGACAATCTCCTCACAGATGAAGAAGAGACTTGAAGCGACAGAGATGTGGTTCTACTGACGAGTGTCCTTAGAAACAAAGAAAAGAGTGTTGGACGGCTATGTAATATCTAATCTCCTATATGGCAGTGAATGCTGGACAATCTCCTCACAGATGAAGAAGAGACTTGAAGCGACAGAGATGTGGTTCTACTGACGAGTGTCCTTAGAAACAAAGAAAAGAGTGTTGGACGGCTATGTAATATCTAATCTCCTATATGGCAGTGAATGCTGGACAATCTCCTCACAGATGAAGAAGAGACTTGAAGCGACAGAGATGTGGTTCTACTGACGAGTGTCCTTAGAAACAAAGAAAAGAGTGTTGGACGGCTATGTAATATCTAATCTCCTATATGGCAGTGAATGCTGGACAATCTCCTCACAGATGAAGAAGAGACTTGAACGACAGAGATGTGGTTCTACTGACGAGTGTCCTTAGAAACAAAGAAAAGAGTGTTGGACGGCTATGTAATATCTAATCTCCTATATGACAGTGAATGCTGGACAATCTCCTCACAGATGAAGAAGAGACTTGAAGCGACAGAGATGTGGTTCTACTGACGAGTGTCCTTAGAAACAAAGAAAAGAGTGTTGGACGGCTATGTAATATCTAATCTCCTATATGGCAGTGAATGCTGGACAATCTCCTCACAGATGAAGAAGAGACTTGAAGCGACAGAGATGTGGTTCTACTGACGAGTGTCCTTAGAAACAAAGAAAAGAGTGTTGGACGGCTATGTAATATCTAATCTCCTATATGGCAGTGAATGCTGGACAATCTCCTCACAGATGAAGAAGAGACTTGAAGCGACAGAGATGTGGTTCTACTGACGAGTGTCCTTAGAAACAAAGAAAAGAGTGTTGGACGGCTATGTAATATCTAATCTCCTATATGACAGTGAATGCTGGACAATCTCCTCACAGATGAAGAAGAGACTTGAAGCGACAGAGATGTGGTTCTACTGACGAGTGTCCTTAGAAACAAAGAAAAGAGTGTTGGACGGCTATGTAATATCTAATCTCCTATATGGCAGTGAATGCTGGACAATCTCCTCACAGATGAAGAAGAGACTTGAAGCGACAGAGATGTGGTTCTACTGACGAGTGTCCTTAGAAACAAAGAAAAGAGTGTTGGACTATGTAATATCTAATCTCCTATATGACAGTGAATGCTGGACAATCTCCTCACAGATGAAGAAGAGACTTGAAGCGACAGAGATGTGGTTCTACTGACGAGTGTCCTTAGAAACAAAAGAAAAGAGTGTTGGACGGCTATGTAATATCTAATCTCCTATATGACAGTGAATGCTGGACAATCTCCTCACAGATGAAGAAGAGACTTGAAGCGACAGAGATGTGGTTCTACTGACGAGTGTCCTTAGAAACAAAAGAAAAGAGTGTTGGACGGCTATGTAATATCTAATCTCCTATATGACAGTGAATGCTGGACAATCTCCTCACAGATGAAGAAGAGACTTGAAGCGACAGAGATGTGGTTCTACTGACGAGTGTCCTTAGAAACAAAGAAAAGAGTGTTGGACGGCTATGTAATATCTAATCTCCTATATGACAGTGAATGCTGGACAATCTCCTCACAGATGAAGAAGAGACTTGAAGCGACAGAGATGTGGTTCTACTGACGAGTGTCCTTAGAAACAAAGAAAAGAGTGTTGGACGGCTATGTAATATCTAATCTCCTATATGACAGTGAATGCTGGACAATCTCCTCACAGATGAAGAAGAGACTTGAAACAGAGATGTGGTTCTACTGACGAGTGTCCTTAGAAACAAAAGAAAAGAGTGTTGGACGGCTATGTAATATCTAATCTCCTATATGACAGTGAATGCTGGACAATCTCCTCACAGATGAAGAAGAGACTTGAAGCGACAGAGATGTGGTTCTACTGACGAGTGTCCTTAGAAACAAAGAAAAGAGTGTTGGACGGCTATGTAATATCTAATCTCCTATATGACAGTGAATGCTGGACAATCTCCTCACAGATGAAGAAGAGACTTGAAGCGACAGAGATGTGGTTCTACTGACGAGTGTCCTTAGAAACAAAGAAAAGAGTGTTGGACGGCTATGTAATATCTAATCTCCTATATGACAGTGAATGCTGGACAATCTCCTCACAGATGAAGAAGAGACTTGAAGCGACAGAGATGTGGTTCTACTGACGAGTGTCCTTAGAAACAAAAGAAAAGAGTGTTGGACGGCTATGTAATATCTAATCTCCTATATGACAGTGAATGCTGGACAATCTCCTCACAGATGAAGAAGAGACTTGAAGCGACAGAGATGTGGTTCAACTGACGAGTGTCCTTAGAAACAAAGAAAAGAGTGTTGGACGGCTATGTAATATCTAATCTCCTATATGGCAGTGAATGCTGGACAATCTCCTCACAGATGAAGAAAAGACTTGAAGCGACAGAGATGTGGTTCTACTGACGAGTGTCCTTAGAAACAAAGAAAAGAGTGTTGGACGGCTATGTAATATCTAATCTCCTATATGACAGTGAATGCTGGACAATCTCCTCACAGATGAAGAAGAGACTTGAAGCGACAGAGATGTGGTTCTACTGACGAGTGTCCTAGAAACAAAGAAAAGAGTGTTGGACGGCTATGTAATATCTAATCTCCTATATGACAGTGAATGCTGGACAATCTCCTCACAGATGAAGAAGAGACTTGAAGCGACAGAGATGTGGTTCTACTGACGAGTGTCCTTAGAAACAAAGAAAAGAGTGTTGGACGGCTATGTAATATCTAATCTCCTATATGACAGTGAATGCTGGACAATCTCCTCACAGATGAAGAAGAGACTTGAAGCGACAGAGATGTGGTTCTACTGACGAGTGTCCTTAGAAACAAAGAAAAGAGTGTTGGACGGCTATGTAATATCTAATCTCCTATATGGCAGTGAATGCTGGACAATCTCCCCACAGATGAAGAAGAGACTTGAAGCGACAGAGATGTGGTTCTACTGACGAGTGTCCTTAGAAACAAAGAAAAGAGTGTTGGACGGCTATGTAATATCTAATCTCCTATATGACAGTGAATGCTGGACAATCTCCTCACAGATGAAGAAGAGAGTTGAAGCGACAGAGATGTGGTTCTACTGACGAGTGTCCTTAGAAACAAAGAAAAGAGTGTTGGACGGCTATGTAATATCTTATCTCCTATATGGTAGTGAATGCTGGACAATCTCCTCACAGATGAAGAAGAGACTTGAAGCGACAGAGATGTGGTTCTACTGACGAGTGTCCTTAGAAACAAAGAAAAGAGTGTTGGACGGCTATGTAATATCTAATCTCCTATATGACAGTGAATGCTGGACAATCTCCTCACAGATGAAGAAGAGACTTGAAGCGACAGAGATGTGGTTCTACTGACGAGTGTCCTTAGAAACAAAGAAAAGAGTGTTGGTCGGATATGTAATATCTAATCTCCTATATGGCAGTGAATGCTGGACAATCTCTTCAAATACAACGAAGAAACTTGAAGCAACCGAAATGTGGTTCTACAGAATGGCTCGAATCAGTATGCAACGACGAAATTTTAGAAAAAATCGAAATAAAAAGGAAACTTTTAATTAACCTCAGGAAGCGACTGTTGAAATTTCTAGGGCACATAATGAAAAAAGAAGGCTTGAAAAATCTGATACTCACAGGACAGATTGAAGGCAAGACGGGGAGAGGAAAACAATGCATAACATAGTGAGCTTGAGTAAATGGATGGCGGAACAAGGTTTAAGAAAAATAAAAAAATATAAGACAAAAATTAAAAACTACTAAGGACAGGAATTTGCGGTGAGCCATGATCGCCTAATTTCTGAAGGGACACGGTACATTCTTCTTTTTTATGTGCCGTGTCCCTTCAGATCATGGTTGATCATGGTTCTCCACAATTTCCTGTCCTTTATAGTTCTTAATAAATTTTGTTTTTTTTTTGTTATTTTTCATAATACTTGTTCAGCCATCCGTTTACTTAGGCTCATTCATTTTTTCTATGTGCCGTGTCCTTTCAGGGCGTGCTCGATCATGACTCTCCACAATTTCCTGTACTTTGAAGGTCTTAATATTTTTTGTCTTTTTGTTTTTTCTACTAAACCTTGTTCCGCCATGCATTTACTCAAAAGATATGACGCAAAACAATTTTTGTTTCACAGTTGAACAGTCTGGTTTCATAAAACATACATCAAACATATTAAATACATATTCTTAACTAGTGGGGTATGCCTTTTCAATTCAATTTAAAACAGGAAAACAATTATGGAATCGCCCAATTTTTATGAAAAATTTCTCAAATCGTCAAGAATAAAATCGAAATTAATATATTTTTGAGTCTGAATTTTTTAAGTATCGATTTTCCTAATATCACCCAGTATTATTCATCAAGTTGTTCCCAACTTTCTTTAATAATGATTGAGTGATTAGAATTGTAGATTGGTTTGGTCTGGTTTTCTTTACGGCATATGAACTTCAATGGGTTATTTAATGGCGACAATTTTTTTATTGCTAGTAATATATTTTTTTTCAAAAGAGTATTGATGGTAATATTTTTTTTTCTTCAAAAATCTATTTCTGACAATATTTTTTCTTCAAAAATGTATCGCTGGTAATTCTTTTCTCAAAAAATATATTCCTGGTAATCATTTTTTTGAAATTTTTCTGCTGGTAATAATACATTGCTGGTAATAATTTTTTTTAAAAATGTTCTGCTGGTAATAATGCATTGCTGGTAATAATTTTTTTACAAAGTATTTCTGGTATTAAAACCTATTTTTACACTTTCATAGTGTTTTGACCCGAATTTGCGAGTAAACTATTTGCCCATAGCTGAGACCCTAACAAGTGGCACCACCCCGGGTCAGAGTAGGCCTGGGAACACCAGCCATTAAGAGGTTGTTCCACGCTCCTCAGAACCTCTTGATCAGATGTCTTGCTGTTGTATCTAGTTTATCTTCTTACCCAGGACGCAGATGTTATTTATCTTCTTAACCAGGACGCGGATATATCTTATCTTCTTACCCAGGACATGAACGTAGTTTATCTTCTTACCTATGACGCGGATGTGGTTTATCGTCTTACCCTGGAAGCTGATGTAGTTTATCGTTTTACCCAGGACGCGGATGTAGTTTATCGTCTTACCCAGGACGCAGATGTAGTTTATCGTCTTACCCAGGACGCTGATGTAGTTTATTGTCTTACCCAGGACACGGATGTAGTTTATCGTCTTACCCAGAACACGGATCTACTTTATTGTCTTACCCACGACGCGGATGTAGTTTATTGTCTTACCCAAGTCGCGGATGTAGTTTATTGTCTTACCCAGGACGCGGATGTAGTTTATCGTCTTACCCAGGACGCGGATGTAGTTTATTGTCTTACCCAGGTCGCGGAAGTAGTTTATTGTCTTACCCAGGACGCGGATGTAGTTTATCGTCTTACCCAGGAAGCGGATGTAGTTTATCGTCTTACCCAGGACGCGGGTGTAGTT
>CAHIKZ030004915.1:367500-407500 GCA_903632075.3 Acanthosepion pharaonis
TTTATATAATATATATATATATATTCAGTTGTATGGATATGAGAGTATAACCATGGGTTTCACGCTTTTGCGAGCATCAGAAAACAGTTTTTCTGATGGTCAGAAAAGCCTAAGACCCAGGGTTACAAACTGAATACGTTAACTCTATAACATTTATTGAGCACTTTCTACTTAGTACCGCGTATATATATTCTACGTTTGATCACAAAGAAAAAAGCGCTGAAAATGTTTTCAAAACAGAAATGAAATTCAGGAACGGATCAGAAACTGATCAAAGATTCATTTAGAAATGTTCGAAATCTGGATATGAGGTGCGCACAAAACGAAACTGTAACAATTTGATGGTTTTGAATATGGTGTTGCCTGAAATCTTGGGTCGTATTAACCTTGACCTTTTGTGCAAAACATCTGCCACTTGCCGGTTGGTTTGTATCGATCCATACCTGCACGAATGGACGTGAGTAGAGATTGTAATTGTTGTTATTTTTTTTCTTTTGTTTGTTTGTTTTCCCGAATGGAACAATGAACTTTCTCAAAGAGCAAATATTTGTGAGAAACCCTGCTTCAAATTTAAGGGGGGAAAAAATTGGCTAGGATTTGGAATATCGCCACGGGCCTGTGGGGTAATGTTATTAGAGGCGTGTGCAATGTCACGAGTTGTATCATCGATTAAAGACGATCCCAAATCGCTACGCCATTCCCCTCCAAAGGATGACGATCTCATTGGCAAAGTGCGTGCTGTGAGCAACTGAATAAATCCCTCATGAAGCCTCTGAAAGCATCACACAAACATTCGTGTATGATCATTAAAAAAAAAAAGAAATGACACATCATGTTGCCGCAGTGGACGTTGTCGAGAGCTTTAATATATTATTATTTACATTGATGTCTCCCAATTTACTTCCACACAAGTAACAAATGTTTAAAGTTGAGAAATCCTCAGAGACATTAATATTCCTACAGTCAGTTACACACTGTCGTAAACTAATTGTTCTATAAATATTTGTGAGTTTTTCTATAAATATTTTCATGGTAATTATTCTGATCTCTGTGGTAGATTTTATGAATTTAAGTACTAGATTGGTGGGAAAGTCTTATCATTTCACTGTTAAAATTACTAAATGTAACCGTACGTCCTATGTTAAGATTTTATTCTATTGCACTTCTTACTTGTGGAATTTTCATCCGGATTCTTGATTCTCAGTCTACTTTGATGTTCAAAAATTTAAATGCAATGTAAATCGTTATATTCTCTCTTTTTAATTCCTGTTCTTTTATTGTTCTCTCTCCTTAATAAAGTTTCTTTTTTCTCTCAAATCCTATCATACCTTGCGTTTTAGTGGCTTTGTTGTCTGTCTTAGAGTGAAATGATAACAAACACAAATATAAAAAAAATGAAATATTTAATAAAATTAGTTTTGTACGGGCCCAGCATAAAAGTCTCAAATCCATTAGATGTTATAGCTCTTTCTAAAATTGTTGGCCGTTTCCTTCCAATCGTTATGATTTTTGGTTTTAGTGAAAGTTTATAACTTCATTATATCATCATTTTCTCTTCAAGAAAATATTCAAATGATTTTTTTTTCTTATTTTGTAAAGTTCCTTGTGATTTTGTAACGCCAATCTACAGGGCATGATAAAGGGGTTTATTTTCTTTATTTATTCGTTTAAAACTATTTTTAATCAATAATCTTTGAAAATGGTTCCTCTTATTGATTGAAAGAAGACTTTTTCCTTAGAGATAATAATTGTTTAGTGATAGAAGTCTTACCAATTACCCTATAGCTGGGGAGAGAAGAGGTGGATTCATACCTTTCTCAAAGGTGTTTCCACATAAGTGAATATAGAGAAGCCCAACGGGAATTGGAACTCAGCTCTCTGATTAACAATTCCAATCTATTACCTATTAAACCACGCACAAATCCAAGCTTATAGCAGCGGCTATTTCCAAACGGTCACCCATCCAGTTACTGACCAGACTTGATGTTGTTTAACATCACTGATCGAACAGTAACCAGTGTTTTCACTGATGTGACCGTAAGCCGAAAATGCTTGTGTACAACTGATAGAATAGACATTTGTGAATGAATTGGTTGCTGAAAATAGTAAAGAGATACAGAAGGCGATTATCTCCCTTTAATGAAGATATGCCACAGTGTCACATGACAGCCGTTAAGTGACGTCACTCCATACACTGACGAAAGCAGCGGGCAATTTCAGTTTGTTTACGGCAGCCAAATCGAAAGATTGATTTTTTTGGACCACCCACCATAACCTGGGCTAAGACTAAATTTGCATCCTCAGCAGCTTATAAGTTCATGGTTCCGTCTCCTGTTGGGAATATACCTTTCCCAGATATAGATTGAAATTCCAGCTCGCACTCCTCAATTTGAGAAAACTCAAGACTCCCTGTTTCCGTTTCGTGGAATAGGTCTCGCCGCAGACGTAGATGAAACTGGCTCGTTTAAACATTGAGTTCTAAACATGGCTTCTCCAGACACAGGCGCACCTCCGTATTATATGTAAGACAATTCCTTTTTGTTTCTCCTTACACTCTGCTTTGCTGTGTAGATATATGAGAAATACTTTTCGCCGCGTGCCACATGTATATATATATATATATATATATATATATATATATATATATATATAGTTTTGTGTATGTCTTAGTAGCACAAAATCTCTCTGAGAACAAAGGATATTTGTCATTCTTTTTCCTTTCAGCCATTCTGTTCCGTCTGCGAACTACGAAGTTATTATATCACGGATATAATAATGCCCATAATTGGGGAAATACAAAAGGGAAAATAAATATTAATTCCATGCTTCTCTGTCGTTACATCAGCAATACATTTTTGTAAGAAAAAAATATTTCCAGCAGTACATTTTTATAAAAGAAATTACCAAAGCTCCCAAGAACATTAAATTTCGGCATTTTATGACCCATAAAGAGTTGATATGTCACTAAACAAACAAACTTGTTACTTCCTCCTTTTACACACTTACAATAACATCATTCCGCAATTTCCTACCTTGAGTGGTTCTTGAGCCTTGTATTGGGTGAACAAAATTAATATAAAATCATTAAACACATAGTAGTAGGAGCACTAGGAACGATTAAAAGGAATGCTGAAAGAAACATTTAAAAATCGCCATATTTTGGGAAAACACAAGACTCTCTGTTTCCCATTTATGGATTATGTCCTCACCTGGGACATAGAAGAATCTGACCTGTTTGTATCTGAAGTTCTAAATTTGGGTTCCCTAGATATAGGATGATCTCCATATTAAATGTAAGGCCCTTTCTTTTTGTTTCTACTTGCACTCTGCTTTGCCGTGTAGAGATATGTGGGATATTTTCTCCCCACTCAATACGTATATATATGTATATATAGTTTTGTGTATGTCATAGTAGCACAAAATCTCCCTGAGAGCAAAGCATATTTGTCATTCCTTTTCTTTTCAGCCATCCTGTTTCGTACGTGAATTACGCTGTTATCTTATCACGGATATAATAATGCCCATAATGGGGGAAAACAAATGGCAGAATAAATATTTCTTCCATAGCTCTCTTCTTTCACAATAGCATCCATATAAAAGTTTAGATATGACGAAATCAGATTATTGCAAGGCAGAAAGGAGGAAGCAGGAAATGAATACTATCAGTATATGTGGGCTAGATTAGTGACTTGCCTGATTAACGCCATATCAACTGTTATGGGTCACTTAATGGTGAATTTAATTTTCTTATGACCTTTAAAGTAATAAAAAATATGATGTATTTTATTCTGCTTTCACAATTGCCTACATGGTAGATGAAACTCAGCTTCTGTGTATATATATGTTTGTTTGTGTGAGTTACTAGAGGCAATGATATGCGTGTTTTATGTTTTAGTTTTGTTGAAGTTATATTTTAGAATTCAATTTGATTTTAAAATAAATTGTCGGATATTATATAGATTAATGTCATGAATGACTTCTTTCATGTTAACACCAATGTTTTATTGTTATTCAATATATGTGGTATCTATAAAACCTGAATAAGTAATTACTTATATTAATAAATAATACTTATACCATTTGGTGAATACAATGAACTACTTTCAGTATGAAATCTTAAACCTAAGTTCATTTTTAAACTAATTTCTTTCAATATTACTTTGGTTTGGTTTGTTTTACTTCATATCAACTTCATTTTTTATCTATCTATCTATCTATCTATCTATCTATCTATCTATCTATCTCAGTATATATTGGTTTCGTTTGTTTTACGGCATATCAACCTAAATGGGTTATTTAATGCCGACAAGATTTTTATTGCTGCTAATATTTTTTATCTATCTATCTATCTATCTATCTCAGTATATATTGGTTTATTTTGTTTTACGGCATATCAACCTCAATGGGTTTTTTAATGCTGAAAAGATTTTTATTGCTGGCAATATTTTTTTTCAAAAAGCATTTCTCGCAATATTTTTTCCAAAAATGTAATGTTTTTTCAAAAATGTATTGCAATAATATTATCTTTCACAAATTTATCGCTAATAATTTTATTTTTTCGTTCAAAAATTTATTGCTGGTAATAATTTAAAAAAAATGTATTTGTGGTATTAAAACCTATTTTTACATTTCCATAGTGTTTTGACCCCAGTTTGGAGTTAACTATTTGCCCATAGCTGGGACCCTAACAGGTGCTGCCACCCTATGTCAGATTGAACTTGGGAACACCAGCAATTAAGAGGTGGTTCGACGCTTTTCAAAACCGTTCGGCTTTCAATACAACAGAGAGTGACAAATAATTCATCACCCACAAGGCCATATAAATAGTTTTAAACTCTATCAAGGCTAGACAGTGGGCACCAGACAACCCTATCCTAAATATGACGGTAATACTAAAGAAATGACTCGATTGCTTTGGTTTGGTTTACGGCATATCAACCTCAATGGGTTATTTAATGACCACAAGATTTTTATCGCAGGTAAAAAATTTTATTTGCAAAAAATATATTGCTACTAATTGTTTCTTCTTCAAAAATGTATTGCTGGTAATATTTTTTTTAATCTATTGCTGGTAATAATTTTCCCTTCAAAAATGCATTGCTGGTAATAATCTTTTAAGAATATGTAAAAAAATGTTAGGATTAAAACCTATTTTTACACTTTCTTAGTGTTTTGACCCCAGTTTGGGAGGTTAAATATTTACCCATAGTTGGGACCCTAATAGGTGCTACCACCCCGGGTCAGGTTGGACCTGGGATCAAAAGCAATTAAGAGGTTGTTCCACGCTCCTCAAAAACACTTGATCAGGTAGTTTATCTTCTTACCCAGGACAGGAAATTACTCGAATTTCCATGTGAGTATTTTTATATCATATTACCGTACTGGAAATAAAACTACTCTGCCTACAACCTATCATGTGCTTAATTTCCTTATCTCCCATACTAAATTTGTTATAACTGATCTAGACATCAAGGTATTTTAGAGTGTTTACAGTTTATCGATTCAGCAATCTGAATTTTTAGGAAGGATTCAGTGCGTGTGAAAATTAATACGCTGATTCCAATTCCAGATCATGGAGGCCGTTCTGCTAATTTGGTTTAGTTCAGACCTTTATATTAACAGGAGAGAGAGTGTTATACCTGACGTACCTATTCTATTATTAATAGACTCTCCCACACATAAGTAGTAGTAGTAGTAGTTGTGGTCGACAGTTAGGCTCAGTGGTGTTGAGTGAGTCAGTCGATGTCGGACATTGAAGTATCAGCCATCACAACTAGATTTCTGCGTCATTAACTCTTATTTCAAGTTCTTAATGTTTTGTACGTCGGACTCTTTTAGGACAGACTTATTGAAATACAAGCCTCCACCGTGAAAACTACTCTACAACAGATAGTCAACTAGGTAGAATACAAAAGAGCATTGTTACACCTTTTAACTTAAATTCTCTTGATTTTGACCTGTTATCATCATGACAAAGTTGGGTTGTGCCGCAAGGCAGCTAAGCTCTTGCGCTGTGCCGTTTGAGGCACATACTTTGGTAGAAATTCGAAGAGGTATTGTTTCACACGTAGCGGTTATTCGGCAAGGTTCCGTGGCACGGTTCATCACATCCTAGATCAAACAGCAATATTTTATTTTGGAGGAATTCTATAGCAGGTGCCCTAATTTCTACGATAACATTATGACTAGGTTCATACAGCATACAAACTTTCTATATATATATATATATATATACACACAAACATACACACATATATATGTGTGTGTGTGTGTATGTTTGTGTATATATATATATATATATATATACACACACACATATATATATATACACACACACGCAAACATACAAAAAATAAAATCAGCATTTTTTCATATGATTCTACCTCAAAGCCATAGCCCAAAAGAGAAGACGAGAAAATATATTGATGTAACATTAAGACTTCTTCACTACGCACACCATTTCATCCTCATCGCCAAAAACCTAGCTTACAAAATCCACAAATCCAAAAAAATAGATGACCCCAATAGGACTTCTAACAAAATCAACACAATGATCCTACCCTCTAACACTCTTTCTACTAAACTTGATTGAAAATAAATTAGTTACAGAAATAAGAACACGCTTCTCGCTTTCTGACTTCCATTCTTAGTGAAAGAAATCTAGAACAAAAGACTAAACTGAAAGCTAACAAAATACTTGGTTGTTAGCAAAAGAATGAACCCAAAGTGCGAATTGCAAGCCAGAGGTATCAAAATTAAACAAGGGCTGAAATTGAAATATCTAGGAAGCATTGTAACAGAGGAGAGAATGTGTGACACTGAAATCCAAAGACGTATTGGGATAGTCAAATATGCATTCCAAAAGCTAAGCAGATTACTAAGAAATTGAAAAATATTCACTAGGAACAAGGAAAAGATAACTAAACTGCTTCGTAATATCTGTCCTCCTGTGTGGTGTAAGGCTAATAGGCCGGTATTTAAAAGGAACAGATGGTGCGCCTGAGTTCTTAAAGACTGAAAAGACTAAAACTGCAGAAGAGGATTTTCAAGAAGTCGGAAAGCAAGAAGTTACCTATTTAATCAATTCATTTTCAACCAATACATCCATGTATACATTAACGCACACACACACACCCCCCCACATATATATATATATATATATATATATATATATGGGAGCTAGAGAAGAAATTATTATAAAAAATAGACAGACCACATTAAATAAGCTGTCATTCATCACAGGAGATGGTATCTTGAAGTGCTTATGATATTATTGATGTGAACACATATAAGTATTAAAAATTAGCAAGTAAATTAATTTGCTGCCGAAATAAAATAAAATAGATAAATAGCATACTTTTTATACAGCCTCGTTCCCAATAACAGTTACAGATGACGTCATGTTAGAGCAAATATCACACATCCATCTTCTTAATGAATGCCACGATACAGACAAAGGAGTTAATACTACCTCATAGACATCACATCGGTTCCTGATAATCACTGGAAAGTCGAAAGGATTTGAACAAAATATAAACTTCAGGCGGTTTATCCACAAATTCGGATATAATGCCCAACATCCGAAAGTTAGAAAAGAATAATAATAAATAAAAAAAATTAAACAGGCCATGTCAGTTCTTTTTAATTAAACTTTTTTTCGGATAAATATTTGCAGCCAAAATAAATACCATTTATCATCGTAATAGAACAGTAGTTGAGCCTGAAAATGATGTTTGTGATTTTTCTTGATGTTTTCTCTCATTATCTGTCTATATTTCTGAGATGAGTTATTATGTACATTTTTTACATTATTCTGACTATTGTACTCATCTTTATCACCATATTTATTACAATGTTTCGGCCTTTCAGTATCTGTCTATATTTCTGAGATGAGGTATTATGTACACTATTTACATTACTCGGACTATTGTCCTCATCTTTGTTGCCATATTTATCACAACGTTTCGGCCTTTCAGTATCTGTCTATATTTCTGAGATGAGGTATTATGTACACTATCTACATTACTCGGACTATTGTCCCCATCTTTGTTGCCATATTTATCACAACGTTTCGGCCTTTCAGTATCTGTTTATATTTCTGAGATTCAAATCTGCTATAAGATGAACAGCGTTTTTAAAAGACAGTCGTACCATTAAGCGGCCCTGTCTATCGTACCGTACGAAACCTATACTGGTATACGAAAATACGATGATGTTGTCTAACCCACTCGATTCTCACGTATCATCCTTCAAAGACCGATTGAAAACATCCGTGACACAAGTTAACATCGACTTAGGAAACATCTGCCACAAATCGTCCTTCCTAGCGTAGAACCTCCCGGGAGATGGGAGGGCGAGATTTTCGTGTCCAACCGTCAACGCCAAGAAGATCTGCGACGTGCTGTCGTGAGGGTCCGACTCTCCGAGCAGCGTCCACCACCCACACTACTCTATGACTCCTGCTCACGACTCTTCAAGAGTAGGTTGGGCCCCTTCACAGCCACCTCCCTCACGGCCATCAGAAGGGAGAAGGGAAATAAGGAGAGAGGTTGACGATACCTATGCTCGGATGTGAGTGGGTGCCAACGACGACTAACCCCTCGTGACCTGGGTCCGTCAACTGTTAGAGAGTTACGTTGGTTTCGCAAGGACTAACCGACAAAGGTGGTCTTATATATTGCGCCGTGATAGTTATATAAGACCACCTTGTATAATTTGGGTTGTGATTCCCATGGATCTGCGAACAAGGATATGGTACTCAATGTAAAAAATTTTTAAAATTATCGCTAAAGACAAAAACAATAGAAAGTTACATGACATCAGTCAACTGTTAATTTAAATTTGTAGCTAAACGTCCCTATGTGTTCAACGTTTTCTCGAGGTAGAATTGGAAAGAACATTTGTTGTATTTTGTTTCTCTTTTCCAATATATAAATGATTCCATGAATAAAATAAAACGAAAGAAACCAGAACATCTTATAATAAACAAAGAAAAGAGTTCTGTGTCAATTTCTGAGATGAGGAATTGAAAAAATTTACACTGTTGAAATTGATAAGGCATTGTAAATATTTACACTATTGACATTGAATAGGTATTTGACTATGTACACTATTTATATCGTTAAGGTATTGTAACGATTTACACTATTGACATTGATGAGGTATTTAACTATGTAGAGTATATTTATTGTAACAATTTACACTATATTGATAAGGTATTGCAACTATTTAAGCTATATTTAATAAATTGTGAGTATATACTGCGGTCTTCTACAGGATCTGTCTTTATTTTTGAGAGTATGTATCATAACCAATTGCACTATTTACATTACTCATATTTACATTACACTATTTAATTAGAGTCGAATCATCATCATATTCCCAGTATTCCAAATGTAAAAATAATTTCCACTTAGTTTATAGCCAGAAACTGACACTTTGTTGAATAGACTTGTGTACTTCCCTGTACAATTTAATCTTCCCTCTCTTCAAGTCGAAACTCAATCATCATCTTCCCACCTTATGCTACATCCGACAGCAAGGCCGCTGATTGGGATGTTGGAGGTTTTGAGGAGCGTAGAACCACCTCTCAGTTGCTGCTGTTCCCATGTTCACCTGTTAGCGTCCCAGCTATGAAACCTCATTCATGACGCTTCGGACGTTGTACGCTCCGGCATTCTTCAGGATCTATCTCTATTTCTGAGATGAGGTATTGTAACCAATTACACTATTCACATTGTTTGGACAGTTGACCTTATTTTCATGACGTTTCGGCCATTGTAGTCTCCGGCCTCATTCAGGTATTGGAATTTCAAACTGAACCTTTTATTTCGTTCCCCGGGGTAGATTGTTTCTAGTTTTACATGCGATGCTTCTTCCGGATGTCTCAGTTATCTCTCTTTAATTCAGCCCTCCAATTTTCTTTTTGTTCTTAAGGGGACGTCTTGTTTAGTCTTTATAACTCTTACCACAGCTGCACGGGATGGCGTATACGCAATCCTTAATCATGTCCTCTTCTATGGAGGTCTTACTTAGAAGAGGGATCTGCGAAGTGTTGAACAACTTTTGAAGGTCGTGCCGATGTTATATAGACGGCATATCTTTTGTATCTTTTCCGATAATCCCTTCACATAGGGTAGGCAGACCGAGGTGGTTTTCTGAGCGTTGTTATACCCTTGCACCCTTCTACCCCAGTTTGTCGGATCTGCTTTCCTGTACCCATAGTAGTTGTTACGTTGTAGGGTACTGCTTATACTAACCATTTCTTGTTCATTTCTCTCTGGATCGCCACTTATGACTTGCTCGATGTTGTAAGCAGCAGACGACCTCTTTCTTTACACTGTATGGGTGATGGGAGTGGAATTTGTGGTATTGTCCGGATGAATGTTGGCTTGTGGTATACGGATGTCTTGGACCCATGCTTTGTTCAATCCAGGAATACTAATTTGTTGTTGTTTTATTTCTTCATTGTGAATTTTATCGATGATCTTATTGAGTTCACATGGTCCAATAGTATCTGGAACTCTTTCTGATATGGCCACAGTATGAAGGTGTCATCTACTTATCTCAGCCATAGATTCGGCTTTAGTGATGTGGATGCCATTTCTCCGAAGTATTATATGTTAGCCATTCCAGGTAATAATGGCGATCCCATTGCTATGCTTTCATTCTGCCGATATATGTCTGATGCCATTTCGAAGTATGTTGTTTGTGTACAGAAAGTCAGCATCTCTATCAGGTTATCTATTGGTATACTGGTCCGTTCTCCCAGCGATGAATCCGAGGCCAGTGTGTCCCTAATGTCTTTAGTGTCATGGGTACCTTGGTGAACGTCCATCTGGCTGGATTGGATCGTAGCGTATTTGATTATTTCCATAACATGGCCAAAGTTTCGGACATATTATAGGGACTTTCCTATTAATGAGTCAATAATATCTCCAACGAAGCGACTTAGAGCAGCACACAGAACCTTGGCAGCTAACAATTGGACTAGTATAATAGCAACATATAATATGTAATATGAGCTCTGGTAAAAAAAAAAAACACAAAAAAAACGAGTACTGAGATATTAAGTACCATGGTCCAGTGGATAAAAGCGTTGGTTGAATCCACTGATTTGACACAAATAGTTGTGAGTTTAAATATCTGACAACAGCTGAGTTGAACAAAAAAAACTTGGAGAATTGAGTCAAAGGGAGATAATTGATACTGTGACATACAGAAGAAGCAAGGCATGTGGAGCTAGAACAATCTACCTCAATGTACGAAACAAAGAGTTCGGTTCGAAATTCCAGTCACCTGAAGAAGAATAAAGCGTACAACAGCCGAAACGTCGTGAATATGACAACGAAGATGAGGACAACCCTCCGAACAATGTAACTAGTGTAAATAGAAATCATACTACTCCAAAATATAACTTCCACAAAACTACAACATAAATACACACATCACTGCCACTAGTAATTACGTCAAGCTGTGTATCATCTACCATGTATTCAACTGTGAAAGCAGAATAACATATATTTTTATTTCATCAGGGCACCTATGAAAATTAAATTTCGGCATTAAATGACCCATGAGGAGTTGATGTGTTGTTAAACAAATAAATAAAATGAAATCTTCTTTATCCACACAATCTTCACTTCCTGCCACCGTGTCATCTAGTTATATCATCCTTAACATTTTGACAGCACCCCTCTACTGTATCTCCCTCTCTCGAGCTTAGTATTACGTAAATTTTTGTATTAACAAAATAATCCCCCCTTGTAAGCATCTCAGGTTTTCACAGACCGGACAAACAAGCATCACGTTGCATCTCTATTCCCTTTCACGTCGGTGTGCACGAAAACTGGGAAAGGTCCATTGTACGTTCACAATGCGAACGAAAGGTGAAAATAATACCTTAATTAAGTGAAAACTCAAATCCTGTTTCAAATACATTTGGTTGTTTATTTTAGGATTCGCTTGCACGATTTTGTGGGTAGATAGTTGAAACATGGGAGAATTGATACTTCGGACATGATCGACAACGTATCAGTTTTGTTTTGTTTTTTTCTTTCTTTTTTCTTTCTCTCTCAACCACCATGATTTTTGACTCTCTCCTAACACGAATCAGTATCTAGCCACCCCCCCACGAGGGTTGCATGCGACACAAGGTCATTTTTATCGTGGGTTTCCTGAGCCCGTAGGCTCAGCCAAAAATATGCCCGTATGACTCGTAAAAAACGAGATCGGGTAGGTCATTCACCCCGAACGAGATTCCGCCCTTCGGCGGAACCTCGTCCGGGTTCCTTTCTGCTCAAAAGCAGAGAGTTCGACCGTCAAGTCGAGAAGCTCGGCTTGAATCTAACACGAATCTGCTCTTCTCTACATCATGATGCGCACGCCTGCCAACGGGGCGAACAGAACTACTTGCAATTCTAATAGAGACTGCTTATATAAGCCTAGTAACGGAAATTTGTATATTCCGACCAAGTATCATTTGTCCCCAAATGCTTTCATTAATCAATTGGGTGGCCGCCAGGAAAACCCAATTTCGTAGACTTTACTGCCGGTCATAAAAGCAATGAGACAAAATTATTTACCATCCTTTTCCATGTTAGCGTTCTGATTGTAGCATTTGTGTCATATGAGTAAAGTTTAATTATTTTCCAAAGCCTTATTAATGTAAATCATTTGTATTTTCTTCATTTTTATGTCATTTAACAATGACTAGATTCGGTTCAGAGGTCTTGGTCACGTGATCCTGTTGCATTTTGAAGTTCCAGAAAATTTTCTGCTTTTTCATTCAAATTTGCATTTCCTACAATATACGCACTTAATTCGCGTTCCTGACATTTGCACAGTTCTAAATAGATTACCTTTCCTATCCTGTCATATCTGCCTTTGCGTACCTTGGGCTGGATACTCTTATCACCAGATTAATGATCTCATCCTTATCACCGGCATTTGGTACTTCAATCCTAAAAATTGTTATGGGTCATTATTTATAATTTTTATTATTATTATTATTGACTTCCGTCCATTTCTGAAGAAGTTGGTACTACTGCGAATGCACTTAATTGATCGTGTTGTATGTGTCTAGTGTTTTTGTGTCCGGGCCACGCTTTTTACACTTGGTTCTCTATCATTAGCAAATGTCTATAAAAAGATGAAAATCTTTGAACAATGGATGGAAAATCAGTGTCTGAAAATAGAAATTGTGTAAGTAAACATCGGACAATTTTTAAAAAAGATTTTTTTCTCTCCCTACACAAAGCTTTATGATCGGTGTGTACAGAAATCTCAGCTATTGACACAAAAGTATTAATTTCCTTTTCTTTCTTTTTTGTATACCAATCAGTCTTCTCATTTTTATATTAAATCTCTCTCTCTCTCTCTCTCTCTCTCTCTCTCTCTCTCTCTCTCTGTGTGTGTGTGTGTGTGTGTGTGTGTGTGTGTGTGTTTCCTATCCAGTCTTTCTTTTATAATTTTATCTCTATTTTCTCTTTCGTCTATACCTTTCTCTCTTCTTCATTTCTTTTCTCTCTCTCTCTCTCTCTCTCTCTCTCTCTCTCTCTCTCTGTGTGTGTGTGTGTGTGTGTTTCCTATCCAGTCTTTAATTTTATCTCTAATTTTTTCGTCTACTTTTCTCTTTCTTCTTCCTCTCTCTCTCTCTCTCTGTGTGTGTGTGTGTGTGTGTGTGTGTGTGTGTGTGTTTCTATCTTCTTTCATTTTTTTCTCTCTCTCTCTCTCTCTTTCTTTCTTTCTCTCTCTCTCTTCTCTTTTTATTCTATATTGTGTGTTTCCTATCCCTCATTTTTTCCTATTTTCTTTCGTCTTACCTTTCTCTTTCAATTTCTTTTCTCTCTCTTCTCTCCCCTTTTCTCTTCTTTCTTTTTTATTTTATTTACCCTCATTTCCCTATTCTTTCGTTACTTTTCAACCAACTTTTTCCCCTCTCTCTCTCTTTCTCTCTCTCTCTCTCTTTCACTTTCTCTCTCTCTCTCTCTATCTATCTATCTCTTCTAGTTTGGCTTCTCTTTTCTCTTCCTTATTCCCTTCTGTGTTCTTCTATCACTTACTCTCTTTTTCTCTCTCTCTCTTTCCTCAGTCTTTATTTTCTACATTGATTTCCTTTTTCACTTCCTTCCTCTTTTTTTCTATCTTTTCTTTCTTTCTTTCTTTCTTTCTTTCTTTCTTTCTTTTCTATTTCGTGCTTCTCTTCATTCATTCTTCTCTCTTCATTCTTTTGAAAAGTTTCTTTCATCATTTTCTTCTACGTCCGCTTACTGTTTTTTTTTTCCTAGTCCAGTCCAAGATACCTCATCTTTCTCTCTTCTTAGTATATCTTTTACTTCCCTATCTATCTATCTATCTATCTATCTATCTATCTATCTATCTATCTATCGTGGTCTGTTACTGTCTATCTATTTATCTATCTGATTCTGTTCGTATCTATCTATCTATCTATCTATCTTTGTTAATATCGATATATCTTAGTCTGTTTATTATCTATCTATGTATCTATCCTCGTCTGTTATCTATCTATCTATCTATCTATCTATCTATCCTCGTCTGTTAATATCTATCTATCTATCTATCTATCTATCTATCTATCCTAGTCTGTTATTATCTATCTATCTATCAATCTATCTATCTATCCTAGTCTGTTATTATCTATCTATCTATCTATCTATCTATCTATCTATCTATCTATCCTCGTCTGTTGATATCTATCTATCTATCTATCTATCTATCTATCTATCTATCTATGTTCATATCTATCTCTGTTGATATCTATCTCAGTGTGTTCATATCTATCTATCTATCTATCTATCTATCTATCTATCTATCTATCTATCTTTGTTAATATCGATATATCTTAGTCTGTTTATTATCTATGTATCTATCCTCGTCTGTTAATATCTATCTATCTATCTATCAATCTATCTATCTATCTATCCTCGTCTGTTAATATCTATCTATCTATCTATCTATCTATCTATCTATCTATCTATTATCTAGTCTGTTATCTATCTATCTATCTATCTATCTATCTATCTATCTATCTATCCTCGTCTGTTAATATCTATCTATCTATCTATCTATCTATCTATCTATCCTAGTCTGTTATTATCTATCTATCTATCTATCTATCTATCTATCTATCTATCTATCTCTTTTTCTTCTGTCTTTCTTTGCTAATTTGTTCTCTTTTCCCATCCTTCTCTTTTCTTCTCTATTTTTTTTTTTTTTTTTCTTTTCTCTCTCATTTCTCTCTTTCTCATTCGTAATCTTCCTCTCACTTTCCGTTTCTCTCTCATATATCTTTATATATAAATTCTGTCGATTCAATTTTACTCACATTTGTGTCCATTTGTATTTCTCCAAATTTATTTTTCAGACTTCTGCTTTTTTTAATTTGTCATTTAAATGCGCCATTTACACTTCCGATCTATTCCTCAAATTCTTTTTTCTCTCTTACCATCTTTCGTTATTTTTTCTAGTCTCACTTTTTCATAACCCCTCTTTGTAATATATATATATATATATATATATATATATTCTGTTGTATAGATATGAGTTTATAACCCTAGGTTTCACACTTTTGCTATAATCAAACAAACTGGTTTATTTTATTAAAAATTGAATCTATTTATGATTGTTTGTGTTTGATTATGTTTGCTGATAAGAAGGGAAAATCCTCCTCTGTGTCCGTTTTGGGATGACAATCTCACACGCACATGCATACATACAGATGTACGCATTATAGTTCACACAAACACATTCATAAACAATCCAAGATTAGGCGGAGATACACACTCACACACACACACATACATACAGATGTACACATTATAGCTCACACAAACACACTCATAAACAATTCAAGATAAGCTGCAGACACACACACACACACACACACACACACACACACACACACACATATATATATATATATATATATATATATATATATATATATATATAATTTTTTATTTTAGGATATTAAAACATGTTAAAATCCCTACATAATGGCAATTATGTTTCAACACAATCAACGTGACTCCTCGGGCGCTCTTAAACTGTTGGCCAGTAATTTAACATCGCCCGAGGACAGACATTTAACGTGTTGAAACTTAATTGCTATTATGTAGCGATTTTTAACCTGAAAATAATATTTAGCTCTCATCTGTATTGATCCTCTTTTAAATTAAATGTTACGGACAGTGGAATTATACTCCGTTTGTTCTCATTTTACCAGGATATATATATATATATATATATATATATATATATATATATATATATATATATATATCTGTCTTTCCTTGTTTTATCTTTTCAACTTCGGGTCTTCTATAACATACGTTTTCTCTCTTTTCTTCTTTCCTTTCTGCTTTTATTTTCCCCTTATATTCTGCTGTTAAATACGTCTCTCTCTCACTCTCTCTCTCTCTCTCTCTTTGTTATTCTTTTTAAAAAACCTCTTTTCCCCTTTCTCTCTCGCTATTTAGTACTCCGTCTGTCTTTGTTTTCCCTCTATTTACTTTCTTTCTATCCCTCTCTTTCTCACATTTTATATACTCTACTACCCTCTCTCTCTTTCTATCTGTTCACCTCACTCCATCTGTTTTTTCTTGTGTTTTTCCTTTCCCACTTTTTGCTTTGTTACATCTCTCTCTTTTCTCTATCTATCTATCTATCTATCTATCTATCTATCTATCTATCTGTTCCTCTCCCTCTCTTTTTTATCTTGTTTTTCCTTTCACTCTTCTTGCTTTATCACATATCTCTCTTTCCTTCTCTCTCTCTCTCTCTCTCTCTCTCTGTCTCTCTTTCTCTCTCAGTCTCTTTCTTCATTTTCGTTTCTTTTCTCCTTTTCTCATATTTTCTTCCTCTCTCATACTTCAGTTGTGTTTTCACTATTTTACAAATGAATTCAAATTTAACTCACTTTGTAGACAAGGTTATGGGTAAAAATAAATTTAAAGAATATTTCAATGATTTCGGATGGTGGCGAGCTTTAAAAAATCGATATATATATATATGTGTGTGTGTGTGTGTGTGTGTGTGTGTGTGCGTGTGGAAGGATACACATTTGATAACCTGAGATGTTATATCTGAACACAAATGTTTGTAATGGCAAATCCTCACCGAATCGGGATGAATATTGGATTCCTTGAAAATGTGTCTGTTCCTTTAACTCGCGTTGATTGGTTAAAAATTTGGTTAGCAACACATTATCGTGTCAGTACTATGAAGTCTGCTACATAAATGCGGCATCAATTTGACATGGATTAAACTAAGTCCGCACAAGACGGCGATAATGGAGTACCCAATTAAGAAGGATTATTTAGCTTATAAGCATGTATGTATAACAAAAATAAATCGAATAGTAATATAGAGTACGATTTCTAAACCTCTTCCAAATACTTGATTAATTTCCTTCAGTTCATCATTTCTTCAATGCGTTCTGTCAATCCCAAGCCCTTTTTCTTCTTTGTGCCCCGAAAATTTCAGCTGTCTCTTTCTGTACCTATGTAGATATTTACCTCGTCTCCCCACTGAGATGTGAGATGACACATGGTCAGGATTATTGTGAGAAAACCAAGCGCGTACACTAGTTCCAAAATTTCCCCGAACTCCCGCAAGCGTCAGTTTCACTGACCACGGTGGCGAGCACCGACCGCCTTCTCATGCCTCGGGCAGCTGTTCCCCAGGGCTGGGCACGTTACAGTGTGATTTTTCCTCAGTTGCGCTTCTATGCTTCGACAGAGGCGCAACCGAGTCACACTCTGCCCGAAGACAGATTCGTAACTGAGGAAGGATAAGTCGTAGGCGGCATGTTCCAGGTAAGTATCCAACCTAAGTAGAAGTGACATTTGTGATTCCATCTTCCTTAAAACTCGTTGCTCAAATGTTCTCTCTATGCTATTTTCAATAAACAACCACATCACGTTGAAACACCGGTGCGGTTACGGAAGTTAAGCAACGCCCAACTCCGTCAGTACGTAAATGAGTAACCGCTTGCGTATACCATATTTCGTCAAGTAAGGGTGAAGATTTAAAAGCAATTTTTCATTTCCATTGTTTTAATTCATCGTATGGAACGTCTTTGTTAATATAATTGTTTTAGGCATGGACAATGGAATCGTCAAACGGAATTGAAATTCCAGAAGAAACTATTTTGCTCTTTCTCCAAATGTTTGTATTAATGGAAGGACATGGGCTATAAATATTGATAGCGCATGCGTCAAGTAAATTTCAGCCACTTCAGCTCCTTGTAGTTCCCATTCAGAAAAGAGTGTTTCTTTTTTCTTTTTCTTTTTTCCTTTCAGTGGCCGGTGATAAAGACGGCTATACTGGTGACATACACCCTTGTGCAAATTAATTGAAACAACCGCTTTAGTTTCCTTTCTTTCACCATACGGTCAGTTTTAGTCCCACTGGAGTGACAGTGTGTAATAGATTTCTATATCAGATTAAGTCACTTGCAGTGGTGTGCAGTAATATGAATCTATTTTCGGAGGGGTATAATGAAATTTGTTTGGCCTTTAAAATATTGTGTCATCCGTGATTGCATCAAATATTTCATCACGCCCAGACACTATTGTCTATACTTTCGATTCATTGTCCTACGGTTATTGTCTGTGTTATGGTTCAGGTTAGGACCAAGGAAGAACAACACGAACACAAGAGTAGAAATAACGAAGGTATATTACACGAAATAATAATACAAGATGTGGAAGGTGTTAGTATGACTGTCAGTCTGGTTTGGTGTGAACTGCTATCGGCTCGACTCGATTCGACCCTCACTCTCTTTAGAGGCGTAGTATACATAGTGTTAGGAAGAGTTCATTCTGTAGTTATAGGTAAGGACCTATGACAGACTGCGATGGACATTACTCCAAAGGAGATTGCGAAAATTGTATCGCTGCACGAACATACTGGCAAGCCTTATTAATGAGCAAATCAAAGTACTATAGACTGGCACTGAAACTCTCCTGATTTAAATGCAATCGTGAATCTGTGGTCAGTCTGCAAGGAAAGACTTCGTGGTGTGGATATACGAAGTGCTAACATGTGCACTGAGTCATGATTCATTTGAAAAATATGAAAAAAGTAAATAATAACAGAATTATTCGTTTTGTTTCAATTAATTTGCACAAAGGGTGCAGTTATTCGTAGTAGTCAAAAAAATGATCTTGAACCAAAAATTCCGCATTCTCTAACAATAAATACGTCTTAAGGCAAACATTCCCAAAATATAAACAAAGATTTTTTTTATTGAGATGAGAGTTATGAGTGTACTTCTCCTGAAACGATCATCAAAATTCAGAATGTACATTATTTACATTATTCGGACTATTGTCCTCATCTTTGTCGCCATATTTATTACAACGTTTCGGCCATTGTACGATCCGACCTTCTTCAGGTAGTTGGAATGTCGAAAAGAACCCTTTATTTCGCTCACTCTAGTTCCACGTGCCATGTCTAATGGATGTCAGTTATCAGTTATCTCTTTCTGGAAGTTATCCACTGCCTTAATCGGGTATTAAACTCACACTCTTTGGGTCCTGTCACTAGATCTAACCAACGCCTTTATCCACTCTACCATGTGTCATTAAGGGTTCAGTTTGACATTCCAACCACCTGAAGAAGTCTGGAGTGTACAACGGCCGAAGCGTTGTAATAAATATGGCGACAAAGATGAGGACAATAGTCCGAATAAATTAAATAATGTACATAATACCTCATCTCAGAAATATAGACAGATCAGAATGTAGAATTAATAAACATTTCAAATACCTCAGTGTATGGATCAATTATTTTTAAAAATTCGTATAGAGGGTAAAGAAACTGAACACAAAATAGTCTTGTACCGGAGTAATTTCTCTCAATACAGCTTGTTGTTACAAAACCAAAATATTAAACGAAGAAGTAATGCTATTAAGTAGCCTCATCATGAGACGACTTTCCTATGGCGTTCAACTCATTCAGAAAGTTCTAGACAATCATCGATATTCAACGATTTTCTCATATCAATGATTTAAAACAGCTTCAACCGAATGGATCATCTAAACCTTATTTCTCTGGGTCACATTTTCGGAATTATAATTTGATCGCGTCTCACCAAATTTTATGTAATATAAAGTACATTTAAAAAAAAACACAGAGAGATTGTTAAAGGGAGATAACCTCGGATTCGAAGACATAACATTATCATTGATAACTATCTCCCCCAATTTGCAGAGCACTATTTAGTATATTTTTAATATTTGATATAAGGAGAAATGTCGCAATGATAAAATAGGTCAATAATTATTTAGAACTATCTATACCGGAACTCATGCGTAGAATTACAAGTAATCCATAATAATATTTACAATTTTGAAATCATACCTATATTTGGCATCTGAAACTTTTGAAACTGTTTCTACATATTTGATTGTCTTTCCATCATTCCGCCTCACCTGCTATCCTCTTCCGTATGACAAGCGCTGCGCAGTTTGGGATCCACTGATCTACCTCATTAAAAAAAAATCATTTCATCGGATCCCATAGTCAGTTAGTAAAGAATCAAAAACAAAGAGCTGTACCAAATAACGAAAAGTACATCACTTGAGGACTACCAACAGCAGCAACAACTAAAATGGATAGCACGTATAACTCTAAGAGCAAATAATGACATAATCTAGATGTTTGCATATTTCCCTAAATAAAAAGATTCGGAAGAAACTTCCGTCACTAATAAAAAGGTCGATAGCAGCCGACTTGAGAACCTTCATTTTGCTTTCTCTTTTTTGCAAAAACTATTTCAAAAGAAAGAGTTTTATAAATGTGAACCTGGAGTAAATCTAACTTTTCACTCAATGAATTTCGAATGTTTTCTGAATGGAAACCGTTAATCTTATCAACACAATTATCATGAGGCTGATCTGCAAAAGGATATGTATTGTTTTTTGCCAATTTCATCTCCCTACCGGACGTAGACGAACATGGCTCTCCACAGATTCCTTTTCTTATTGCGAATAATCATGACTTCATCATCATTTTCATCCTTTGACTTCCCTATGGTTGGTCGGAATTCCATTGACAATCCCCTTCAACACTGTTCGGTCTTGTATTGCTGTCTCCAGATCTCTAATATTTAACTTCCAGAAGGATGCCATAGGAGTAAGGATGAGATGACTTCCCTGTCCTCCCGGTGGCAGCTGCCGAAATACTCATATCTCTTACTTTCTATCTCTAATTCATTGATTCATATCTCTTTCTCTTATACTCTCTATTTCTTTTATTACTGAATATCTCCTCATCATCATCGCCGCCATCATCCTTCGACCTCCCTATGGTTGGTCGGAACTCCATTACCAATCCAACATTGTTCGATCCTGTATGGCTGTCTACAGATCCCCAGTGTCCAACCCTGAGTCCAAAGCTATGGTGTGTTGGAAAGTCAATTTTCTTGAGAAGATACTTCAAGAAGGACGCCATATGAGTAAGGATGAGACGATTTCCCTGTCCGCTCGGTGGAAATGGCCGGCACACTCATAACGCTCACACACACACACACACACACACTCTCTCTCTCTCTCTCTCTCTCTCTCTCGTTTATTGATTTATATCTCTTTCTTTATCGTTCTCGCTCTCTTGTATTGCTTCATATCTTTTCATCATAATCATTATCATCATCATCATCATCATCATTTTTCGACCTCCGTATGGTTGATCGGAAATCCAGTAACAATCCCTTTCAACAGTGTTCGATCCTGTATCGCTGTCCCCAGACCTCCACTGCCACTGGGTACACTTTCACGTAAGTTATGACTTTCCTTGATTCAGTGATAAGTACATAATTAATAGTCATATTTAAACAAGTTTACTAATAGATAAATATTGGTAGTATTTTTTAGTCTAAAGTATTTAGTTCGGTGAGTGGTACTTATTTGATAATTATATTTTAGTGGGTGTAAATTTCTTTAATTCAGTGATAAGTACATAATTAATAGTCATATTTAAACAAGTTGGCATTTCCTTCATTCAAAGGTGGTAAATATTGCTCATTGGTATTTGAGCTTGTAAGCACTTACTTCGTTCAAAGTGAAAAATATTGTGCATTGGTATTTGAGTTTGTAAGAATTTACTTCGTTCAAAGGTGGAAAACATTCCTTATTGGTATTTGAGTTTGTAGGCATTTACTTTGTTCAAAGGTGGAAAACATTCCTTATTGGTATTTGAGTTTGTAGGCACTTACTTTGTTCAAAGGTGGAAAACATTCCTTATTGGTATTTGGGTTTGTAGGTATTTACTTTGTTCAAAGGTGGAAAACATTCCTTATTGGTATTTGAGTTTGTAGGCACTTACTTTGTTCAAAGGTGGAAAACATTCCTTATTGGTATTTGGGTTTGTAGGCATTTACTTTGTTCAAAGGTGGAAAACATTCCTTATTGGTATTTGAGTTTGTAGGCACTTACTTTGTTCAAAGGTGGAAAACATTCCTTATTGCTATTTGAGTTTGTAGGCATTTACTTTGTTCAAAGGTGGAAAACATTCCTTATTGGTATTTGAGTTTGTAGGCATTTACTTTGTTCAAAGGTGGAAAACATTCCTTATTGGTATTTGAGTTTGTAGGCACTTACTTTGTTCAAAGGTGGAAAACATTCCTTATTGCTATTTGAGTTTGTAGGCATTTACTTTGTTCAAAGGTGGAAAACATTCCTTATTGGTATTTGAGTTTGTAGGCATTTACTTTGTTCAAAAGGTGGAAAACATTCTTATTGGTATTTGAGTTTGTAGGCACTTACTTTGTTCAAAGGTGGAAAACATTCCTTATTGCTATTTGAGTTTGTAGGCATTTACTTTGTTCAAAGGTGGAAAACATTCCTTATTGGTATTTGAGTTTGTAGGCACTTACTTTGTTCAAAGGTGGAAAACATTCCTTATTGTTATTTGCGTTTGTAAGCATTTACTTCGTTCAAATGTAGAAAATATCAAATACCAATGATCATTATTTACCACCTTTAAACGAAGTAAATGCTTACAAAAACAAATAACAATGAACAATATTTTCCACCTTTGAAATTAATAAATGCTTACAAACTCAAACACCAATAAACAATATTTAACACATTTGAACGAAGTAAATGCTTACAAACTTAAATACCAATGAGGAATATTTTCCACCTTTGAATGTTCGTATATTGCTTATTGGGATTTGATTTTGTAAGCATTTACTGCGTTTAAAAGTGGAAAAATTGCTTATTCTTTTTTTAGTTTTTATGCATTTATTTCTTTTTAAGGTGGAAAAAATTGCTTATTGTTATTTGAGTTTGTAAGCATTTATTCGTTCAAAGGTGGAAAAGATTGCTCACTGGTATTTCAGTTTGTAAGCATTTACTTCGTTCAAAAGTGGAAAATATTGCTTATTGTTATTTGAGTTTGTAAGCATTTAATTCGTTTAAATGTAGATAAAATTGCTTTATTTTTACTTGAGTTTGTAAGCATTTGTGCAAATATCAATGAGCAATATTTTCCACCTTTGAACGAAGCAAATGCTTACATACACAAATACCAATGAACAATATTTTCCACATTTGAACGAAGTAAATTCTTACAAACTCAAATACCTCATATTGCTCATTGATATTGAGTTTGAGCAATATCCAATTGGAGCAATACAGCCTCTTCTTGAATGAATGACTACATTGCATCGCTATTACGCATTCCCCCTCAAGCACCAAATATGATTGAGTGTTTTAATGTGTATTGGATGCCAAAAGAACGACCATCTTTAAGATTACAGGATAGTTAATGTCACATGAAAACATGTGACTGTAACTATGATGGGTCCATCGTATCCGAGAGATCGTTTCATCAAATCAAACTGCCGTGTTTATTAAAGTAGTACTTCGATAAAATGGAAATAAGCAAGCAAGGTTCCAATGAAGTTGCATTCACTTTCACATTAATAACATTTCCGTCCAGTTATCGGGTATATAAAATGGTCTACTTGATTCCCTAGTTTTGGATGTCAATCAGTCTAGTACGACAATTCTGGCCTGGAAACCTGATTGAAGTGAAAGCAAAAGCAGCTGTCCAAAGAAGTCATTACAATGAAAATAAAAAAAAAACAATCAAGAGAATCATGATCGTAATAACTGGCGTGACCAAGTAAATGGTTAAAGAAATAACAAAACATGTGTTGCAGATCAATCATATATTAAACAGTAAGTACAACAGAAGAGTATTATACGATTAGTAAGTGTGTATCGGTTGACCCAGCGTTCAATCTATTCAACTGTTAATATTTAACAGCCAAAGACGTATGTATGTGGCACAAGGCCGAGATTACAGTGTGTTCCCCGAGTCCGTAGGCTCAGCCAAAAATATTCCCTTCGGACCCACATAAACGGGTTCAGGGCCTGTCTACCTCCCCAGAAGAAACTTTGCCCTTCGGCAAAGCTTCGTCCAGGTTCCTCTCTGCCGAAGCAGAGAGTTCAACAGTTTGAACAATCTGTGCGACTGTTTCTCCAAGGCCTACTCTCCTACTAATCGTATAGTAGGCGGAAGAGTTCAACATAGACTCTTTAGATGGAGGACACCACAATCCCCCCTTTTCAGCCTGACTCTGTATGGAGTCTTTTTTTTTTACCACACAATACTTTTTATTTAACCAAATAAACCCTTTTTGACAAAAGAAAATCAGAAACAAACTTTTTATTTTTACATTCTCGTCATGACATTAAGACGAACGAATAACTTCGACAATTTTATCTGCATCTGTAAATATATGTGTGCGTCTTTATACAAATGTATGTGTGTACGCTCAGAAGTGTCTGTATTCATGTGTGTGTGCGTAGAGATTATAAAGAAAGGGATAAATTGATGAAACTGGTCCCACAATCGGTTATTGATCTCTTACCATTAATTATAAATGAAATCTAATTTCTATAATTATATTTTTGTCTGAAGGACAATCAAATCATATGAAGAAAAGACAATAAGTGTGAGGGCAGTCATTTAAAAAGGCCAAAAGATTAGTAAATGTTTAAAGTAAACAGACACATATGAAAATTCTAAGATAGATAGATAGATAGATAGATAGATAGATAGATAGATAGATAGATAGATAGATAGATAGACTTGGATAGGTGGATAAATTAACAGACTAGGATAGATAGATAGATAGATAGATAGATAGATAGATAGATAGATATGAACACTCGGAGATAGATATGAGCATAGATAGATAGATAGATAGATAGATAGATAGATAGATAGATAGATAGATAGATAGATAGATATGAACACTCTGAGATAGATAGATAGATAGATAGATATGAACACTCTGAGATAGATATGAACAGAGATAGATATGAACATAGATAGATAGATAGATAGATAGATAGATAGATAGATATCAACAGACTAGGATAGATAGATAGATAGATAGATAGATAGATAGATAGATAGATAGATAGATATCAACAGACTAGGATAGATAGATAGATAGATAGATAGATAGATAGATAGATAGATATATAGATAGATAGATTCTAAGAAACTATTTCAGTGATATAGATCAATCTGGATATAGTTGTTTTCAACGAAGAAATTCGCGGATTTATTCAGCGTGCAAAATTGAAACATTAGAGAAAAGAAATCTTTCAAAATGAAAATGTAACCGCTTGAATAGATTCCGAAAATAATCCGAGCGTTGGGATTTTTAATCAACGCTAAATGATTGTAGATACATCAAGAATTGCACGGCACGAATCATGTTCATATATATTTAAATTTTTACACATTCAACGTGGCGCTCCGACATTAGAAAGCTGTTAATGGCTTTTCTTATTGATTAGCAAGTTAAGAGAGAACGCGTACAGCTGTGTGCTTTCTCCTTTTGTACGTTATTGTTCATAATTTCGATTCTCCTGTCTGTGTGTCGGATATTTCTGAAGTGTGTGTGTGTGGTATAAACAAAAGAGGTATACATCATATTCAAGTGCTTGAAATTTGAAATCAAGTGATAGGCTCTTCGACAAGTCATTACGTAATTCACCGTTATAAATTATGTCAATCAACTGTGTAAATAAAATAAGCACATCCCATCTTTCATCTCGCTTGCAATCCTTCATGATAATAAAATAAACGTTCCTCTGCACTAAAACCTCAATGAGTTAAATAAAGCTCCATAAGTTTTGAAATAGTGTTGTTACTACAGAGTGGGACAAAAGCAGGCTGACAGTTGATTCACTATTTGTTTCACGTTTTAGATGTAAATTCATCAAAATCATGATTCCAAACCAGTATTCCACGATCCGATTATGCTTTGGCAGTAAGCGTCTACCTTAAACAAACCATTCCCCAACACTGATTCAGAAGAAGGATCAGCGTTGAAATAGACCTTAGAAGGAACCGGAGACCCTGCCCTAAACAGGTAACAAGTGATGAACATCTACTATTGAGCAAATGACCAGGGAGGAGTGTCAACCAAACAATAGGCGATTTTATCTTTTCCTATTGGGATAGAAGGGAGGAAAAAACAATTAGTGAATAAAATTTCCCAGTTCACGAGTAGATTTTAGAAGTATAGATTGAAACCATAAAGAAATGCAGAGCGGATAATAGGCGAACCTACCTACTCCTATTGGGAAAGAGAAATAATAAAAAATACTAATTAGTAAATAAAAATTCGAAGTTCGGGTAAAGATTTTAGAAGCTGAGAGCTAGAGTCGACTTTAGAAGCAAGCGGAAAAAGTAAATAAACAGTAAATAAAATTAGCTTTCAATATATGCATTAGGTTAGAATTAGTTATGGGACTGACAGTGTGATATTATCTATTAACAACGTTTCAGACTTTGCACGTTTCGGCCTTCTTTAGGTGATTGAAATTTCGAACCCAACACTTTATTTCGTCCACCAGGGTAGATTGTTCTAGTTGCACGTGTCATAGCTCTTCCGGGTGTCTTCCTTGAGGACACATGGTCTAGTGAATTAAGACGTTGCTTAGATCCAGTAACTAGACACAAAGAGTTGTGACTTCAATGCCGGGCCACAACAGTGGGGAACCAAAACTTGCAAAGTTCAGTTAAAGGTAAATAACTGAGACATCCGGAAGAATCATGGCACGTGGAACTAGAACAATCTACCCCGGTGGACGAAATATAGGGTTCGGTTTGAAATTCTAATCAGTTAAAGAAGGCCGGAGCGTACAACAGCCGAAACGTTGTGAATATGGCAATGAAGATGAGGATAACAATTCGAATAATGTAAATAATGCAAGTAATCATAATATATCATCTCAGAGGTATAGACAGATATTATCGATTAAGTTTTGTGGTCCTACAGAAGGATACTGAGAAAACCATAGATTGAAAATGTGAATATGTTTCTTAAGATTGATTTTGCTCATCTGAGTCTTTTGTTTGCTTATTTCTTTCTTTATTTTTTAATCGATTGAATCCAAGCAAGGCGGGAATACCCCTAGTACGCATGGGGTTTATAGGGAGTGAAAGTGAGAGAAAACACTGAGTATAGGGAGGGTTGAAGAAAGGATAAGTTATAGACAAGGATTAAAAAATGGTGATTGACGTTATCAGGAAAGCAAATAAACGGGAGTTCCACAGATAAGAAGTGCGATAAAAGAAAATCTTGCAGTAGAAGTGGCGATTGCATTTATTCATTTCTACAATAAATGGGGGGGAGCCAAGATGCCAATCAGGTGGCACGCTTAAATTCGTGTAGTCGAGGCATCCGTGCAGTTGCCATTAAAATATTTGTTGTAAAGACAGAGGGGGGCCATATCACGTCGGTGAGAAAGTGATTGAAGTCGAGATTCCAAGCCAAGATTCATTACCAGTAAAACATCATTACCAGCAGTACATTTTTGAAAAAATATTGCCAGAAATACTTTTTGAAAAAATAAAAATCTTTTCGGCAATTAACTAAGCCATTGAGGTTGATATGCCGTAAAACAAACCTTCTTTCCAATCAGTTGTCATGAAAATATTACATCGATTAAATTTATTAAATTGATTATATTACAGATCCCTCTTTGGATTTTCTCCAGAATCTCGAGATGAAAGCAGGAACACAAGACCAGATATTGCTGCACAAACGAATTATACATTTTTGTAAATATACAAGATGGACTCTGACGAGAAAAATCACATGTGGCAAGTGCGAGAAAAGATGATGTTGGAGTGGACGTGGCGCTTGCCTTTAGCTATTTCTAGAGTAAAACGGTGGTGCCTATATTTCAATCTAGTTGCAAACTTAAATTCATGTAGCCGTGGTATCAGGGGAAAAAAAACTCGTCAGAGCAGTTGCCATGAAAATATTTGTAGCAAAGACAGAGGAAAGCCACATCACGTCGGTGAGAAAGTGACTGAAGTTGAAATGCCAAGTCAGGATATTTTTCTAGCAATAAATCATTACCAGCAATTTTTTTTTTGGGGGGGGGGGAAATATTACCAATAATACATTTTTGAAAAAAATCCCAGCAGTACATTTTTGGAAAAAAATATTAGCAGAAATACTTCTTGAAAAAATAAAAAATCTTTTCGGCATTAAATAAGCCATTCAGATTGATATGCCGTAAAACAAACCAAAGCTTCTTGCCACTTTAGTAGCATGCTTAAATTCATTGAATCGAGACACCAGAGAAAGCTCATCAGAGCAGTTTTCATGAAAATATTACATCGATTAAATTTATCAATTTTATTAAATCGATTACAATTACAGTGACTTCTTTGGATTTTGTCAAGAATCTTGAAATGAAATCAGAAACACCAAACCAGATATGGCTGCACGAGCGAACTGTAGATTTTTAAATATACAAGATGGACTTTGACGAGAAAAATCACAGGTGGCAAGTGCGAGAAAAGAAGATGTTGGAGTAGAATTGGCGTTTGCATTTTGCTATTTCTACAATAAAAGTGTGGGCCCTAGATTTCAATTTAGTTGCACACTTAAATTCATGTAGTCGTGGTATCAGGGCGAAAACTAGTATGAGCAGTTGAACATGAAAATATTTGTAGAAAAGACAGAGGGAAGCCATGTCACGTCGGTGAGAATGTGACAGAAGTCGAGATGCCAAGTCAGGATCAATTACATTACCGATCTTTCTTTGGATTTTGTCAACAACCGCGACATGAATAGCAGGGTCATGAGACAGATATGGCAACAGTATTGAATGCACGGGCGAATGGTTGATTTGTAAATATGCAAGGCAGACGCTGACAAGAAAAAATATTCTGGCACGGCACACTGGCCCAACATTTCTTGCAGTAGATGCTGTTATTGGTTCAACGTAGTCGTTCCAATTCAAGTTAGTTCAAAACATGAGTCCAAGAAGGGGAAGTGTGTTGCTCTCCAGGAGACGAGCCTCAGCCATGCTGAAGACAGGTAGAAAACAGTCTGTGTTGAGCAAATGAGAGAAGTTAAAATTTACAAGCCATTTCTTGCCCGTGTTAAACACTGACTGGAAGTTCTTTACAAGGGCAGCGCCCAGATTTACTTTATCAGCTCTGACGGAGTTACTATTGAGATAGGAGTAAATGGTAGTGCCATCTGCATAAATGCCTACTTGGAAACTGGTGACATAGGTAAGATATTAATTTTCTAACTAGATTAGTATCATTATTAATAAACTAAACCCCAATTACGTCATATTGATATAAAAATTGGGTAAAATATATTCTATTTAAAGACTCAAAAAACACAATTATAATATGTAAATTATTGTGGAAATTATTATTTACTCTTTTTTCGTATTTTTCCAATGAAACATGGCCCAGTGCACATGTTAGTACTTCGTATGTCCATTCTACGAAGTCGTCCCTTGTAGACTGACCACAGATTCTCGATTGAATTTAAAGCAGAAGAGTTTCCGAGCCAGTCTATAGTACTTTGATTTACTCACTGGTAAGGGTTGCCATTGAGTTAGTGCAGCGTTACTATTTTCGTACTCTTCCTTAGGACAACTAATCGACAGTCGAGACAATAATGTCTGAGCGTGATGAAATCTGATGTAATCACGGATAACGCAATTTTTTTCAAGGCCAAACAAATTTCATCGAAAATAGATTCATATCTCTTCACACCACTGCAAGTGGCCTAATCCGAGGAAAAATAGAAGTCATTTACACCCTGTCACCCCAATGGGTCAAAATCTGGCTGCATGGTGAAGAAAAGAAACTAAAGCGGTTGTTTCAATTTATTTGCATGGGGGTGTATATATATGGTGTCATTTTTGGTGATCTAGATAAACTAATATTTTCATCAACGTTGATGTCTATGACTTTATTTCTACGGCTCGGTCACTGTCCAAGACAATTCTCTCTCAGGATAGTTTTATAAACTACACTTCTGGAGATATCTCGTTATGATCGAAAATAAAATGAACGTCAGGCAACAGCAGAGTTAATTATGAGCGCTATCCTGTCATGTCGAGCGCCGGGCAGACAGCGTCATTAATTTCCGACCAGGGACACGGCAGCGTAAACAATGATTTAATCATCTATTTTTATTTATATTTTTTCTTTCTGAATCTATGAATACTGTGGATGTTTTTTTTTTATAATACTTCTGGTAATTTACCATATATACCAATTTTTTATTCCTTTTTTTCCGTCGTTACTGCAACAATGATCAAAATAAGTCATTAAAAAAATAAAAAATACTGCGACACATATAGCAATCTACTAATCACAACTTTGACAGCAGGTTAAATTAGACAAATCAGAAATTTCTGTCTATATCTCTGTGATGAGGTATTATGATTACTTGCATTATGTACATTATTCGAACTGTTATCCTCATCGTCATTACCATAGTCACAATGTTTCGGCCTCTATATCTCTGAGATGAGGTATTATGATTACTTGCATTATTTACATTATTCGGACATTTATCCTCTTCTGCCATATTCACAACGTTTCGACCTCTATATCTCTCAGATGAGGTATTATGATTACTTGCATTATTTACATTATTCGGATTGTTATCCTCATATTCATTGCCATATTCACAATATTTCGCCCTCTATATCTCTGAGATGAGGTATTATGACTACTTGCATTATTTACATTATTCCGACTGTTATCCTCATCTTCATTGCCATATTCACAACATTTCGGCGTCTATATCTCTGAGATGAGGTATTAAGATTACTTGCATTATTCACAACGTTTCGGCCGTTGGCTAGATACAGTGACTAGACACACAGAGTTTTGACTTCAATGCCAGGCACAGCAGTGATGAACCAAAACTTGGAGAGTTGAGTTTAAGGGACATAACTGAGGCATGGCACGTGGAACTAGAATAATCTACCCCCGGTGGATGAAATAAAGGGTCCGGTTCGAAATTCCAATCACCTCAAGAAGGCCGGAGCGTACAACAGCCGAAACGTGGATATGGCAATGAAGATGAGGATAACAGTTCGAAAAATGTAAATAATCAAGATAATCTTAATACTTCATCTCAGAGATATAGAGACCGAAACGTTGTGAATATGGCAATGATGATGAGGGTAACATTTCGAAAAATGTAAATAATGCATGAAATGAAAAATTTACTAACTAGAGTGAGAACGATGCCGTCGAGGATTTTTAATCTTGTAACTAAAAGAGATTTTAAATTTTGAATAAATGAGAATTACACACATAATGGGTTTCATTTTCTAACCTCATTTCAGCTTTCAGTCTATTACTTAAAAATTGAGTGTGTTTCGCCTTTCATAATTCATTATTACAAAGTTTGTTTTGTCTTTATCATGTTGTGGCATGTCCTTTTTCATCATTTTCAAATACCCCTTCTCTGCGTCTTCATGTGAAACTTGTAGATTTTAGTATTGATGAAATATATTTCGCATGTGTGTCATTAAATTTGAAAAGAAAAAGATCTCCTGAAAGCTAAAGACACTCAAATATTCATTAATTTTTATTTGAACATGTTCCGGAATCCAGAAAAATGGTCGGAAATTGTTGTATCCTTAAGGAGGTTACAAACAGACAAAGGGGGTACTTGATTGAAGGAACTGCAACACGCGCGTAGATGAAAGAAAAAAGGGTTATTGTAAAAGAGAATACACTACTGAAAGACAAGAAATCGGGTGGCAGACTAGAAATTCCCGAAGGAAGTATATTTGATTTACCCCACTCACCGCATGGCAGGATATGGCACAAGGCCGTTTTTAATGCGGGGTTAAAACCAAGCCCGTAGGCTCGGGCAAAAATTCACCGACTATTCACAAACTACTTATATTGGTCATACTACGACATACGAATCTAGACGACTCAGGTTAAACCTACACGACCATAGCTCAATTTGGACTCATTTAAACAATCGCGAAAACCTACAAAACTCCAACCAAAACATACTAGTAGAAAATACAATACCCTCTTTAACATTACATATAATTGAAAGCCTAGTAATAAAAAGATAAAACAAACACTCATTAACATTAACTACGAACACGGGTGAATGTGTCTGGAAAATAAGACATTCGCATCACTTCAGATACATATATAAATACCAACACATACAGTTAAAAATAGAAAATAAAAATCGTCCTTAATAATTTCTAAAAGAATAACCGAAAGCGCTCAGATATGCAGAAAGTTTGGAAAGTTTTTAAAGATTTTATGTCCAGGAAAGAAAACACTTGTACGAACACAGGAAACATTAAATAAAAAGCTTAATCACAATCTCCTTTTTGGTCGACTTTAACAAAACATGCATAATTGAAGGGTTGCTGCCCAAATACACACTATATACACCCCCACTCACACACACACACACACACACACATATATATATATATTAGGAGAACATATGTCAAAATTGAAAATAGAGTATTTATAGATAGAGATAGTGTGAGCATAGTCATCATGTATACACACACACACACACACACACACACAAGGATTACTGACATAACATAGTTCCTCTACTTTCACCGAAGCTGAACAACATTGATATTGGTCAGCACCTTGAAGAGTGACCCGCTAGAGAATAACAGTTACAATAAGATTGGATGTGCGGGTGGTGTAATGGATAACGACTAGGAATTGAAAATTGGAGAGTCAAGTTCCAATTTCATTCGGTTTCCTTATATTCACTTATACACAAATACCTTTGGTAAACGTATGAATCCGCATCTTCCCCCCAGTTATGGGTTAATTAGTAGAACTTGTATCAGTAAATCATTATCATCTAAAAAAAATTCTTACAATCTAAAAATATTTTCTGAGTCTATATAACTTTCTAAATGGTTGATAAGCCGCAAAAAAGAAATCAATTACATACACACATTCACATGCGCAGAAAAATGCATATATATATATAAATTATTACAATGGAGCCTTAAAGTGATCTTTTTTCTTTAAATTATATATATATATATATATATATAGGAGGAAGGATATATGACAAAGTGGAAAAAAGTTCTCGTGTGACGCGTTTTGTGCTTTTTGGGGGGGAAAATATTACCAGCAATAAAAATCTTGTCGGCCTTAAATAACCCATAGAAATGTTGATATTTCTTTTGAAATGCCCATGGACATTATCACTTAGGTGATGGTTCGTGGAAAACATATTGCTTAATTAAATTTTGATTAACTGGGGGGGGGATCAGGATGGGATTATATGGGATTACGAAAGAATCTTATTAAAAAATAAACATACGCAACACGTCTAAATTGTTTAATCAGACATGGTTAAATGAAGATATGCTGTGAAAATACTCGGAATATATATATATATATATATATATATATATATATATATATATATATATAAAAAAAAAAAGGATCACTTTTAAGGCTCCATTGTAATAATTTATTTCACCAGAAAATTTTATTTTTCTCTGGATCTTCAGACTTCACTTTCAAAAGGTGAAACGAAAAATGAATTTAAAATTTACACTTTTGACGGGCAGTATTAAGCTTATATAAGTTGACATAGAGGGCGGTAAGGAATAGTGTGAGAGACATGGTCGAGTTTAGAGAGGGAAGAGATAGTTTTAAAATTTATTTTTATACTTTGTTTTATTATAATACGTAATATTGAGGAAGGAGGGGATAAGGATCAGACATTGACCTATTTAATCAGTCAGCTCAACGGAAACGATATGGGAAAAGGAAAGGAGAAAAAGGGAAAAAGAAAAAAGAGGGAAGTAAAGAGATAGACGATAAGAGATGTACGTAGGATTTTCGGAGGAAGAAAAAATTATAATAAATACCAATGGAAAGAAAATGATTTAAAATAAAATAAAAATCATAAGAAATAGAAAATATCAAGTAAAATGAAATAATAACCTTATATAGGAACACTCTCTCTCTCTCTCTCTCTATATATATATATATATATATATTAATTAATTAATTAATTAATTATGAAATGGAAAAAGTACGACAATTATTTAAGACATTTTTTTATGTTTATACGTGGTTTTTATAGATAAAAATATTTAAGTAAATGCTGCTTATAATAAACTCTATTAACGACATTTACCGGCCTGAATGTCCGAGAATTTTTTATAGAAAATATGCGTCCTCCGACAGGAATCGAACCTGCATCTTATACGGAACCATCATATAGCCTGACGTGCTTTACAGATTTAGTCACAGAAGTGCGTTTCATTTAGCAAGGTCGATTTTACAGTTTTTAAACTATAATTCTTCATGATTTTCTCTCGTACATTCATATCTGCTCGATGCGTATCCAAATGTAAACAAATGACGTCACACATTATGAAATGGACAAAGTCCGACAATTGTTTAAGACATTTTTTGTTTATATAAATCTTCCTTTTTTCTTTTAGATGTAATTATATCTTATGTCTTTCTTGATTTCTTGGTCTCTTTTATTTCGCGAGGAAAGAGATTATTAGCAAGTAGATTTAATTTTTTTTTTACCTTCTCTTACCATCGCATGATGAGATTCTATGATGGCCATCAAAATATGGATGGATTGATGTAGCAGTTTGCATATGCTATAATAAAGTATATATATATATATATATATATATATATATATATATATATATATATATATATATAATAAAGTCATTTTTATGTTTATACGTTCTTTATATATATATATATATATATATATATATATATATATATATATATAGGGTGTCCATAAAGTTCGTGCGCGCTTTAAAAGTTTATAACTATTTGTATTTGCGGTAGAAATAATCTGTGAAAAATGTTATAAATTTTAATGTACCTAGTTTTAAGTGTAGTTATTGAATAATGCTTGACCACAAAATTTCCATCAATTTGTAGATAAGTAAAAAATATTTTCTTTTTTCCAGCGTATTATCCTTTGTATTGCTAATGATGGAGGACACGTGGAAACTTAAATAAAATTTAAATAAAACCCTAACAAATATAGATTTACTTCTTTCTAATCCTTTTTACAAATTATTTCTATCGCAAATACAAATAAAGTTATGAATTTTTTAAAGTGCACACGAATTTTATGGACATGCTGTATGTATATATATATATATATATGTGTGTGTGTGTGTGTGTTACATACACATGTGTTTTTATTTGCTGATTGATCATTGTATCTTTTATTTAATATTTAATGACATTGGAAATGCTATTCCAGCGTCCCTGTCTCAGACATATATCCGAAGTCCTTCACGATGAAGACGTCTAATTTTGCGCAATCATCGTCTTTGGGAAGTATTTATTCAGCCATCGTTAGAGACAGAACGAGGCGAAAGTATTTTTGTACTCAGCCTTTCGTGAATTTATCTACAAACAACCATTCGATACTCTATGACTGTATCTCAGATCGATTGATCGATCGACCAATCGATCGCGCACGCATCATAGGTAATCGATAGCATATACACGTGATTCACTTACGCAACGAAAATTACATTTCCACCAGTATAGCCATCATATTTCCATAATAGAGCATGTGCTATCGCAGAAATGCTGGAAGGAAGTGCGAAGCCAACTTTTCATTGAACGGCTATCGATCTATTTACTTATGAGAAAGCGGACAGGCTGATCAATCGGAGGTTGAGTCTTTACGGTGACTTAAGTCCTGGACCCTGTTTGGTAATTATTCATCGAAACGGTATAGAATATACTTGAGCGATAAAAATACATTCAAACTTGTTTTATTGAAATCGACCCATAACTTTGACTACTTAATTGCCTATTGTACATTTTCCTGATTTAGTACGACGTGTTGCACATCCTGATATTTGTAATATTCACTGCTTCCTGGAAGCGAAAGAAACGAGCATTAGTAATTAATTACAAATTATAGATGTTAGATTGCATCACAAATGAGGCAGTGTGAGACTAAAGCAGATTGATTTTTCAGTTCCTTTAGAAAATCATCATGGCACTCGATGTGAAATCTGGGAGGGAGATGTCGGAAATAGTGAAACCAAAAAATAGATTCGAAGCTTTCATCAATTTTTGAGCATTTAATTTTGGAGAGCGTCTGAAAAAAAAATGTCCAGAGATTTCTAATATCTGCAGGATTTTTCTTACAAACTGAATTCAGAATTTTCCTATTTTAAAAATAAATCCAAATAAAGTTGATATATACATATATTAAATGGAAAATATATTCAGACAAGAATTCTAATTATGAATCATCATTAGCAAAATATGTAGTTTTTTTTTACTCTATTCGATAAGAAAAATTTATGTAAAAAATAGTAATAAAGGTTAATCAATAAATAAGATTTGTTAGATCATAATCAATAAAAACAAATATAAATAAAAGCGTGTATATTACCTTAATACTGCTGGGCATAAAATATAAAACAAAATGTTTTAAATTTGCATTGTTTATTGAAAAATCGCACTAAATGGCACTGTATAACATCCTAATACAGCTAAATTGTTCATCATAATTTCAATTTGAATTAAATGAAGGCATTATTTGATAGTACAATTATTTAGTAATAATGTGCTTGTGCCATGCATCTTGTCCGTATACAATTTGAAACGCTTCAGTAAATTATAAATTTTATAAGCTTGTGCTATAAGGCTTTCACTGGTCACCAGAATTAAATCCTAAAGCTATGATTTTGAATCTAAACTTAATCTTCAAACTTATTTCCTCAAAAAACAATAATGATTTAGAAAAATTTTAATTATGAATCACCACAAGCAAAATAAGCAATTTGGTTTTTACTATATTCGGTAAGTAGAAACTGTAAAAAATTGTAAAAGATTACAGAAAAGTCTACTCAACAAATAAGATTTTTTAGATCATAATTAATAAAAACAAAAAATAGATAAAAGTGTATATAACATCATAATACTGCTGGGCACACATTATAAGACAAAATGTTTTAAATTTGCATTGTTTATTGAAAATCACACTAAAACAACTGCACCGTATAACCTATTACATCATAATATAGCTAAATTTTTCAGTATAATTTTCCTTTGAAATGAATGAAGGTCTTATTTGATGGCACAAAGATTTAGTAATAATGTGCATGTGCCTTGCATCCTTTTCATATATAATTTATAAAGCTTCAGAAAATTATAAATCTTATAAGGTTGTGCTATAAGGCTTTCACTGATCACCGGAATTAAAGCCTAAAGTTATGATTTTGAACCTAAACTTAATCTTTAAATGCATCTCCTCGAAAAAGGGTGACGATTTGGAAAAAAAATATTTTGTGTCATTATTTATTGTCAAACACCAACATTCAAATTGAGTGGAATAACATGATTGTAAAAAGCAATGTAATGACTCGTTGTATTGTGTGAACAACGACAAAAAAATAACTCAACCCAAGTTTAGAGAAGAGCCAGTCTCCTATAATTTACCTCATAGATGGAGTAAAAAGACATGGATTCGTTTATGACTAGGAGCTCTGTTGTTCAGTAAGATTGGTTGTTTTGTCGCTTCTTTAGAAAATCAACATTGCACTTAGAGTGAAAGCTGGAGTCTGATCTAATACGTACTGACACCAAATATTAGATTCATAGCTTTTACCAATTTTTGAGCGTTTAGTTTTGAAGATCTGAAAAAAATTTAATTTCCACAGGTTTTTGCTTACAAACTGACTTCAAAATTTGACTATTTCAAGAATATGTCCAAATAAAGTTGATATCTTTTATATTAGATACATTGAATGGAAAATATATCGAAACCAAAATTTTAATTATGAATCACCACAAGCAAAATAAGCTAAATAGTTTAGTATAATTTTCCTTTCAGGTAAATGAAGGTCTTATTTGATGACGCAATGTGCCATGCATCCTGTCCATATACAATTTGTAACGCTTCAGTAAATTATAAATTTTACAAGGCTGTGCTATAAAGCTTTCACTGATCACCGGAATAAAATTCTAGCGTTACAATTTTGAATTAACTTTATAATCTGTAAACTCATTTCCCCCCAAAAACGGTAAGGATTTGAAAAAAAAAATGGTGTCTTCTAGTTTCCTTATTTCCGGTTATTTTATTTTCCTCTCTCCTTAATATTTTTTCTTATGTTCATTTGTCCTCTTTCTGATCAGCGGCTATTATATTGCCTTGTTTTACTTTTTTTTAAGGTGTCGGGGCGGAGAGGTAAAAAGTCCTCGCACTCCCATTCCCATGTATTATTCGCGCATCTGACACACCCTTAGACCATATTCTGTTCGAATGGTTGGTCATATAGATATTCTTTTGATTGCTTACTGTATAGGGAGACATTAACCCAAGCAACGCCTTTACAACTGAACTGAGAGAGATAAGATCAAGCCCAATGTCTACTGCTTGCAGCTGGCCAATACCAAAGTGCCGAGGGAGCCGGGCAAATCTTATTTACAAATACAGTGTACGCGTGGGATTCCCAATTAAAACATGGCCTTGAGCCAGATTCTTTCTGTTGCATTCTCCTCCAGGGGTTCAACCCAGCAGGCAATTTCTCACACATTGGACTCATAGTGGGTTTGTTTTTTAGGGTCAGTTTCTAACCACTGTAGTCGCAATGGGAATTGCGGAAAGAACTGAGTATGTTTTGGTTACCAATGTTATGTACGCACTAAATTTGCACTTTAAAAATGACCTTGTGACCTATTAGACTCGAGTGGGCGTTCGGAACGATACGTTTTTCTTTATTGCTCGACAGTCACCATTAAACTTGCCACGTCTATTTAACGTCATTTTTTCAGTTTATTGGTTTTGCACACGCACGCACACACACACACACACACACACACATATATATATATACACATATATATATATATATATATATATATATATATATATATATATAGTATTGTACAGGTACACATAAGCATTTTCGTAAACAAACTATTCATCATAATATACTCAAGTGTCGTTATTACGGGACTTGATTGATTTATGTTGGTCTCTGTCTCTCTCTCTCTCTCTCTCCACATTCGCGCAATACCTTTCTTTCTCTCTCTCCCCCACACACAAAATCCCTTTCTCTCTGTCTCTTTCACCTTCTCTCTCTTTTTCACTCTCTCCCCACACATGCAATAACTTTCTTCCGTTCTCTTTCTCTCTCCCACACACACAATCTATTTTTCTGCCTCTCTGTCCCATCCCTTGCTCTCTCTCTCTCTCTCTCTCTCTCTCGGGAGAGAATCCAATCCTTTTTCTCTTCCTCCCTCCCTATCACTTTCTCTCCCCCACACGCACAATCCCTTTCTGTATCTCTCTCTCACACACACACACAAAATACCTTTCTCTCTTTCTCTCCCCCCACACGTACAATCCCTATCTCTCTTTCTCTCTGCCTACACACAATCCTTTTCTCTCTCTCTGTCTCTCCCTCTCTCTCTCTCTCCCACACAGATAAACACTTTCTATCTTTCTCTCTTTCTCACCCTCTTTCTTTCTCTCCCGCACAATCCCTTCCTGTCTCTTTCTCTCCCCATACACAATCCCTATTTTTCCCGCTCTTTCTCCCTTTCTCTTTCTCTTCCCCATACACACAATCCCTTTCTCTTTCTCTCTCTCTCTCTCTCTCTCTTCATCACCCTCTCC
>CAHIKZ030004915.1:412500-475000 GCA_903632075.3 Acanthosepion pharaonis
AAAAGCAATAGAGGACATCCTATCAATGCTGCAGACTTTTGTCAGGTTTTCATTGTAAAAGGTTAATGAGAAAATTGGAGACTTGAATCGTCATTGAAAAGTAAAGCAAATGTCCTACACGTTATCATGTGAAACATAGGTTAATATAATTTCAAAGACAAACGAGAATATCTTTCAATGTGCGTGTAATGTATCAATTAAATCCTTTCTCCAACAGAGACTATATTAAGATGGCTAAACAAAGATGGCTTTATTGAATATTACAGCAACTGGATTCATGTGTTTGTAGACCGGCATAGTATATTTTCTGCTGCAATTTATTCATTCAAAAATGCACAAGGACATTTTTTAAAAATATAGGCAGCCAGATATAGTTTAGTTATAAATATTAACTAATTCAATCGTCACCGGAGAGCATGCTAACTAATTTTACATGAAAAGAGTAAGCGGTGTTTGGGGAAAATTCTCAGGAGTTAGACATTTTAAAAAAATACAAATTTTTACTTATTCAAGACTGCTATTTAAGGCAGTGGAGAACTTGGAGAGGGGAATTAACAAGAGATAACTGATAACTACATCCATTAGACATGGCAGGTGGAACTAGAATAGCCTACCCCAGCGAGCGAAATAAAGGGTTTAATTCTTCATATTTATCATGCAATAAATAAATACACTAATATATCCATTTCAATAATTGGACACACACACCAACACACACCCCCAACACACACCAGTGATAAACACAGAATGTCCACTACAATTAAGACATATTCTTACAATATGATTGAGATGCCAACATAAAAGAGAAATGTGCAATTTTATCGCTTTAATTTTATGTAAACGTAGATTTTCATTATTTGCATACAGACGAGAGACACTCAATATCAACTCCAGTAGACGTGAGATTGATGGATTTCGTCAACAGCGATTGTAATCAACTTGCGAATACTTGCATTATTTACATTATTCGTATTGTTATCAGGTATTGAACTCACAATTCACAATTTTTTGTTTCTAGTCACTGGGTCTAACCAACGTTTTTATCCAATAGGCAACAGCAGTGGTGAACCAAAGCTTTGAGATTTTAGTTAAAGGGAAATAACCGAGACATCCAGCTGAGGCATGACACGTGGAATTAGAATTCTAACCCGTTGGACGAAATAAAGAGTTCTGTTCGAAATTCCAATCACCTGAAGAAGTCCGGAGCGTAAAACGGCCGAAACGTTGTGAATATGGCAATGAATATTAAGATAACAGTCCAAATACTGTAAATAATCATAATACCTTATCTGAGAGATATAGAGACAACTTGCGAATGCTACTACTACTTCAACTACTACACGTCACTACAATCTCCTTCTCAATTATATCTGTTTTATAAGTCGGGTTTTCTAAGCTTGACCTAAAAAATAATAAATGAAATCTTTGGGGGTCAAGTGACGACAAAATCGAGAATTGGCTATTTCAAGTTGCTGGTCGGTGTTAACAGATCGATTAAGTGAATTTAAATTTGCCTTTGGCCGGGGAATGACTCACCCACATCCTCTTCGTATTCCATCGACGAGAAGTAAGTTCCACTCAAACAGCTTCTTCACGTGAACCACTGCCCTATGGAACAGACATCATTGCTCTACTGCTACCTCCATGGAAAGTGCCTGAACGGACTGCAGTTCCTGGTTCCACCAGGTTTGACCTTCACGACTAGGATCTGCCATGACACTTACATAGTAGCAAACCATCAACATTCCTTCTATATTCCATAGGCAAGAAATAAGTTCCACTCAACAACTTCTTCACGTGAACCACTGACCTGTGGAATAGACTCTCAAGAGGATGTTTTACCTGTAAACTTGTCTCTCACAAGCGTGATGTGATATGTCTATCACTGCTCTACAGCTATTTCGGATTTCCGAGTTGTAGGTACCATTTTAAAACGAGATTGCTCCTAAGTATTTAACACTGGACATTTCCTCTATTGAATTCCTGTTCATGGTAATGTTGACAGTTGTTACTGTTTGAAATATTCCCCCATTACTTGAGATTTCTTGGAGATCACTGCTCTTAGTCTGCTTCCATGGAAAGGGTTAGGACTAATTGCAACTCCTGGTTTCAGCAAGTTGCCTGACCTTCATCACTAGGACCTGCCATCCTACTTACACAGTAACAAACCACTCACATTAACCTCTGTATTCCATCGGTGAGAAGTAAGTTCAACTCAAAAAGCTTTTTTCCTACAATCCACTGCCCTATGGAACTGATTCCCAAGTTGTTGTTTCTACGATCACAAGAATCGTAACCGGTTCAAGTTCTAGAGTCAGCAGTTATCTTCCCCCTCCTCTCCATATAAATTACCCTTTAACGTAACCCTCTACCTTGAGGGTACTCCGAGGCTTAGAGAGGGTGAAACTTACTGTTAAAAAAAGTACCGACGTCGCTCGTTTGAATTAAGCTGACATGTTTTACAGATATTGGAGAAATTGCCCCAAGTGTTACCTTACTTAGTCAACCGGAAGGAGCATGCGAAACCCTGATTAAAAGACATAAATATGTTAAAAAACTTGGCTCGAGCTCTTAATCGTCGATGTAACGATTGTTTCCATATTTCATTAAGAAGTGAACGCGTTTACCGAAGTGGAGGAGAATGGAGAAGCAACGTCCGGTAGTCATTTGTCGGTCGGTGGAAACTAGCGTTGGGAGTCTCTTTGAATGTTTTGCAAAATACACACATAGTAATGCCACAAAAATAAAAATTGCATGACATCCAGCCGAACAATGAAAACAAACAAAATAGAATCCAAAATATCGAAACATATCTGCGCTGACACATCTGCCCAAAATTTCTGATGAATCTAAAAGAAATACCGAAATATAACAATTTCTATAGAGTTTATATCATATATCTATAGATAGATAGATAGATAGATAATCGGAGGGATAGACAGATATGTACAAAATGAGATAAACAGGAAGATCGACATGAACAGAAATAGAGAGATGTATACATAGTTAAGATTATAATGAGATAGATAGATAGATAGATAGATAGATAGATAGATAGATATGAACAAACGTAGATAGACAGACATTCATCTATTGTCTCAGTTTTGCTCGATATTTTTTCACGATACTATCTATCAGTCTATCTATCTATTTATACCCGATGCGATGAGAATGAAAGTAATATATAAATTCCAACGTTCACAGCATTAATCCAAAAGAGGGATTGATACCGATAGCAAAGCGATAATTGTTCCTTTATTATAATTTTATCATATAGACAAAACCATTTTACTCACTACAAAGATGCAACTTCGTTTCAGTGCATTTCAACTGCACTTCGACGGGTGAGAATCGAAAATGGTTATGAACAATTCTGCTTGTAGGCAAGTCATGTGTGAAACGTCACTTCCTTTTTTTTCCATTTGTTTGAGAAGAAAAAAATAGTTGACGGAGTGAAACAATAGTGCTTGTTGATAGCAGTTTGGTGATGAATGGATGGGGTGTTTAATGTTGACTGGTCGGTGGAAATTTTCCTGCTGATAAACACCGGTCCAAAGTCCAGGCACATCATCTCACAAGCGTCCTAAGAGTGACATGTAGGGAAGGAAAGATGGAGATAGGGGATAGTATTACGTTTAAGTAGATAAAAATTGTAGCGATACTTCTAGTAGTCATTGGGAATGTTATTTTTGGTTCAATATAAAAATTCAAGAGCTGAATTGCATGTATTTATGTTGGGGTTATCACTACTAATTCTGTAATCAATAAAAGTGTTTTGTGGATTAAAATTTAGAAGTGGTGATTTCCTCCAAAAAAATAAGAAATATTAATATAACCTTTTATAATCAAATCTTGAAATATTCCTGGACCGTATAGCATGTAGAAATTTCACTTCTCTCTCTCTCTCTCTCTCTCTCTCTCTCTCTATATATATATATATATATATATATATATATATATATATATATATATATAAAGAGATAGATACATATGAAGAGAAAGATATGTATTTATAATATATATATATATATATATATATATATATATATATATATATATATATATGTGTGTGTGTGTGTGTGTGTGTGTGTGTGGATAGATATGAATACAATGTAATAAATCAGTACATGGATAGTTGTTCACAAACCATAGATAAATATACATTCGTCCATCGTCTCAGTTTTCTCGTTTTTTCACGATACCATATATATATATATATATATATATATATATATATATATATATATAATAAAAGGCTTAAACACGAATATTCCATGGAATATTAGTGTTTAAGCCTTTTATTATATCCTTACTCTGTGCTGGACATTGAGTTCTACCTGGATTCAATCCTCTTGGAATTTTTTATTCAAAGAATATACATGTATGTGTATGCGCCTATGTATATATATTTATATATTTTGCATATGTATGTGTATATTTACCATTAATATTATCTATATATATATATATATAATTCTATCTCTCTAACTAAATATGTATATATAAATAAATATATATATATAATTCTGTCTCTCACTAAATATATATATATATATATATAATTCTATCTCTCTAACTAAATATGTATATATACATATGTATAGAATTCTTTCTCTCACTAAATATATATATATATATATATATATATAAATGCACAATGAAATCAACAATCTGAGAAGCGACAGACTGTTTCATGCTAGACGTAATTTGTCGCATCTGAGTGTTGACTTCATTGTTCACGTTTCTCATACGCTTTATCTCTAATATAGACCACTTTATCGCATAAATATAGCATGCATTAAAACTATATTTCTCTCTTACTCTCTCTCTCTCTCTCTCTCTCTCTCTCTCTCTCTCTCTCTCTCTATATATATATATATATATATATATATATATATATGCATACATCACAGCACTATTAGCACCTTTTCGCTTTTAAATCTGTCTGTTCATAATTGGCTCGTATGTCAACGTTGGTAAGTCAAGAAGAATTTGCCTAACGCAACAACAAAAAACAAAAACGATTTCAGAAATGGCTTTTTAATAATCTGAGTCAACGTGCCGAAAAAAATTTCATTTAAAATCTGTAAATCGAGAGAAGCACCTCGAAAGAAATTTATGGATTCAACCTTGCAAAGCAAGGAGAACGATAACATGGTTTTTTTCCCCTTCAGAGTTAGTGCTTCATTATTTTCCGGATTCCAAAAATATGTCATTAATATTAACATAATATACGTGTTGATGGAGTAAAAAAAAATTGTTTATCTAACGTTTTACTAATTCCTTTCGACATTCACGAAGAGCGTAGGGCAGTTGAATATTTATTCTTGATTTCAACCATTTCTTTCACCTCACCATTCATTATCTTATCAATGACAGACATGTTTACAAGTATTATTTTTTATTACATAATTTCTAGCGTCAATAATATTACTCATTTTTCCGAGACACTTGATCTCTCGGCCGGGCATTCGCCGTTCTAACCATAGACGCGAACAATTTCAAAATATTATTCACAATTACAAGCGCAAGCATAGGCGTCTACCGCTAAGAATTTTTTTGAGAAGCACGTTTTGAAATGTATCCAGCCATTTTGAATATATTTGGAACCGGTTGCGATAGACGAGGAAAATTAAAGACATACAATGAACGAGGCGTAGGTGGAAGCATATTGAAAATTAATCCTTGTTTTTTGGTGTCTCTTCCATATAGGAACATGTCTTTAATATAGGTATCGTGACGTTGCCCTTTTACGATACCTCGTGTAACAGCAAAATTGTCCAAATCGTCTAACAGCCAAATTGTCCAACTGTTAAATTAAGATTTCAACCGTTGTATCTTAGAAATGATTAAAGATATCTTACTGGAATTCTCCGAAGTTTTTATAGCACTATTGGACTCTGCTCTGAACAATAAGAATGTATAATTACTCTGCAAGCTTAACAAAAGAATCGTGATGAAATCGATCATAAACGAAAATGACATTTTCTTCATATTAATTAATCATAGCTAAGGATCGGAAGCTCATGAAGTACTAAAATAAATTTCATATATATATATATATATATATATATATATATATATATATATATATATATATATATGTGTGTGTATGTGTGTGTGTATTATTCCAGGATCATTTTCCAAATTATTCAAGATTATCTTCGCCCTCTCTAACCTTCTATCTTTCTTTCCTGGAATAATAAAGTGCCTCACACGTTACACGTTCGATTTCATTTTCAAGTTTTTTTTTTTTCACTACTCTTTGGACTGTAATAGCTGAAGATCCTCTTTCACGTGCCAAACGTCTTACGCAATTGAGTTGGATCTTTTCTAATTGGTCTCTTTATCTCTAAGTTGAAATGATGCTCCCTTTTCCTGTTGTGACCTCCTGATCCAGCTTTCCTCTCTACTGTTCCCTTTTTTAAAAACTTATTCAGCGATCTCTTGATGGTTTTTGAATAGACTTTGAAATGGAAGCCAGTGTATGGATGTTGTACCATACTGATGGCCTGAATTATATTTTTCCTCTCACCATTGCTCATTTGGAAAGATATAGTGGGGCTGACACAAAACGATCTTAACCTGTTCACTTGCTAGTTGAATATCTCAAATGTTTTTTTTTTCTGGTATTGATACGATAAATGGTATCAAGATGTCTAAACGCTTTATCAGAAAACCGGGAGAAACGAAATACAATTAGTTTAGTTGGTTTTTGTTTGTTTGTTTTTTTTTTTGGGGGAGGTAGTTTTTTGGGGTGTTGGGGGTGATATTAAACATTTTTGTGGGATGGACAATTATGTTTTTTATATACGTCATAGAATGTCGCCAAAGATGATTTATTATTAAACATAGTCCCCCCTTGCGTACCACACGCTTCTTCTATAGGTGTTGCAATGATTGGATCCCATTTGTGAAGAAGCTTTCATCCTGTTGGTTAAACATCAAAACCAGCAGATATGACGATATCATTACTGTGATAAAGATTCATAGACACTGGGTTTTTTTTCATGTTGAGAAACAGGTGATTAGTCAGATGAAGAAAATCAGAATATGGACTCTCCCTATCAACCTCAACCAGTTCATAACCACATTTAAGCCATAGAAAGCAAGGATTTGTGTGATAAAGAATTGTCCTCGTGAAAGAAGACTCCTTTCGTCAGTTTTGCTGAGAGTTTGGTCTTAATTGATTTTCGTAATTGCCTCATTAAATTGGCATCGTTATCTCAATTGATGGTGGGCCATTTTGATGATAGCCAATAATCGCAATACCTTTTTCATCCCAAAATAGTGAGGCCATCACCTTCCCTGCAGATGAAACGGCTTGAAAAAGGTGAGGGGTGTTTCCATTGAATGGATAATGTCTTTGTCTCTAGCTCAAAGTGATGAAACCAAGACTCATTCTGGTTTAGGAGACGTTCAAGGGAAACAAATATCTGCCTCAAGCAAAATCAGATTTTCCTGTGATCTGATCCGCCTGATACGTCTTTGATCAGGTATCAAAATACGTGGCACCAACCGAGCAGAAACCTTAGTCATGCCAAGTTCATTGTGAAAAATATTGTCAACTCCCTCACGGGAAATGCTAAAATTGGCTATTTTATTTTTAGTCAATCGCCTATCATCTATCACCATGTTGTGAACACGATCAATGATTTCCTCGGTGGTGCCAGCTACAGGATGTCCAGACCTTGGGTCATTGTCAACATTCCCCCTTCTTCTCCTAAATTCAGCTGCCCAAATGTGCACTGTTGATAAAGCTGAAAACCTAATGTTTGCATGAATGTCCTTGGGCGGGGGGCTAAAATCTTTTTCCATGGGTATTTGATAACAACACGATGCCAAATTTTGTCCATTTTCAAGAGAAATCACGACTAGTTTTATTTTAAGTCTTCTTAGTCAGATGTCAATTTACCTGGAAAGAAAACAAAATGTAGTTATTTAAAAGAAGAGCTGAAATGAACGCATGAAAGATTTCACAGCAGTAGCATCTACTTCATAGTCAGCCTATGAGGATTTCAGCCAACCCTCGCATTGCTCATCGAATAAAAGGCGCAAAAGCCTCTCAAGCTAGAGAGTCAGTAAATGGAAATATAACAAGAGGGCATAAGGGGTGAGCAATGGCTACATACTATAGGGATATTTAAGATAGATAACAGTTGACACTCGACTTGCAGGAGCTAAATTTGTAACGATTAGAGAAACACCATCTTGGGAATCCATTCTATATTATAATAGTTCTAACTTTAATGCCACATGTAAAAATTTTATTTATTTATTCACTTCATACTAGGCCGAAGTGGCACTCAGGATAGAGGGTTACTGAATAGGAATTTTGTAATAGCGTCTAAGGAGGGAACAAGGGTCGCATAATATGATAGATAACATTTAAATCTGACATGAAAAAGTTAAGATTGTAGCGATCATGGAAGCATTATCTCGGGATCAAATTTAATATTATAACAATTGTAGGGATGCTGTTTAAGTATTACTCCTTACCAACGGGATAGGTAAAGAATGAGGATGAGCCGACTCTACAGGAAGCCGACCATTTTTTTCTGGAGTGAGTTTGATTCGCAAGAATCGTTCAAGCATTATGAAGAGTACAACCATTCATCATCTTTTTAAAATTTATCTACCCATTTTTGTTTGTCATAAGTTCAAATCACTTGTTGGGGTGCTTTCTTTGTCAAGTGAATGGAAAGTGTTGTAGCATATCTACGGACGATAATGGGTATGTCCCCATTCGCATAAATACAGTAGTAAATACTGTATGTTGGTCTGCAGTCTCCAACTGTGCTGGTCAGACTCCCACTGTGCTGGCCAAACTCTCTGCCTCCGAGCAGAGAGGATCCTCAGACGAGGCTATATCGAAGGACAGAATATCGTCTCGAGAAACAGCTACCCGGGGTCTACGGGGAATTTTTGACCGAGACTACAAGCTCGGATACCCCACATATAATTCGGCCTGTGCCACATCTGACCGCGTGTGGTGGTTGGTAGATATCCTGCAGTTGGAGATTCATTGATTCACTTGACTCACTTCTTGCAGTTGACTATTCTTATACGCACCGCTGGTGAATCTTATATGTGTTGTTCTTGTCTTAAATATTATCGTTTATTACCAATATTCGTTTGATTTTTCAATTCAGTAACAACCACTGGGTAACAACAGAAAGGTTGCTTGTTTGGTTTTGTTTAGCGGCGTATCAACATCTCTATGGGTTAATTAATGTCGAAATCTATTACAAATAATTAATTTTATTACAAATAAAATGTATTGATTATTGGCTGCATATTAAACTTAATGGGTTATTTAATGCCGAAATCTAAGTATTTCGAACACAATTTTATAGATTCAACTACAGATAAAATGTATTGTTGGTTTTCTTATATAAATATATATTATTAGTCATTTTTATATATAAATTTATTGCTAGTATTTTACTATAAGAATATATTTTTATACTTTAATATGTTTTTTGCGTTTCACTATTTACCCATAGATGGGGCCCTGATAGGTGCTACAACTCTAGGTCAAGGTGGATCTGGGAACAGCATCAACTTAAAGGAAATGGAAAGGAATTGCAGACGTTGGACGTGATTTATAAGAGGTAGACAAATATTCTCAGTTTGATTTTAGAAGTAGTTTGCATTAGCTAAGGAGAGGAAAAATAGTGAACAGACCTTGTGCCTTGCGGTTACTCAGTCGGCAATACTATACTCTTCAGCGACAGTTTGTGTACAATGTAAACGACGTATTCACAATTCTTGATATCCTGTGAAACATTCGCGCTGGTCATGAATTACGTTTCAACCTGTAACCCTTTTCCAGTGACGAAGCCTTGCAAACCTCACGCTTCTCTATTGTTATTTCAATAGAAAGTTTTCCAACGAATTGTATTCCTTAGTTCCACCAATTCTAACCTTCACGGCTAGGACCCGCCATGCCACGCACATTGTAGCAAACTACATTCATTCCCTTAGATTTCCATTGGTGAGATGTAAATTCTACCCGAGCAGCTTCTTTCCACTGCTTTATGGAACTGGCGCCCAAGAGAATGTTTATCCTGTTACTACAATCTTCACCTGTTCAAGTCTAGGGTTAACCGTTATGTTCCCCTCTTATCCGACTAAAGAAGATAATAATGCCGGTGCTGACGGTTGGCGTGGTTGGCTCCGGAGCACGCGTTGGTTTCCTCACATTGAGAAAATTTGTCAGCTTCGTAGAACTATGATAATCTTATTCTGCTCTAGTCTAGAGTTAACCGTCATCTTCGCCGCATATCCTCGTAAACTGTGTCTCTTAATCTGTAATTTAAGTGGTTATTGGGCCTTGCACAGAGTAGACATTGTTGAAATGAAATTTACATCGCATCAGTCAACTAGATCTATGAGCCGTACTCTCTTTTCGGATTAGGGTCCAACAGATTTCCACCATTTGTACACATTAAAGAAGACGGCAGTCCGGATCCTAGAGTCATCGTAAATTCCATGATTCTTTTTCTTTTCGCCAGTTCTACATACGGTTTTGGAATTCTTCGCTGTCATATTACAAGATTTAAGAGTCCAGTTTACTCTACTATTTTGACCATCGTTAGGAGAGGAGTAATGGTTTGTGCTAGAATTTCCAAATATTATTCAGAGCAAAAGTTTGCATCTAGTTTACTGCGGCTCCTTGAATTGAATGTTTATTTGGTCTCAAGTTCGCTCCAGACCTCAAATGACACTCAAAATTCAATTGTTATTGGTGGACATTTAGTGAAGCTAGGCCGTTACGAATGGTATCTTTGCATAGCTAAGGTTTCGCCATAAAATGTCTCAAAATTTACACGGTTATTGGTGTACTGTTAATGAAATTAGGAAGGTGGTAATGGTGTCTTTATGGCAAATGCTTCGCTCGACACACATTTTCACTTCTTACACGGCCATAGATATTATTATTTATTTCGTAAAAACTACGAAATTATTGGACAAGGCCGAAGGGTCATTGGGAAGAATCTGGCCTTCATTAACTATCCTAGTCCTAGCTAATCAGAATCACGGACCATACATTCACTACAATAGGCTCATTCACTATAAGAACTCATCTATGACCACTCAATTCACAGGGACATTACAAAACATTTATAGGTATTTGTTAATAAAGATAAGCAAGTGATACATGATGTTTCATTGTGTAGCTAACGTTTCGTCATATAACCATTCATTATGAGACGGCTATTGGTGTGGTGTTGATAAAGCTAGCCGGGTAGTGATATTGCCTATGTCGCTAATGTTTCGCCAGAAAAGCTTGGGAAGGACTCAATAACGGCGGGTAGGTGATAATGGTGCATTTATATAGTTCATATTTGGCGAATTTACTATCAATCATGGAGCATGTTACCATTTCATTTCAGAAGCCATTATAGTATGGTGAACATCGTGCGTATGCCATTGAAACCTATCTCAAGAATTGCAACACAAAGAGTTCTTCGTCTTCATTTACAACTAAATCGGAATACTGTTACAGGCAGAAAATCAAATTTCGGATCGACCGAAGATTTCAGGACCGTAGCGTCGGTGTTAAAAAAATCACCTCGAAAGTATCGTAGCATTCGAAACACAGAAAATGGCGAGGTTCTGAGAGTATCTAGTTTGCAATCACTCACAAGTTTAAACCATAAACATGTTTCTACTTAAAGATTGTTAGATTAAAAAGTCAGGACAATTTATACGCATTTATAATGTATCCTTCATCCAAAATTTTCAGGAATAACATGAACAGGATTGGGAAAACCATATGGCAGGTTGTGAAGATGTTATTCTAAATTTACATTGCCGTTAAAAATTATATATATAAAGACGATAATTCATTGAACAAATACATCAAAACTCTAAACCCTCTAATGATTACATATATAACGGATAGGATTTATTAAATAAATACGTCAAAATTTTCATTCCCTCTAATGATTACATATATAACGGATAGGATTTATTAAATAAATACGTCAAAATTTTCATTCCCTCTAATGATTACATATATAACAGATAGGATTTATTAAACAAATACGTCAATACTTTCATTCCCTCTAATGATTACATATATAACGGATAGGATTTATTAAACAAATACGTCAATACTTTCATTCCCTCTAATGATTACATATATAACAGATAGGATTTATTAAACAAATACGTCAATACTTTCATTCCCTCTAATGATTACATATATAACGGATAGGATTTATTAAACAAATACGTCAACACTTCCATTCCCTCTGATGATTACATATACAACGGATAAGATTTATTAAATAAATACGTCAAAATTTTCATTCTCTCTAATGATTACATATATAACGGATAGGATTTATTAAATAAATACGTCAAAATTTTCATTCCCTATAATGATTATATATATAACGGATAGGATTTATTAAACAAATACGTCAATACTTTCATTCCCTCTAATGATTACATATATAACGGATAGGATTTATTAAACAAATACGTCAATACTTTCATTCCCTCTAATGATTACATATATAACGGATAGAATTTATTAAACAAATACGTCAATACTTTCATTTCTAATGATTACATATATAACGGATAAGATTTATTAAACAAATATACTTTCATTCCTCTAATGATTACATATATAAGGATTTATTTATTAAACAAATACGTCAATACTTTCATTCCTCTAATGATTAAATATATAACAGATAACGGATTTATTAAACAAATACGTCAATATTTTCATTCCTCTAATGATTACATATATATATAACGGATAGAATTTATTAAACAAATACGTCAATACTTTCATTCCCTCTAATGATTACATATATAACGGATAGGATTTATTAAACAAATACGTCAATACTTTCATTCCCTCTAATGATTATATATATAACAGATAGGATTTATTAAACAAATACGTCAATACTTTCATTCCCTCTAATGATTACATATATAACGGATAGGATTTATTAAATAAATACGTCAAAATTTTCATTGCCTCAATGATTACATATATAACGGATAGGATTTATTAAATAAATACGTCAAAATTTTCATTCCCTCTAATGATTACATATATAACGGATTGGATTTATTAAATAAATACGTCAAAATTTTCATTCCCTCTAATGATTACATATATAACGTATAGGATTTATTAAATAAATACGTCAAAATTTTCATTCCCTCTAATGATTACATATATAACAGATAGGATTTATTAAATAAATACGTCAAAATTTTCATTGCCTCTAATGATTACATATATAACGGATAGGATTTATTAAATAAATACGTCAAAATTTTCATTCCCTCTAATGATTACATATATAACGGATAGGATTTATTAAATAAATACGTCAAAATTTTCATTCCTTCTAATGATTACATATATAACGGATAGGATTTATTAAATAAATACGTCAATATTTTCATTCCCTCTAATGATTATATATATAACGGATAGGATTTATTAAATAAATACGTCAAAATTTTCATTCCCTCTAATGATTTATATATAACGGATAGGATTTATTAAATAAATAACGATTTATTAAATAAATTTTCATTCTCTCTAATGATTACATATATAACGGATAGGATTTATTAAATAAATACGTCAAAATTTTCATTCCCTCTAATGATTACATATATAACGGATAGGATTTATTAAACAAATATGTCAATACTTTCAATTCCTCTAATGATTACACATATAACGGATAGGATTTATTAAACAAACACGTCAAAATTTTCATTCCCTCTAATGGTTACATATATAATGTATAGGATTTATTAAACAAATACGTTAACACGTTCATTCCATCTAGTGATTACATATATAATGGAGAGGTTTACATATATAAAATTTCAATATAGTCACGAAATATTAATGTACAATTCTATTTAATATTTGAAAATTTCCCCATGTCGGTAAAGCCTGTCTTTTTGTTATTGCCTCCTCCTTATTGCGAGTTATTCCTTGATTCTTACTTTGTTTACCGTGATCGACATTGACATATTTAATTTAATAATATTTAATTCTCACATTTGCCTGTATTTTTATAACATGGATTAGACTACAAGTTGAATAAAATTATATGAAGTTTTACAGACAGAATATAAAATCCCCGAACACACACACACATACACACACACGCATACATACATACATACATACATATATATATATATATATGAAGAAATATAGTTTTAAGGTGTGCTATATTTATAGGATAAAGTGCTCAATATCAGAGACAGAGCGTATGTAAATATAAATATAAAAGTGAACTCTCAGAGGCGACCGGCCGTTTCATGTTGGACGCAATCATAAGGCCGCGAATGTTGGAATTTTTTTTAGGAAAAATCCTGCATTTACGGCCTGGCAATCTTGAAACAATAATGAGTAAATTAAATTACGCTCTGAGGATGAAAATGTGAAATTTTCTAAAGTACTCGGACCAGCAATATCAAATCCATCTGACAACAATTTAATGCATAAGTATCGCGTTATTCAATGATTTGTTAGTAAGTTAATGCCTTGTCAGTCTCAAGTCCCTTCATGGTCGTCCGTATATCCAATATTTGCGGTTGATCGAATATATTATCGCTTCGATCCAGGCTTTGCCTTATCCCAGTTTGTGATTAGTTTTTGTCATAAGGTCGACCAAGATCAATCGTCGTCACGTATCTTCGTATTGGTCTTGTCCAAGCAGGATGAAGAGGCAAAGAAATAAAATAACACTTGAATAAAAAAAAAATAAATAAATACTATTTTTATATAAGGTTCTTCGTACAATTGTTGTTAAGTCTCGAAGTTTGATGCGAACGATTATCGACCTAACCGGCTTCTAAGTCAGTCGTGACATTTTGTTGACTTGTTAAGGTTTGTTTTGCTGACTTGGCCGATGTCGGAGGTTCTCGTCGGCAGATAGTCTGTGGGGTGTCTCGCGTCTCGTGGCTGGAACTATCTTCGCTCGAGGCAATCGTATTTATTGACTTTCGCCCAAACCGGCATGGTTGGCGTGATGCTGCTGGATACACAGTATCTTCATTTCCTGTCCCAAAGAACGCTTCCTCCATTGTCTTAGTTCTGAGAACTAATTACTTCCTAATTTGGGAATTTCCCCTCTTTCATGGGTGACGGTCACAGGCATTAATCCGCCTTCATAACTTTCATCTCTTATTAGCATCTCCCACTAATACTCTTTAGTGAGCGTGGATAACTCCTCCACCTTCCTCGGTGGCTCATCAGCGCCTTCCACCACGGCTACCACACGACCAATGGCTCTCGACTGCCTGGCGAAGATTAATTCTAAGTTCGTTAATCAAAAATAATTCTCATTCTAAACTTATCGTCTACGCAGAAAATTTTCTCACAACAACCTTATGTTTTTCCTTGTCCAAAACTGAAACACAAACCAGATGGCTCTCTTCTCCTTCGGGTCCCGTCAGTGAGATTCTCCAAGAAAACCCTTATCTCCGAATTATGATTTTAAATCTTATCCTATTCTCTTCCATCGCCTTCACAGCCTGTACTTTTAGTTCTTGGTCATTCATCAAAATGTCAAAATATTTACCATATGGCCGGTCGTAAAATTGGGTGTTGTTTTTCGGTAGCCGTCTGGTTCTTGGCTTTTTGAGAAATAAAATCTTCAATCTTTCCCACGATGGACTATTAGTATATTGTTCCTTCTATGCAAAAAGGTTTCTTATTATTTACCAGGAATCTATCAGTATATCGTTCCTTCTATCCAGAAAGCCAGATTATTATTTACCAGTAAGAAATAGTGTCACAGCCTTATGATCCTTGTTAGAAAGAGGTCACGCCATTAATTTCATCAACATTACTAATTCTTTGTATGATTACCTCTTTATCTTATATATACATAGATATATACATACATATACATATATATATATATATATATATATATACACACACACACAATCACACACACATAGAGAGTGTCCATAAGGCTCGTGAGCAATTCAAAATTCTTGTGGCTTTTAACTATATGTGACGGAACAATCTTAAAAAGGATAAGAAGGGAAAACTATTTAAATTTCAGGACGTGTGTGATCATAGCTCTCCACAGCCTTCTATTCCATTGTAGATCTTACCAATGTTTCTACTCTTGTCATTACTTTCACCCCACTTTCCGTCATCTATTCACACAAGATCATCAGATAACTGACCCTCTACCTTCTATTGTCTCTACTGCTTTCGATGTGAGTGTCAAATTCTCCAAGCCTCTCTTTCTCTTTATTTCAGTTCTTTGATACCGTGTGCAAGATTTCCATATTGCTTACTGGCTCCGTCCATGATATTCTCAGAATCCTTATGTAGAACCACATTTTTGTTTCCTTTTTACCCTCTCTTCTTCTGTGAGGTGATTGTTCAGCATTCATTGATTCATTGATTCATATATATATATATATATATATATATATATATGTTTCGATTATAGGTGCAGTTCAATTCAATAATTACATGAATCATTCATACAAAAACAAATATAGAGGTTAATGATTTAAATGGCCAAAATACATCTTCGCAAACAATTTCAATGAGGTACACTAACCCCGAACCTGTATATGAATGATATGATCCCTGTTTATAAATTCCAGTTGCATAAGGTCTTTTTCCTACAGACATCCTCAGGTATGGAAATAGATTTGTTCTTGTTATTTACTTCTCGGTTTGTGACCATAGGTTTCATGATATTTGCGATCGTCAGAAAAACTGATTAATTTTTAAATTTTGGATTTATATGTGGTTGTGGATATCGGTGTTTTTATGGTAGTGGGAGGAAAAATTGTCGTCGCAACGCCACTCATATATAAGCAGTCATACATACACGCACGTTCAAGCATTGCAGCTCACACAAACATAAACATATATAAACAGTGTGGGACTGGGCGTATATGCGCATCTATGTGTCGTTGCGTATATACATACACAACTGGTCGCTGTATTCAATGTTGGATTGTGTAGCGAACTTCTTTCCTAAGTCGCAGTGTCAGCCGTTCGTCGATTTTGTTTGCGGAATATATATATATATATATATATATATATATATATATATATATATATATATATATCGTCTTAAGCAAATGTTTAAGACCACCTAGTGAAACAATCATATTAGACAGTTTTTTTTTTTTCGTGAGAATCTAGGAAATTTGAGAATGCTCATTATTTTGTTTGTCCGCATTTGTTCTTTATTACAGCCTGTAGACGATGAGGCATGCTGTGCACCAGACATTTGCATTACTCAGCAGTTATATCACCTATCCAGAGTTGTTTTATAGCACTTTCCAGGTATTAGTCACGTCTATGTTGTTTATGAACTACCTTGTTTTTCAGTAGTGTTCACAGGTTTACAATCGGATTTTGAAGTCGGTACTGTTACTGGACCAATCAAAGCTTTTGACTTTCTTCTTCTTCTTCTTCTTCTTCTTCTTCTTCAGGAAAGTACTCACTATCTTTGAACGGTGATAGGCATTACCGTCCTGCATGAATGTATTGCAGCCATGAACAGCAAGATGAACTTGCCCTTCAGCACTTTCATGGTACATTGTCGTTTCAGTGGATAAAAAGAGTTCTGCTGTCCTTTACTGGACATAGACCCCGACCCCAAATCTTGATACTGGGAGGATATTTCACCGTAGCTTGGATATTGTGGTCATCGTATCTTGTGCCAACACGACAAACTGGACAAATTGCGGGATAGTGGAGAAAAGGACTTGATCCTACTTCGCTCCGTCTCAATTCTCGTACTTCTTAACAAAATCTGTCCGCTTGGCTTTCTGGCTTCGATTATACAGGTGATTGCAGGTTTACAGGCTTTCAACTTGAAATCATGAACAAGGCGGTTACTAACAGCCAAACGATGAACATTTGGACCTTTGAGAAGAAATGCTGAGCGTATTTTCTTGCAGGAACTGGTTGGAGAGCAATCGACTATTCGCCAGATCAAATTGTCATTACGTGGGACCGTTTTTCCTGGTCTGCCGCTTCGGTTCTTGTTAGTGTAAATTCCAGAATTTTTGAAGTTGATAATCACCTGATGAACAGTCGTTTTGCTACAAGAGACTTTGTTGTAAATCTTCCTTTGAGAAAGTCCTTTGTTGTGTAAAATAAAAAATTGAGCTCTTTGTATTTCCAAAAACTGGCCTTTTCCCCCATTTTTTGATGTTCAAAACACAGGAAAACTTGTAAAAACTGTACTAATTTTCGCAAACAATGTCCAGTGAGGGCATTGTTTTGTTAATATGGCTGATTCGGATGATGTCGTATAGGATGATGCAATCATAAACATAATTTGATGCAATCACAAGCCTGGAAATGAAAACATTTTTTGTGTTAGGTGGTCTTAAATTTTTCCCACAAAATATATATATATATATATATATATATATATATATATATAATAAGGAATTTCGCTGTCTTATGAAAGACCGACATTTAAATGAGGATTGGGAATGCAGCTGCTGTGTTCTTGTTACAACTAAAATGAGACATACCGGCAGTTTGTTTTGAAAAAATATTTTGTCTAGCGTCTCAAAATAATACCGAATAATAAAAAATAAAATAATAATAATAATAATGAATACTAATAACAAATAAATAATAAAACGTATAATATAAAGATAATCAATGATTAATGAAAAGACAATAAATAAATAATATATATATATATATATATATATATATATATATATATATATATATAGAGAGAGAGAGAGAGAGAAAGAATAGGTACATAATGAAAAGAAACTAAAAGCTGGTATCGAGGCTTACATCACAGTAAGAAAATACCAAGTTGAATCGCGCTCATCTCCTTGGTTCTCAGCTGCTTGATCTGCCGCTATAGCCCACAGGAATCACTTCTTCCGTCTGTACCGAAACGTATCTTTGTCTCTGCTCGTCAATGAAGGAAAGTTCCTGTTTACTGAGAGAATGATACAACGTATTGCACCTCGCAAGTTTGGTTCTAAAGATTATTGTCGAATGTGCTTATCTACATCAAATCCTCAATCGCCTCTCTATTCAATCAATTCGAAGTCCTGAGATTCTCTGCTGATAAGGCTGAATGCTTTGCTCAGAAATTCTCATCCAACTATATACACCACCCATCCGGGATACCCACACCTGATTTTTCTCCCTCGGTAGAAGGTGCATAACCCCGTTGATGGTATTAGACATCATCTCTAAATTAGAATCACATAGTAGTGGTGACGGGATACCAGTCGTAGTTCTAAAGAAATGTGCCCCTGAGCTGGCTCCTGTTCTCTTTAAAACTATACAACTACTGTCTCGCCAATTCTTGCTTTCCAGCCTGTTGGAAGTCCTCCTCTGACGTCCCGGTCTTTTAGAACACTAGAGACCTTTCTGACTCATCTAACTACGACCCCATCAGTCTCCTACAGCTCTTCTGCAAAGTCTTCGAGGCTTTAATCAATGTCGAAGGAGTTAAATACCTCACCTCCCATGATCTGATCTCTGACAAACAATATGGCTTCTGCTTTGCTCTGTCTACCGCTGACGTGTTTACGGCCGTAACTGAATATGTATACCAAGCTCTTAATAACGGTGAAGTTCGAGCTGTTGCTCAAGATGTATCGAAAGCGTTTGATAAGGTTTGGCATACTGGATTCAGTGATACTATATTACAGGACGATTATTTGATTTAATCTAATAATTCCTGTCTAACCGTGAAATGAAGATTGTCCTGAAGGGCTTCTTTTCCAGTTCCTTCCATAAGAACGCAGATGTTCCTCAAGGATCTACCCTTGGTTCTACACTGTTTCTGAGCTTCATCAATGACCTTTCTGCGGTCTTCAGTTCTCAAGTAGGTATCTATGCAGACGACACTACCATTTACTCCTGTCTCAATAATAAACCACTCATTGCTGACAAAGTTAACCTGGCTGATGGTCTCCAAAACGATCTCCAGCCTGTGGTTGACTGAAGCAGAGAAATGCTTGCAAATTTTAATGCATCCAAAACGAAACTGCTGTCATTTTGCTGTCACCATTAAGAAACTTCCCTGCCTGCTATCAGCATGGTTGATACTCATCTCCACGAGTGCGTCTCATTGTATCTTCTTTGTCTCATGTTTTCCACTGACCCGAGGTGGAATACATACATTGAATCAATAGCTGCGTCTACCGCAAGGAAAACTGTTTCTCTGTGTCGCGCCAGAAGATTTTTTTTCGGCTAAGTCCATCATCCACATCTACAAATCTACCATTCATCCGTACATTGAATACTGTTGCCATATTTGGTCTGGTGCCCCCGCCTTTCATCTGGAGGTTCTCGACAAAATCCAAAGACGGATATGCAATGATGTGATAGGTCCTCATTTGGAGTCTCGGCTCCAATAACTTTCTCACCGACGTAATGTGGCTTCCCTCTGTCTTTTCTATAAATATTTTTATGGCATCTGCTCTGACGAGCTGTTTTCCCTGGTACCCCAACTGCATGAATTTAAGCGTGCTACTATGTTAGTGTATCTGTACCATCCTTTTACTGTTGAAACAGTTAAATGTAACCACCTTTTCTACTCCAACAGCTTCTTCTTTTGCTCTTCCCGACAGTTGAACTCCTTTCCACTTACTTACTTTTCTGATAACAATAATCTTCAAAAATTTAAAGGTAATGTCAATCGACATCGTTCTTCTTTTATCCTTTACTCACCCCAACCTCTTCCCAGTTATTTTCTTGATTTACACTATCTGTACCCCCCTGTGTATTAGTGGCAATGCTGCCTTACTTGAGGGAGAAAAGCTTATAATAATAATAATCATAATATAAATAAATAACTATAAAAGAAAACTATAACAACAAAAAAATAAATAATAATAACAAATAAACAATAATAAAGAAGAAGAAGAAAGAAAGAAAGAAAGCAAGAAAGAATACAAAGAATTGTACGCACAATGCCTACACTTTACAAAGGGTTTTATCTAAGTAAAAAAATGAACTTTGTATTTTTTCCTCAAAAAGCGATCAGTGGAAAATATCATGATGCCATTTCTGACCTCAGTTCTCTGGTTGGGACCCGGAAAGAAATGATTATACCCCAGAAACCAAAGAGAAGAAAATAATAACAGAATATCAGCCATAAATCAATTTGCCTGTCCCCGTGGCGTAATTCAGATTATGCATCCTCAATTGGACCTTAGCTGACTTAAAGCGAATGGACGCCAAATCGAGAAAGCTTCTCACCTGCAACCGCATCCATCATCACATAGCTGATGTTGATCGTCTGTACTTGCCCAGATCCGAAGGAGGCAGAGGACTAGTTCAACTAGAACTGTCTTAGAAAACCACAAAAATCGGTCTTCAAAGAGAGCTGGAAATTCCAGAAGAGTGAACGATGATCTGTGTCAAAAAACAAAAGAAATAATCAAATTTCAAATTCACGAAAATATTGCAAAGAAGCCATAACACTCTAACGCAGCGGCAAAGAATTTAAAAAGAAAGCAAACTCATATGCAATGTACCAAATGCAGAAATGATGGCACGATTTATGGTCAATACTCTACCCGTACCAAATAAGCTGATATAGACAAACTCCGTACCAACCAGTGGTTACGTAAGCTCTAAGTTTTATTCATGTTGCACAGGACCAATTCTTGTTAACTAGAAATTACTAAGCACACACACTGAAAAATTGTGTTAACTCGTAATGCAGATTCTGTAATAAATATCCAGAAACATTTGACCATCTTGTATCAGGTTGCATGGTGTTAGCAGCCACTGAATATAAAACTCGATATCATAGGGCGGGCCAATATCTGTAATGGAAAAATCTGCATCTTTACGGGAAGAAAACTGCATAGAATTGGTATGAACACCACCCAGACCCGGTTGCAGAGTTACGACCTGTAACAATTTTATAGGAATTTACAATACACACAGACAGAGCAATCAACGCTAATCGCCATAATATCGTGATTGAAGACCACATAAACAGAACGTTCTATTTTTTATTGACATAGCAGACCCTGCAGATTGTAATGTATCTTTGAAGATCTTCAAAAATCTATCAAAATACAAGGACACCGAAGTGGAAATGGCCAATGAGGACATAAAAATTCCAAGTTGTATTTCGAACCCTCGGATTGTCTGGAAGATGTTCCAATAGACTCATTAAAAGTATTCCTGGTAGCAGATTTATAATCTCAGGTCTCTTGTTGGAACCTGGAAGGAAATTAAATGTTTATGCAACAGAAATCAAAGGGAATAATAATCTACCCATGAAATTCTTGCAAAAACATTATCAACGCTTGTAAATAATCCCAATAAAATCCCGGAATGGATCACTGAAGGTATTCCATACCTCATACCAAAAACAACTGAAACAGTCGACCAGAAAAATTATAGACCGATAACATGTCTCTCCACAACGTATAAGTTAATCACGTCTGTACTGATGAACCGTACTTATTCCTTTTTCGAAACAAACAGCATTCTTCCGCTGGAACAGAAGGGATGCAGAAGAGGTTCATATGGCTGCAAAGATCAACTTCTGAGAAATAAAATGTTCCTGGAAAATTGTAGGAGACGACGCAGGAATCTAAGTGCAGCGTGGATTGATTATCATAAAGCCTTTGATAGTGTTCCACATTCTTGGATCCTTAAAACTTTAGAAATGTACTTCCCTGTGGTATTAAATATCCTTAAGCACAGCATGGGAATGTGGAACACCAAACTATACCTTAGTCACACCGAGGGCATTGCCATATCCAACCGTCTGAATATCCGACGTGGAATCTTTCAAGGAGACTTTCTGTCACGCCTTCTGTTTTGTTTATCATTAATCCCTCTTACACATGAACTGAACAACAGTAGCTATGGTTACAAAATAAATAAGAAAATATTCTATCACCTACTCTACATGGATGATCTCAATCTCTTTGCCAAAGACGACAACGAGTTGAAAGGCCTCTTCAATATTGTAAAATACTTCAGTGACGACATAGGTATAGACTTCGGATTAGATAAATGTGCAAAAGTAACATTCGAGAAAGGGAGAATTACAGAAAAACCCTTAATAGATTTAGATTTTGTCACAAAGTTTAGGAAACTGGAGCATGATGAAGCTTATAAGTACCTAGGAATTAGCGAAGGAGATGCCATACAACACCCCCAAATGAAGGAAAAAATAAGAAAAGAGTACTACAGGCGTGTATGTCTGGTACTAAATACTGAGCTAAGCTCAAAACAGAATCTCAGCCATAAACACATTGGCTGTCCCTGTGGTGCAATACAGCTTTAATGGACAATAGCTGAAAATAAGCTAATGGACGCCAAAACGAGAAAGCTACTCACTTGCTATCGCATGCATCATCCCAAAGCTGATGTTGATCGTCTGTATGTGCCCAGATCCGAAGGAGGCAGACGATTAGTTCAACTAGAACTGTCCTATAAAACTACAACAGTTGGCCTCCAAAGATACTTGGAAACTACAGAAGACTGGATGATGGTATGCGTCAAGGAACATGAAAGTAGTAAGCGTCTTTACTCCGTAATAAAAGAAGCCAACAAATTCAAAATGGAGTTTCAAATGGGCGTAGAGATGCAACTAAAGCACAATACACCGGCTGAAACAGCAAAATACTTAAAAAAAGACAGCAAAGACGAATGCAACCGACCAGATACAGAAGCGATGGCAAGATAAACCGCTTCATGGCCAATACTCTGCCCGTACCAAACAATCTGACTAAGACAAAACCCGTACCCATCAGTGGCTACGTAGTGCAGGGTTGAAAGCTGAAACTGAAGGTTTTATCCTTGCTGCACAGGACCAATGCTTGTTAACTAGGAATTATCAAGCACATATACTAAAATATTGTGTTAGCCCAAAATTCAGATTCTGCGATAAATATCCAGAAACGATTGATCATCTTGTATCAGGTTGCACGATATTGGCACCCACTGAGTATAAAACTCGGCATGACAGAGTGGGCCAATATTTGCATTGGAAAATTTGCAACTTCTACGGGAAGGAAACTAAAAGAAACTGGTATGAACACCACCCAGACCCGGTTAAGGAGATAGGGCCTGTTACAATTCTATGGGACTTCACAATACACACTGACAGAACAATCAAAGCCAACCGCCCAGTTATTGTTATTAAAAACCACAAACAAAAACGGTGCCTCCTTCTTGATATGGCAGTCCCTGCTGACTGCAGTGTATCTTTGAAGATATTCAAAAAGCTGTCAAAATACAAGGACCTTGAAATAGAAATCTAGAAAATGTGGCATATGGGAATATCAACAATCCCTGTTGTAGTTGGAGCCTTAGGACTGGTTGGAAAAGATTGCAGTAGACTAATTAAAGGGATTCCTGGAAGTCCATGCCTCAAGGAGATACAAAAAATTGTTCTGACAAGTACAGCCCACACTTTACGAAGGGCTTTATCTATGTAATATATATATATATATATATATATATATATATATATATTTTTTGTCAGTGGAGAGTGTCTTGATTCCATTTCTAACCTTAGGTCCGTGGGCGTGACCCAGAAAGAAATGTGTAAACGCTAGAAATCAAAGAAAATAAAAACAATAATAATAATAATAATAATAATAATAATTTCTACGGAAAAGAAAGTGAAAGTAATTTGTATGAACACCAACCAGACTCGGTTACGGAGATAGGACCTGTTACAATTTTATGGGACTTCACAATACACAGAGACAGAAAAATCAAAGCTAATCACCCAGACATTGTTATTAAGGACTGAAAACACAAGGACCTTGAAATCGAACTCTCAAAAATGTAACACATGAGAACATTAACAATTCCAGTTGTAACAGAATTCCTCGGATTGATTAGAAAAGATCCCAAGAGACTCATTGAAGGGATTCCTGGTCAGCCATGCCTTAAAGAAATATAAAAAATTGTACTCACAAGTACAGCTCATACCTTACGAAGAGCTTTATGTATGTGTTGAGAGGACAGCACAAGTATCTTTTATGGGACTGCAAAATACACACACAGAAAAATCAAAGCTAACCGCCCAGACATTGTTATTAGAGACCGCAAACAAAAATACCTCCTTATTGATATGACAGTATCTTTGATATGGCAGTCCCAATGTACCATTGAAGATCTTTAGAAAGCTATCAAAATACAAGGACCTGGAAATGGAAAGCACAAAAGTGTGGCACATGGGAACATCAACAATCCCTGTTGTAGTTGGAGCCCTCGGATTCGTTGGAGAATATACTAGTAGACTCGTTGAAGGGATTCTTGGAAGTCTATATCTTAAAGAAATACAAAAAAATGTTCTCACGAGTACAACCCACACCTTACGAAGGGCTTTATCTATTTAAAATTGTTGTTTTTATTTTTAAATTGCTCAATGGAAAATGTCATGAAGCTATTTCTGACATTAGATCTCTGGTCGGGACTCGGAAAGAAATGTGTACACACCAGAAATCAAAGGAAATAAAATTAATAATAATAATAATTGCAGGTCAATATCTACGTTGAAAGATAAGTTATCACTATGGGAGAGAAACAGATGTAAACCAGTATGATTATCATCTTGAATCTGTAGTTGAACGAGCGGAAGTTACGATTCTCTGGGATATCTCTATAAACACAGATCGAACAATATGTACAAGCAAATCATTCAGATATTATTATCAAAAACAGAATAGAAAAAGTTTGAACACTGACAATACCGTACCTAGTAACAAAACATATCTGCAAATGCTTCTTGAAAAGCTAATCAAATCATGAAGAGAGAAATAGAAAAAACGCGGCACTGAAACACTGAGACTATTCCTTTTGTGTTTAGAGCTTTGGGTCTGGTAAAGAAAGAAACTCAAGAACAAATCAACAAAATCCCAGAGGCACCATCTCTCAAGGAAATCCAAAAATAGTTCAACTAAGCACAGCCCATCCTGCGAAAAGATCTGTCCATTTAAGTTTTTTTTTTTTGTTCATAGCTGTTTTTTTGTTTTATTAAGTAGAAAAATATCACATCCTTCGCTTGATTTAGGTCATTGGCTGTGCTCGGCATACGATTATAAAACAAATTGAGGATAGAATGAAGATTTTTAAACAATCATATGAATAGTTAGAAAGACATTAGGGTAATGACATCGTCTGCTGGAATCCATTTTTCCATTTTTAAATCAGTGAACATTCAAAAATCATGAACAGACTTTGAGGAGAGAAAACGTAAAATCCCCATCTATTTTTGGTAACTATGGTAGCCCGTTCAGGCCGTAGGCGCTCATAACATTCCACGGGTTGCGGTCTTCTTTTATCTGCTAATTGCCATTCTTTTGAAAGATGATTTCGCTGTTATCACCTGAATAATTTGGCATTCGGAGATTTCATCCTATTAAACTAATCGTCAGCCAAGGTTAGAAAGCTCATTCTATATTGCAATTTTAACCATAGAAAGAGCGGAAAAAAGGACAGATTCATACCTTTTTCATAGGTACTTGCCCGAAAGTAAACACAGGTGGCTTTTTGTACTGTTGTTCATCCAAATCAAGGCCCAAGAGACAGTAAAGTTAGAGGGTTATTAAGTGTAATTAAAGGAGAAGTAAGAGAATATTATGAGTTCGACTAGAATCGATATCGGTTGACCCTGAACCTAAAAAGACCAAGAATATAGTCGTCAGGGAAGCATTCCCTTGTTTCACAGTTCTGGGGGAGAAGCTGTTTGAGTGGAAATTGCCTTTTAGAAAAGGAACAAGACGGAAATGAGGGTGGTCTGACTCCCTGAACACGACTTGGTGGGGGGTCCTCGCCGTGACACTCAGAAATGTAACTCTTCTGAACACCTGCCCTAGTAATAGCGATATGTTTATTTAATCGGATTTACACCAAGCAAGCAGTAAGGCCACTAAGACTCAAGGGATTGCTGTGTGTAAAAGAATTAAAAGACAGAAAGGTGCGACAACGATAGACGCGTAACCAGAAAGACAGTAGATAACAATTGATATTGAATTTAAATTTTTGAAGATCAAATTTAACAGGAAAAAGACGGAGCCGAAACGAGTGTTACACAAGGGAGAAGTGCGAGAAAAGAAACTGCTAGCATAGAACTTACGGTTAAAATTTAGCCAACTTTAAACTGATAAGACCTTTCTGCCAGTCTAGTACTGCGCTTAAATTCATAAAGTCTACGTTCCAGAGAGAAAAACTCATCAGAATTATTACCGTGAAGTTCTTTATAGGAAAGACAGAAATTCTATATAAAAAAGACAGAATTCTTTATAGAAAAGACAGAAATTCTTTATAGAAAAGAGAGAAATTGTTTATAGAAAAGACAGAAATTCTATATAAAAAAGACAGAATTCTTTATAGAAAAGACAGAAATTCTTTATAGAAAAGACAGAAATTCTATATAAAAAAGACAGAATTCTTTATAGTAAAGACAGAAATTGTTTATAGAAAAGACAGAAATTGTTTATCGAAAAGACAGAAATCCTATGTAGAAAAGACAGAAATTCTTTATAGAAAGACAGAAATTCTTTATAGAAAGACAGAAATTCTATATAAAAAAGACAGAATTCTTTATAGAAAAGACAGAAATTGTTTATAGAAAAGACAGAAATTGTTGATAGAAAAGACAGTAATCCTATGTAGAAAGACATAAATTCTTCATAGAAAAGACAGAAATTCTTTATAGAAAGACAGAAATTATTTATAGAAAAGAGAGAGAAAATGTCTAACACGATACAATGAACAAACTTTCTTAGCAGCGGACCTAACAATAGATTCAATATAAAATTCTTCAATTCATGTCAGCTTAGAATTTTAGCCCAATCAGACGTAATGAGTCACTCTTCTGATCGTTAACATCAGCCATGTTGATGAAAGGCAGAGAGGAGACTCTCAGATGATTATGAGAGAGGTGGCGTTAACATTAACAAGTCATTCTCTGCGCCACTTAACAAAAGTCTGCGGGTCTTTTTCACATCACCCGCCAATTTGACCTTATCGAGCTGATCGAGACAGGAGTAAATAGCTGTGTCATCAGTCTAGATATCGAGTTGAAAGCTAATGTCATCACGAAGGTCGTTAATGAAAATTAAAGAAAACAAAATAAAGTAGGACCAAGAATAGAGTCATGGGGAAAATCTGTGTCAGTAAAAACGAAGCTGGAATAGAATAATGGCGGAAAGCTAGCGACGTTGCGTCAGTGAGATTAGAGTTGCTGAGAGGAGAATAATTTCACAGCACGAATATATATATATATATATATATATATATATATATATATATATATATATATATATATATATATAAAGCTTTTCACCCTAAGCAAGGGGGAAGCCACTAGGACGAAAAGGTTACAGAAGATTTGGAGCAAGATCAGATATGTTTGATAGAGGAACGGATGAGGAGAAGGATAGTGGATAGATCAAGGCAACTGGAGATGTCGATTGACATTACATTTGAATAGTTGGAGATTATAGCTCTCAGGGAAAAAGGAATTGGGAAGGGTGATCCACAGGCGAGAGGTGCGAGGTATGAAGCTATTGGCGTAGAAGAGACGGCTACATTTAAAAGTTTCTATAGTGTAAGGGTGGGAGTGGGATGCCAGCCTCGTAGGCTGCTTGAATTCATGAAGTCTGGGAACCAGCGAATGCAGCTCCTCGGAGCAATTACCATGAAAGTATTTGTAAAAAAGACAGAGAGAGGCGACGGCGCGTCTGTGGGAGAGCGACTGTAGACGAGATGCCAGAACAGGGCCAATTATATTGCATATCCGCCTCTGGATCTTATCAAGAACCCCGAGGCAAACAGAAGGGGCTCCAGACCATATATGGCAGCAATCGAAGAGTCGGGTTATACTCGTTTGTCTGGACACTTTGGTGGAGACACGTCTATGAGGAACCACACTGTTGGCCTAACATTTGTTAAATCGCTTTTTCTTAACTGCTTTTCTAGTAAATAAAGTGTTCTGAATTATCGAAAAGCAAATTTTCTTTTTCTATAAACCTAATTCATAGACTAAACCGTTGGCGTTTTTCACGGCTTTTGCTTTACGTCAAACAGAGACAAAGAATGATTTATTATTTATCAAACCTCGGAGTTTCATAAGCCGATGATGAAATCCCGTTTTATGATAGCCTTAAATCTTGGCGTTGCATAAAGAAAGAAACTGGACAAGGAGAAGGCGTATCCACCAAACAGTCTATGAAACGTTTCGAACAGCCTTTGATGGCAAATGTTTATTTAAAAGTATTCTTTACTGAGGGTTAAACAGTTTTACTACTAAGTCAAGTATAAGTTTACCCCAGAATTTATTTCCGCATAAAAAACTAAATTACCAACTAAAATATAATGAAATAAATGAGACTAAAAAATATGTTTATGATGCTTAAAAAAATATTTTTAGAGAGTAAAAATAAGTTCAAACCTTAGTTAAAAAAAAATGTATTGCCTATATATACAGGGTGCGATGGATAAATTGTCGCAATCTTATACTTTTGATTTCGCGCATGCGCATTGTTTGATTTTTTTATTTTGTCGACTGCACAGTATAGTAGAGTCAGTTGGGCACCATTTGTGAGAAAAAGAGCGCCATGACGAAATTCATTCCACCAGAAATTTAGAAACGGCACTCTGTACTACCAGGCGTTCGTGCCAGAAGCTCCAATACGAACAGTTCAGTGTGTTTGGGTATCAATGACAGTGCAGATGATTCGGAAAGAGTTGGATGAGTCCAATGTTGATTACGAAGGTACGCAGCTCGTAAAACTCACTCTGATCTTTTTGATAGGAAAAGAACTCCCTAATGTGTTGGTAAGGATTTCAGACTCAACACGGTGAACTATATCAAGTGCCTTTAGGCGATAATGCTGCCCTAAGAGGGTGGCTGATGGAAGGCCTTAAGAGAACCTAGCTGTCAGACAATTTCTGCCTCAACATCACCCTTACATCTGGTCACCTAACTCGCCAGACTGCAATCCTCTTGATTATTACGTGTGTGGCGCAGTTGAGCGAGAGACCAACAACAACACTAGTAACACCAAAGATGAACTGAAGGCAAGGATTTTGGCAACATTCACCAACTTAAGCAAGGTGACCGTCCCGAAGAGACGCTGGACATTCCGAAGTTGTCTAGAATTCGTGGTTGAAGCCAATGGCGATTTTATTGAATAAATTTACCCTTTATTAATTCAAGATATTTTGGTGTAATTTTGGTAAATACATTTGTTAAAATGAGATTTCAGTGTTATTTTCATTTTTGGATAAATTAGACGATAATTTATAGAATAAAGTGCTCAATATCAGAGATAGAGCCTATGTGATTTTTTTTTAACATACAACGTGTTAGCACGTGCGATACCCTGTCTTCATCAGCCACCGACCAGGGGTGATATCACGGTTTCGGTGGCTATGGCGTTTGCCACCAGGCAGGATATAAAGATAAGCTAATCTATCGTTCCTTTAAGACTTAATATAAAAGTGGACATTGAAGTCAAAACTCAGACGCGACAGACTGTTTCATGCTAAACGCAATCGTCAGGCCAGCATGAAACAGTCTGTCGCCTCTGAGTGTTGACTTCAATGTCCATTTTCATATTTATATATATATTAAAACTTAGCTAAACGTAGCTATAATTGATAGTAAAAAGGAAATTACAAATATCCAGAAAGAGATTTGCGCAGCAGCGTCTGTTTTGTTTTGTTTTTTTAATTTTGTATTTGATGTAACTATGGCTACAAAACATTTCGCTTTCATTGCCTTGATAAAGTCGGAAAACGAAACGCGCCGGCAAGGACGAAGAATTTTTCTAATTGTCTCACTCACACACACACACACACACACACACACACACACACACACACACACACACACACACACACAAAGGAGTATAATACTTAGACTTTATAAACAATTTATTAATTGTGAACATGATAAATGTTTAGCGAAGTATTCGATTTAAAGTGAAAAGATAATTCTAAAGTGTACAGGTATTAATGCTATTGAAAAAGGCATGACTTTATCTTCCACCAGTATGCCTGACTGCATTTTCTTTTTCTGAAGCGCCAACCACTCTAGGAGAAGGAAAACCCGTCTGAAAAGGGTTAAGTGCCGTCAGGTTATCTTGCCATGGACACCAAACTGCTGCTATGGTTGCAGTATATGTGTTGCCTCTAGCACGCCACCGGGACTTGTGTCTGTATGTCTATCGTCTGAATTAATTAACCTTACGCTTATTGGTAAACCGTATAAAGTAGACAGGGAGATGACCATTTTAGTTATGAACGATTTTGCATGCATTTTCCTTTCCACTGACATTTTCCGATCAGCACAGAAACAAGTCTTAAATAAATCATAGGGTTGTTTTTATATTCATTGTACGAACATTGACCAACAGAGATGTATAATCGATACCTTATCCATAATATTTGTTATAAGTCCTCAAGGGGGGAGAAATAAAATATGTAATTTATTATATAAATTTAGACGTCGGATGAATGAACGCCGCATTTTTTAATATAGAGACACATTACTTAAACGATTGCTTCTCTTAGTGAAGTGATTCTCAATCTTTTGTTGTCCAATCTACCTTTTCACCATATGTGAGAATGTCATTCTCCCACATTGCAACAGTGTCCGATTTAAAAGGTGCATTACAAAATGCGCACGTCTCAGCCTTTGTTATGCAATGCTCCTCATTTTAAAGCGTCTGTTTATTCGTAGATTAAAACCCAGAAAAATAGCTAGATTTCCAAAACAATACGAATACTTTAAATGTTATATCTATAATATATATATATATATATATATATATATATATATATATATATATATAAAATTTGTAGGAGGATTTGATAATGATATTTAATTAATTCATCGAGTCTGATAGAAACCTCTACAGGAATGCAGGAAGCGCACTGGACAGCATTTCGTCCCTATATTCACAGAGACTCCGTTGCAGTCCACGGAATATGTGAGCGAGTGACAGTTGGTTGTCAAGCGAATTTCAAATGGGCCTCGTGACTGAGATTCCAAATGGACTCAACTTGGCTATGGTGTTCGCTTGGCGGAACCCAACTGAGGGTTCGGTACCATAGGACTGTGCCCCAGTGGATGCGCAGCGCTGATGAGTCCCAAATATAGGATAAAACGGAGTCCAGTGCTTCCTGCACCCCTGTCAGAGGTTTCGTCAGACTCTGATGAATTAATTAAATATCATTATCAAATCCTCCCAAATTTATATATACACACATATATATATATATATATATATATTAATTAAATATTAATTAAATATATATATGTATATATATATTTGATTTCCGTGTTGAGCACAGTGATGAGGTTTGCTTAAACCCTTTTACACCAGGCAAGCCGGGAATGACACAGGTACGTAGTCTTTTCAGCTATACGGTCGAACTCTCTGCCTTCGAGCGGAAAGGAACCCGGACGAAGCTATGCCGAAAGACAGAGTCTTCTTCGGGGAGGTAGACAAACCCGATCCCGTTTATGCGTGTTCTTCGGGGAATTTTTGGCAGGAGCCTTAGGGCTCGAATGTCCCACGTTAAACTCGGCCTTGTGCCACATCTACTCTCGTGGAGTGGGATGGGGGCTAGTAAATACCGACTACTACGAAGGAGGAGGGGGTCTACATGGAGTGAAAGTAAGAGAAAAGACCGTGTATAGAGAGGATCGAGGAAAGGTCAAAAGATGAACGGGATTCAAGAAGATAGAAGACAATTGACGTTACATTTAAATTTCTGAAGATTTTATTTCTCAGAGAAGCAACTAAACGGAAGAGAGTTCCACAAGCGAAAAGTGCGAGAAAAGAAACTGTTGGATTAGAAGTGATGGTTACATTTAACTATTCCAACAGTAAAAGGTGGGACCTCGCTGCCAATCTAGTAGAACAATTACGTACCATGTATACAGGGCATCAGAATAAAAAGCTCCTTAGAACTTTTGCCATAAAAAAATATTTGTAGAAAAGACAGAGGTAAGCCATGTCACGTCAGTGAAAAAGTGTCTGAAGTCGAGATGCTAGGTCAGGATCGATTACATAGCAGATGCTTCTTTTGGATTTTGTATAAGAGACGAATAGCAGAAGATGAATAGCAGGAAAACGACACCAGGTATGTCTGCAGTATTCAACGTAAAGGCGAATGGTAGATTTTTAAATATTGGAATTTTGGGGTACCCTAGTGTACTAGTGATCCATCAAAAATGAGCTGACTCATTTTATAGTTCACCAATAGAATGGTTAACCAATCAGATGGCTCAAAATATTCAATGCGACGTGTATAAAGGCAGCCATGTTTTTCCCGAATATGCACTGCCAGCCTTTGATATCGAAGACTGAAGAATTACGGAACAGCTGCTGTTGGTATTGGCGATATAGTCAGATTCAGTAGAGTGTCTGACTCGTGAGTGTTAATCTTTAACTTTGTTTCATTGAACAGATTACATACTGCGCTGTATTCTATATTCATAGACTATGGGGAACATGGTCAACAGTAAATGTGCAAGATGGACTTTGACGAGAAAATCTTTCCAAGTAATGCTATGATTCCATAACATACATTGTGCGAATCTATTTTCATAATGTCGTTCAACCAATAGAAGCTCCAAGAGCCACTCAAGGCAGAGGTTTACTAAATGGTTTTGTTGAAAGAGCCTACAGGGAAGATTATGGGTGTACGAGATTTGTTTGAAGAATAACGGGATTGTTGTCACAAAAAATTTATTTAAATTCCAAACAACAAACTATATGGTTTCCCATTTCAAAGTAACCACCCTTGAGTCTAATGCACTTTTTCATTCTTCTCTATCATGCTTTATGCACTGCTGGAAGGATTCTTCTTGTAAACCCCTCAGCTCTGTGGTTACAGCCCTCTTGATGGTCTCCATGCTTTCAAAACGGGTCCCCGTTCATCATCGCCTTGCGTTTGGAGAAAAGAAAACATCACACGGAGCAAGACCAGGTGAATAGAGATGTTGCCCCAGTACGGTGATGTTTTGCCGGATGTTCAGAGCGTTATCAGCAGGTGCATTGTCGTGATGAAGCAGCTAACTCTCATCTCTTCTCGCACACTGAGAGAAGAAAATGCTAAGATTATAGTCATATACTCCCAAGATATCATGTTAGATGATAACACAATTAATGTATCCCTCTTTCTCCCATAGCTCGCGCAACATACCCTGCCCCGTTACTTCTCAGACAAACCTCGTATATTATGAGCATATGTAGTCTAGATAACTACTGATATTAGACTTGAATATGATCATAGTAATAGGGAAGCATCTTTTCGGTAGTCTGTTCCACAATGCAACGGTTCTGAGGAAGAATGGAACTTCTTCCTAACAAATGGAATACCAAGTAAATGGGGACGAATCGACTCAATGTACGTGGCATGGACGGGCGTGTCTGCGAATGTCTGGACTGGAAGAATGGAACTTCTTCCTAACAAATGGAATACGAAGTAAATGGGGACGAATCGACTCAATGTACGTGTCATGGACGGACGTGTCTGCGAATGTCTGGACTGGAAGAATGGAACTTCTTCCTAACAAATGGAATACCAAGTAAATGGGGACGAATCGACTCAATGTACGAGGCATGGACGGACGTGTCTGCGAATGTCTGGACTGGAAGAATGGAACTTCTTCCTAACAAATGGAATACGAATTAAATGGGAACAAATCGACTTAGCGTGCGAGGTATGGCCGGACGTGTCTGCGAATGTCTGGACTGGTGGAACTAAGGGATGTATCTCATCTAAAGCATGTTATGCAAATAGCGATATAATAGCGAAGAGCCAGAATCGTTTCGTCTGTGGAAAAGGGATTGTAAGTTGAGGAACAATTTCTCACTCATAAGCTCGCGTAAACGCTTTTAAACTCTGTGGAAAATAAGGATCGGACAGTTCCAGCCCAGAAATGGCAGCAGTTTCCCGTTTCTGTTTTTTGGTCTGAAATCGCTCTTTTGAAAATAGAGCCTGACAGAAAGAGTCAGGTACTTTCTGGAACCGTACAGGGAACCGACCATTTTTCCAGCATCTTGATCTTATATACAATTTCAACTTGGGGTCTGATGTGGGCTTGAGTTCTTATAGACGTTCGAGTAAAGGGCTGCCAACCAAGGCTAGAGGTTAGATTCTGCTATACTGTTTTACCCTTGGCTGGAGAAAATAAAAGATCAATTTCTTCCCAATGGCAATCGTAGGAAGAATACTCTGAGAATGGGCTGCTGATTCTATTTGCAGTGTTGATAACGGTCACACTACCGACATTGCCATAGAATGAACTACTCATCCGAAAGGTCTAGCTCTAAACTTTTAACAAGAACTTCTTCGTACTTATCTGAATTTAAAAAGTTAGTCAATGTCTTATTACAGTTATGTAAAAGAATAGCAAATCATTGTCATATGCTTTGTGTCTCCTTCTTTTGCCGCACGATTTACCAGTTATGACATCACATATCTTCGGCCTGATTAATTCTTATATGCAGTCGGTTTCCTCTCGTCAGCACTTTAATTGAACTTAAAACGTATATTCACACGAATCACAATGCTTGTCATTCCCAGAATTCAGATTACCGGAAATAAAGAAATGAATAACACATGACAAGAATGAAAAAAAAAATGATATTGCGAATAGCTGAGATATGCATTTACTTTTCTACAAATGCCAGCCAATAAGGTGAAAAAAAAACAAGTTTAAGATTGTCGCCTTCTTTATCTTGCTAGATGAGCTGGTATCAGAAAATTACAGGACAAGGCATGAATAATAAAAAAACACAATTATTCAAAAATATATATATATATATATATATATATATATATATATATATATATTAGTTCAATTTCGCTCCTATTCCTTTCGAATTGGTCCTCTTGGTAAGGATACAACGGTTCCAGCGACACTTCCACAGATCATCGCAAGATGAGGGAGAAATAAAATATGTAATTTATTATATAAATTTAGACGTCGGATGAATGAATGCCGCCTTTTTTAATATAGAGACACGTCTGTTATTACCATTACTTAAACGATTGCTTCTCTTAGTGAAGTGATTCTCAATCTTTTGTTGTCCAATCTACCTTTTCACCATATGTGAGAATGTCATTCTCCCACATTGCAACAGTGTCCGATTTAAAAGGTGCATTACAAAGTCCACATTTCTCAGCCTTTGTTATGCAATGCTCCCTTGTGACATACGTCTAAATAGCATTCCCCGACTTCCCAACACTGTCCAACTTAGAAGGTGCATTAAAAAGTGCAGTTGTTCTCAAACATTTTTTATGCAATGCACCCTTGCACTATATATCAGGATATTTGTTGTGGAGGGATTTCACAGTGGAGGCTTGTATTTGTACTAAGTCGGTCCTAAAATAGGTTCGACGTACAAAACGTTAGGAATTTGATATAATAGGTAATGACGCAGGTAAATCTAGTTGTGGTCACTGATAGTTTAGTATTCGACTAACTGTCGTCCGACATCGACTGACTCACTGGTTACTCTTACTACTCCTACTTATTATAGGTGGGAGAGTCTATTAACTATAGAATAGGTGTGTTCTCCTATAACAATATAATTCCCAGATATTCCAAGATTTTATTACTTAAAATGTGTATTACAAAGGGCAGTTGTTCTCAAAATTTTTTTGTAATACATCTTTTCACCATATGTCCGAATACCATTCCCCCACTTTTCAATAATGTCTGACTTGAAAGGTACATTACAAAGTGCAGTTGTACTCAACCTTTTTTATGCAATGCACCCTTTAACCATATACCAGAATAACTTTTCCCCAATTTGCCAACAGTCTCTGGCCTAAAAGTTGCATTATAAATAAGCAGTTGTTCTCTACATTCGCTGACAAAATAGATGATACATTCGTCCAGCTGTCGTACCCAGGAAATCCTACTGCTGCTACGGCATTAGTATATGTGATGCCCATCCGACCCGAATGTATCAACTTTCTCATGGTTTGAATACAGAGTTTTCCTTCTCCTAGACTAGTGACCAACCAAGGCTATCGGACACTGCCTCACCTGCTATTTACACATAGCATGGTTAAGAAGAGATGGATTCAAACCTTTTTTACCAATTTTATTGGCACGCAAGTGAATGCAATTCGAATTCAGCTCTTCAATTCCACAGATTAAAATCTACTAAATATCTATATGAATAATTAAAAAAGGATGAAATGTTTTGTTAATAATTTAAAATTTTTCCTACACGCTGTTTAGTTTAACCATAGAAATTACGCTGTTGGGAAAATGTCCGGATTTAGAACCAAAATGCTTTGCCGAATTCATGTATTTAAACAGTGTTTAAATCAATCAAAAGAGTAGCACTGGACAACTATGCATTTCTGCCATCGAGTTACAAATATATTTATGACGTTATAATATTTTAGAATCAATTTTTATTCCTGTATTCATGTATTTAAACAGTGTTTAAATCAATCAATCAGAAATAACAGACATCTATACCTTTCTGACACGGATTTTGCGATAAAACTCTAAACGTTTGGATACCAAGAAAACTTTGAATGTAGTTTCTCCATCATCTTTGCAACGGAATGTCTTTTGACTTGAATAATCTTCACGATTGAAGAAATGAATATCAGTGGGCGAGAGATCAGAGTAATATGCTCAATGTGGCAATGTTTCGCATCTCATGTCGGTGAGCTTCTACAATGTTTTCCTGCTCGCATGTGGCTGAATATTTTGAAGAAGAATTTAACTGAGTCGATTACCCAGTGCCGATAGCATATTGCTTAACTGAATAGGCATTTCTTGCTAGTTTTTCGCGTTAACCTTCGACAGTGACGCTCTGGTTAGATTCCAAAAATTTGTAATGAATAACATCAATGCCGGATGACCAGACAGTTACCATAATTCTCTGTGTATGCAATTTCGGCCCTCGAAACTGTTTGAGCGCTTCATCATGATCAAGCCATTGAGCCGATCGTGTACGACTCTCGCAAAGGATCCATTTGCATTACATAGCAAGTTACTCTTCACTCGGGAAATTGATCATTGGAATGTTCGCAGATGCAGCTTCGAACGCAATACGAAATGTGGAACTCTTTGACTTTCACTGATTTCATGTGGAACCCACTGATCGACGTTTTTGAGATGGGCTGATATTTTTATTTTACTTTCGTTGTGCTTCAGATAGCATTTCCGGGAATTTCGAATTGAAGCGGTTATGTAATATACGCGGTAAGATTTTTTTTCCCATTCTACTGTCTATGTCTAGGAACTTGAGGTCTGTCTAAAAAGTAAAGGGAACATTATGTGCCTCATTAATTTCAATTGTCTATTTCTGATGATAATTATAAGTCCTTTTTGTTTTATCTAAAAATGTTCGGCCCATGATATTCTCAGAATACTTCTGTAGAATCACAATTCTTTTGCTTCAAGTATTTTCTTCATATGTGGGGAAGTTGTCCAACATTCACTAACATATAGAAAGGCTGATATTATGTCAGAGTTCATTAGTATTTTCGTTGTTCGTAACGAAATTTCCTTGTTTCTAAATACTTTGTTTAGATTTTGAAATGTATCTTTGGCTATCCTCATGCTTTTCGTCCTTTGTTAAAACACTTTCCAGATATTTAAATTGTTGTACTTGTTTAATTTTGGTATCCCCAATTTGTAATTTGCATCTTGGGATGTTCCCTTTTGCTGACAATCATGCATTAAATGACCTAATTGAACATGCTTCAGTCTATTCCTATTTAGCTAAGTGTTCTGTCAACCATTTTCACAAGCACGTTAAGCAGATTAGTCTCTACTTCCTCTTGTCTCTCTTGCCTTCAATGTATCTTGTGAGTGTTAAATTTTCTAAGCCCCTTTTCCTCATTATATGCCCCAGAAACTTCCATTTTCCCTAAACTATGTCATTGCTTATATGTTCGGACCATAGGATTCTCACCATGCTTCTGTAGAACAATATATCTGTTGCCTCAAGTCTCTTCTTCATCGGTGAGGAGATTGTCCAATATTCACTTTCATATAGCAGGACTGATATTATATAACAGTTCAGCAGTCTTTTCTTGGTTTCTAACAAACCCTTTCTTTTTTCTTAATACATTGCTTCGCTTGTAGAAGGCATCTTTCTCTATCCCAATATGCCTTAGAATTTTGATGTCGCATTTTCTGTTAAAACATTTCTTTGATATTTAAATTGTTTTACTTGTTTAATTTTGGTATCTACAATTTGCAATTTGCATGCTGTCTTTTTGCAGTTGTTTTTTTACTGCTTTCTTCTCACTTTCTTTCCCTATATTCTGTAAAAGCATCTGTAGTTTCCTGTTTGTGTCTGCATATCTTAGGTTGTTAAGATTATGACCACCAATAATGAATCCAGGTAGCACTTCTAATTCTCTCAGAATCGTCTCACAGTATAGTATGAATAAATCCGGTGAGACGACACCTCCTTGTCTTACACCCCACTTCTATGTTTGTTTTTTTTAATTAGTGAATTAATTTTCTATCCATCCGCAAGTGGTTTTGCTTTATTCTTATATCCTTCCCAAATATACAAATATTGGGTTGTCCGGAAAGTTCTTGCCGATTTTTAGTCGTTCATCTTCCAACACGTTAGAACACGTGAAATTCATCGACAGATATAATTCGCTTACATTTCCGATTAGAGCCCACTTTAAGGTATCGCTTGAGAAAGAAAGTTTAAAATTGTTTAATCCGCGTCAATGTTGCATCCCTATAAAAATGAATGATTATAAGGTGCATTTTAGACACATACCGTCAAGGCAAAAATGCCTCGCAAATAACAAAAAAGATATGTACAGTGTACAGTGAAGGTGTTTTAGCTAACAAAACTATACGGAAGTGGTTCGAAGTTTTCAGCTGGCGATTGTAGCCTTATCGGTGAAAAACACTAAGGCAGACTCCCACTATAGATGATGATCAAATCACGACATTGGTTGAGAATAACCCGCATTACACAAAGCAGGAATTAGCAGAAGCACTATATTTATCAAAATCCATCATCCATGAACACTTAGCGAAACTTGGATACTCAAATCTCTACGAAGTTTGGGTACCATATGATCTGAATGAAAGAATCTTTTGGATCGCATTTACTCTGTGATTTGCTGTATAAAGGCAATGAAAATGCACCTTTTTTAAGAAAATTGTGACGGGCGATGAAAAATGAATCGTTTACAACAATGTTCAGCGAAAAGAATTCTGGCTAAGCGACGTGAACCAACGTTATCCGCCTCAAAAGTAGGTCATTCATCCTAAGAAAATCATGCTGTGCTTCTGGTGGGAATAGAAAAGAATCCTGTACTATGAGCTTTTGCCATGTAACCAGTCAATTGATTCTGAAGTGTTCTACTCGCAACTGAACGAATTAAAGGCATCAATTCAAGAAAAAAGACCGGAATTGTCGAACAGGAAAGGTGTTGTCTTCCATCAAGATAATGCCAGACCTCACCATTATTTGGAAACCCAGCAAAAATTGTTGAATTTTGGCTGGAATGTGTTATTCCATCCGTCATATTCACCAGACATTTCTCCTTCAAATTTTCATTTATTCAGGTCCTTACAAAACAATCTCAATGGTAAAAAATGTAATTCTTTGGATGACATAAAAAAAACACCTTAATGAGTTCTCAGGCGAGAAATCACCGAATTTGGGGGAAGATGGAATCTTTAAGTTGAAGGAAAAAATGGAGAAAGGCTGTGAAACGAAATGGCTTATATTTAGTTGAATAAATATTTAATGGCATTGTTTTGCGTTTTAATTACGCATAAAAATCAGCACGAATTTCCGGAGCACCCAATATATATAACATCAACAGGTCTTTATGATATATTTTATCAAACGCTTGTACATAATCTAAAAAAACATAGGTATATATCTTTTACCATTTGCATTGCTTTTTCCTATATCATTATAAGCATAAATATTGCATCCCCTGCTCCGGCGTCTTTAACGAATCGGCAATCTTCTACTGCGCGCTCTAATCATCAGAATTCGGATGATAAGTTTGTTATGTGGCTCACTAGGTTGATTGTCCGATGAATAGTGTAGATAAAACGAATAGTAGAGATAAAATGAACAGTTGAAACAAAATACATTTATAGAAAATATTTTTCATACGCAAAACGCATATCATCAACAACGATGTAAAAAAAACAATCTGTAATTATTCGAAGAGGGAAATTCTCCACTTCTTATCACATCATTAAGATAAAAACAAATGAATAGCAATAAAGATTGATTTTCTTCCGGATTTATGTGTTTCAAGCTCAGAATAGTTTTGTATTATTTTGTCAATAAAACTAAAATCTCTAACGACTTATATTCCTTACACCCACGCAATTAATATTCTTCCGTTTCGAAATGGGTTACATGGGAATAATACATTTTCTGTTAATGGATACGAATGGCTACAATGATCGCTTTCGTCAGCTTTCCATCGTTTAAATCATTCAGAAGTGAAAACAAATATTAGCAGCAAAATGACCCTCTTGAGTATTACCTAATTCACGCTACCTTCAATATATTTAATTGGTAATTGACTTGACGGTAGAATAAATACGATATCGCTTCTTCATATAAGCGATAACAGCCCTCCACAAATTCCTTTTCTTTGTTATCTGTGAATTTTCCTAACGTCGTGAGAAAGATGGAATATTTTTCCAATGCATTATCTACGGTTTTTAATACAGAGTAGGACTTCAGTATATGTCTATATTTCTGAGATGATGTACACTATTTACATTATTCGGACTATTGTCCTCATCTTTGTCGCCATATTTATCACAACGTTTCGGCCGTTGTACCCTCCTGCCTTCTTCAGGTGGTTGGAATGTCAAACTGAACCCTTTATTTCGCTCACTGGGGTAGACTGTTCTAGTTCCACATGCCATGTTTAATGGATGTCTGTTATCAGTTATCTCCTGTTAATTACCCAATCTCCAAGTTCTCCATTACCTTAACCGAGTATTGAACTCACACTCTTTGGGTCCTGTCACTGGATTTAACTAATGCCTTTATCCACTGTGCCATGTATCCTTGAGGACAGTAGATAAAGGCGCTAACTGAAAACTGATATCCATTAGACATAGATAGATAGATAGATAGAGATAGATAGATAGATAGATAGATAGATATGAATGAGATAAATCGAGGAGTCGATTTATCTAATTCAATTGATATCTATCTATCTCAGCCACATGTATCTATTTATGTATATTTCTAGCTATCTAGGTATCTCAGTCGCTTCATATCAGTATAGCTATCTAATACTAATATATATATATATATATACAAGGTTCGATGTGTAATTTGCCGCCATTTTTTTTAAATTTTGCGCATGCGCGTTTTTTGATTTTGTTTTTGTCAACTGCGCAGTATGGTAGGTTCAGCTGGGCAGCGTCTGTGACTAAAAGAGCACCAGGACACAATTCACTCCACCAGTTTGGAAACGGCATGCTGTACTGATTGGCATTCGCGCCGGTGGTTTCAATATGAACATTTCAGAGTGTTTTGGTGTCAATCTGAGGACGCAGAAACGCATTCAGGAAGAGTTGGATGAATCTAATGTTGATTACGAAGGTACGGGAGCTCTGATTGTTCTGATATGAAAAGAAATTTCGAATTTGTTGGTGAAATCCAGACCATGATTGACAACAATGCCTCCAACTCAATCGGTTCCATAGTCAGTGTCAAGAGGGTGTTCTGCTGAAACAGAACTACACAAACAGAAGAACCCAGTCATGGCAGTCAGACAATTGCTGAGACCACATTACACCTTACATCTGGCCACTTAACTCGCCAGGTTTGTTTATTATGTATCGGGTGCAGTGTCAGCGAGAAACCAACAAAACTGCTTTTAACACCAAAGACGAAATGAAAGCAAGAATTTTGGTAGCATTTAACGACTTAAACAAAGGATTCTGCATATATTTGCCCATTTGCCTATCTATTTATCTATAAGACTGCTCATTATATATATATATATATATATATATATATATATATATATATATATATATATATATATCAGTCTCTTCATATATTTGTCCATTTGCTTATCTATCTATCTATCTATGTAAGACTGCTCATTATATATATATATATATATATATATATATATATATATATCAGTCTCTTCATATATTTGTCCATTTGCTTATCTATCTAAGTATCTATCTATCTAAGACTGCTCATTATATATATATATATATATATATATATATATCAGTCTCTTCATATATCTGTCCATTTGCTTATCTATCTATCTATCTATCTATCTATCTATCTATCTATGTAAGATTTGCTCATTATATATATATATATATATATATATATATATATATATATATATATATATATATATATATCAGTATCTCTTCATATATTTATCCATTTGCTTATCTATCTATCTACTATCTATCTATCTATCTATGTAAGACTGCTCATTATCAACACTTTATCGATCATTTAATGCCGAAAGTTCATACAAACGTACTTATAAATTTTAGATTAAAATAAAATTCTTTTTCATTTTTCATTTAAAATATACTCTATTTTTGGAATACGTTTTCACAACATCGCCCACGTGACGGCGACGTGATCATATTGTGAAACTGAACGCTGATCTTAAAAATTTCAGTTATTCTGTTTGATTAGTCTTACTCTTATGTCTATCATCTTTTCATGTTGACTTGAATATCGTCTAATGTTAATTAGGTTTTAATAACTATGTCCTGAAGAAGGTCTACTAGACCGAAACGTCTGACGTCGACATTAAAACAACATTAAAGCAGCATATTTGCATATTCGGATTTTTGTTTTTCCATATATTTTTCTTCATACTGTCGGATCTATATCCATATATTTGCTTAAATATATATATATATATATATTATATATATTATATATATATATATATATATATATATATATATATATATATATACTGCGTGCCAAATTATTATCGAGATTACTTTTTTTTATAATATTTCAAAAGCCATCAATCTATTCACACAAGATTTTCACACAACATTGGCAACACTGACCTGCACAATCGTTGAAATTTTCGCCCTGATCTGCGCAAGGTAAACAAACTGGTGCCATATTTATTTATCAGCACGGTGATTTGAGCGTGCCAAATTATTATAAAAATGTAAGAATTTAGTAAAAAGATGGGCCATAAAAGCAGTTTAAGTAATGCTAAAAAGAAAACTATCACCTCAGAACTCTCAAAAGGTAAATTAAATTTCCCTAGCAATGTCTAAAATGATAGGGAGGTTTCATGAAACAGCGAAAAAGTTCACCGCCGACCCTACACAAGTACGCAAAAGAGCAGATAAAGGCAAGCCGAGGGTTATTTCACGTTGTCTCATGTCACGACTTAAACGAGGGGCCACAAAGAACCCTGGACTTACCAGTCGTATTGGGGATCCTACAGTGTCTAAACGTACTCGGTGTCGGTATCTGAGGGAAATAGCAACAATAGTCAAACCTGTATCGAAGCCTCCGTTGACGAGAAATCACATTCAAAATCGACTGAAATGGGCCGAGGACAATATGAAGATTGACTTCTCTAAAGTTTTGTTCACAGACGAAACTCAAGCAACACTTGATGGGCCAGATAGATGGTGCAAAGGTTGGGTAATGAACGGACAGATTCGCCATCAGCGTTTGAGACGCCAACAAGGCGGTGGAGGCATAATGATCTGGGGTGGTATTATTGGAAAAGCATTAGTGGGCCTATGAAGAGTACCAGATGACGTCAAAATGACTGCTGATGCATACATAGCGTTTATGAAGGAGCATCTTGAACCGTGGATGAAAAGGCAAAGAGTTGCCTTCAGAAGGGCCATTGTTTTTATGCAAGATAATGCTCCCTCACATGCTGCTCACAAGACGACTGAATATTTGAAACAGTTAGGCTTTGATGGACCTCGAAAAATGAAGTGGCCAGCAAATTCTCCGAATTTTAAACAGATTTGGCCGAAGTCGCTAAACTTTGTCAGTAGGTGTTTTATCGTATATAGTTTTAGGACGGCCGGACAAATTAGAGGTGGGTCTTGTTATCACGTATTTTCCCATATGATGTCTGGACATTATTACTCCATCTTTCTTTTTTTAGTATCTGATGCAATTCTTCTAGAGTGGGTTTTATATTGTATAGTTTGTTATTTGGTCAGCCTGAAAATCTTAAACCCGAACCATCACCATCATTCCGATATTCTCTTTGGACATTGTATATGTACCTGTCTTTGTGCAAAGAGAGGGCAAACAGATATAAATCCTAATCTAGTAAAGAATAATTCTTTGTTTATAATCCCATGCCCCATGAGGTGATCATACCTCTTTTCTTTTTCTTTATTATCTGCGACTTGCCATGCATTTTCTTTACGGTTTTGAATTGAGGACATCATCTAACCCAACCAACAAAATTACATTTCTCCGTTAATACAAAGTTAAATAGATGACAGGAAAACGTATTTTATAGATATCCCAGAACGTACTCATAGATACGTTAGCATGTAACATGCCAGCGATCACGCAGAAAATGAATAATCAAAAGTTATGACCCTCACTTTTTTAAAATATGAAACAAAAACTTTCAGAGTCTGTCTATATTTCTGAGATCAGGTATTATGTACATTATTTAAATTATTCAGTCTATTGTCCTCATCTTTGTCACCATATTAATACAGGGTGCCGGCAAATTCAGTATCGGACTATATATCTGAGATGAAGGATTATGTACACTATTTACATTATTCGGACTATTGTCCTCATCTTTATCGCCATATTTATTACAACGTTTTGGCCCTTCAGTATCTGTCTATATTTCTGAGATGAGGTATTATGTACACTATTTACATTATTCAGACTATTGCCCTCATCTTTGACGCCATATTTATTACAAAGTTTCGGCCTTTCAGTATCAGTCTATATTTCTAAGATGAAGTATTATGTACACCATTTACATTATTCAGACTATTGTCCTTATCATTGTCACCATACTTATTACAACGTTCCCGCCATTCAGTATCTGTCTATATTTCTGAGGTGAGGTATTATGTACACTATTTACATTATTCGGACTATTGTTGTCATCTTTGCCGTCATATTTATTACAACAAGAACATATGGCACAGTGGATAAAGGCGTTGGTTAGATCCAGTGACAGGACCCAAAGAGTGTGATTTCAATACCCGGTTTAGGCAGTGGAGAACTTTCAGAGGGAAATTAACCGGAGATAAGTGATAATTGACATCCATCAAACATGGCACGTGGAACTAGAACAGTCTACCCTAGTGAGCGAAATAAAGGGTTCAGTTCGACATTCCAACCACCTGAAGAAGGCCGGAGCGTACAATAGTCCGAATAATGTAAAAAAAACTTTCTATACATATTCTATACATATGCATATTTAATGAGACTCAACACAAGGAAATCCGAAGTTATGGTGAATAGCACAAGCAGCACCAGTGCCAGAGTCACTATAGACAGTGAAACAATGGAGGAAGTGTCCTGCTTTGGTAGCAAATCTGTGAAAAGATGGTACCTGTAACGCAAGAATCCGCAGACGAAGCACCATTGTTACAGCAGTGATGACCAGACTAGAAAGGATATGGAAGAATTCGACAACAAGGTCTCATCAGTTTACAGGTGAATTGGCTTGGTGTAACCGTAAGTTCTATGCTAACTGTTTCTTCTTCCAACTTCGTCCTTTCTGGCCAAATTTCATCTTCAAAAATTTATATTCAATGTCAAACGCTGTCTATTTTTCTCTTGATTACTCTTCTTTTGTTCTCCTCATTCTTTATGTTTTCGTTTTTAATTCATCCTCACACAGTAACTCCTTTTGTCTTTGTGGCCTTTTGCTTTCATGTCAACTTTAATTTTCAAAGTTTAAATGCAATTTTAATAATTATCTACTGCCTGACTGATTACTCGTGTTTTGTTCTCGCTCCTTAATAATATATTTAATAATATCTATCTCCGATAAAATTCTGATCATAAATATAGCATTTCTTATTCCAGTATTCTTACCTTTTACCTGTCTAATTGCGCCTCGTATTTTATTTTTTCAGAATTCAGATTATTATCTTGGTTCATGAAACTTATCGACGAATAAAGTTTGAATTCATTTACAACTTGTTTCTTACGGTGGTAAAAATATTAATGACTAGCAGCATGGCCCGGCGTTGCCCGTGCTTGATTCAAAAATCGTACGAATCATACAGCAATCGCTATCACTTGACTTAAAATATTTTTGCCCTTCCTAGCCTTTAAAGGAGTGCCCTTTGCCGTGTTGATGTTGCTACATGCCTTACTTCTTGCCTATCTCACACTGCGGATTTTTTCTAAGCTCTATACTAAACATTAAATCTGTTACGAAAAAAGAACTAAACAAAATGAACACAAAACAATCAGCTTTAAAAAAAGGACTCGTAACTGGAAAAACCGAATGAAAAAAAGAATGTTAACAACAAATACTTTTTCACACCCAACCCAGTTCTGTGGAATCAGAATCAACGTTGAGTTTAAGCAAGCGAATGAGCCAATTGGAAGTAAAGTGCTATGCAGATTTAAATTTTTCCCACTTGTGACGAATGCAGCTATCGATTTTTTTTTTTTGCATGCTAGCATGCTAGTTAACATTCGTGTCAATTAGCTGTTGGCTCTCACGCTGGCTAATAGAAACTTCCTGCCTATAAGTGGCAGCCAGCTATAGGCTCTCACTCTGCCCAGGACAAAATGGCCGCTAACTACATGAAAACTGCCGTAGAAGCATGAAGAAATTGATTATTTCCACTATCGATGGGAGTTGGCAAATGCAAAGTCGGTATTGGCCTTCCACTAACTTGGGGCATGTGCATGTAAATTTTGGTGCAAATCCGTCGAAAATTGCGGCCGTGCATTCGTCACACACATACACACACACACACACACATACACACATCCTGCCTTTTATAGATAGAGATAAAATATTAGCCCGAAAGGATCATTGTATAATCCTAGCAACAGCTCGTTCTAAATAGTGATTTGCCAAGCGTAACTTTGATGTGGCACAAGGCCAAAAGTAAGAAGCAGCCAGTGAGTATCTCACTCACTACTCAGTCGTAATTGTTCTAGCGAGACAACCTTACTAACCATTATCTCACCTCGAAGTCCCCTCACATCGTTCTAAATATTAGGACAGATATTTTTCGAATGAAGCAAGGTGAGAATTTTACTGTTTTATATGAACGTTTTTATTTCTTTATTCCTTCTTTATATATTTTTCTTTTTTTTTCTGTTTTTGTTTTTCGTCACTGTTTTCAATATTGAAATTTTCCTCCTTTTTTTTTTTCGAATTAGATACTCAAGACCAAACCCTGAGGACCTCCCCCCCATCTTTTTTAATTTAATTTTTGTGTTTCGTTTTCTTTAAATTTGTGCCATTACTTACAGTACCAGACAGACCCTGAGGATATGTCTGCTAAATAAAATTATTCTTTTTTTTTATCACTGCATGATACGATTCTTGAGAAGCAAGACACGCACTATTTCAGATCAGCTGACAATTTCCTGACGATTCTATTTTTATTCAATGGATATTACATCAGTATATACAACACACTCCAATCATTTTTTTTATTTCCCGATATGTTTCTTATACACACAATTCGATGGTGAGATAATTAAAACCAATTCTTCTTAAAAACAGGCTGCATCGTCTATTCCGATAACAGATATATTTTTTAATTGTAAAACGGTTACGTTAAAAAAAGTACAACTTCGATTTGACAAATCACTGCTCTCGTAAATGGTAATTATTCTACATTTTACAAACCATGCCGCATCAGGACGTAAGTGAATATAGCCCTCCACAACTTCTTGCTTTTTCCTCTCTACGACTTATTATTCCATTTATTTTCCAAAACGTGTCAAACAGGCTGCCAGCGATTTTACTTTGCTTGTCTTGACTTCGATGTAACCTGCGTGGGTTAATTTCATCTTTCTTTGTTATACATCCGAATCATACATGTTGACTCTTTTTTCAAAACTTCTGTTCTCTTAAAGTTCTTAAGGATGGTTTTATTATAAGACTAAAAATTATTATACAATTACATATAATTTCAACGCCTATTTCTATGCAAGTTGAGTGGGGTTTTTGATTTTTAAATGTGTTTACGTTAAAAATGAAAATGGTTGAAAATAAGATGCACTTTTCTCGTCTGCAGCTCTTCTATTTCCGGAAAGGAGACAAACACAATACAAACAGCAAAAAATGGTGATTGTCGTTTGTACGAACAGTCCCATAGCTGAGAGTAAAGTTCCTAAGACATTCGCTAGGTTCAGTAGTGAGAATTTTAATCCTTATGACCAAGAACGATTCGGCAGATCTCCAGTCGTTGAGGATGTCTAAATCGAAAAGCTGATTCAAACCTTTTCAGGACACCAGACAGAGAACATTGCAATATCGTATATTTTTCATTTGAAAAGACGAGAGTTTTATGCTTTAAGGGGATACATGATCTTTCTGTGGCATTCGTCCTTAAAACAGCATCTCTTTCCCTTCAATTCTCTTCATCGACGAAGAGTGTCATATAGTTGATTGTATATGACACTGGCAGCATGACCCGGCGTTGTCCGTGCTTGATTCAAAAATCGTACGACTCATACAGCAATCGCTATCACTTGACTTAAAATATTTTTGCCCTTCCTTGCCTTTAAAGGAGTGTCTTTTGCCGTGCTGATGTTGCTACATGCCTTACTTCTTGCTTATCTCACACTGCGAATTTTTTTCTATACTAAACATTAAATCTGTTACGAAAAAAGAACTAAACAAAATGAACACAAAATGATCAGCTTTAAAAAAGGACTCGTAACTGAAAAAACCGAATGTTAACAACAAATACTTGTGAAAAAGTATTGTTCTGCGGAATCAGAATCAACGTTGAGTTTAAGCAAGCGAATGAGCCAATTGGTGTAAAGTGCTATGCAGATTTAAATTTTTCCCACTTGTGCCGAATGCATCTATCGTTTTGTTTTTTTGCATGCTAGCATGCGAGTTAAAATTCGTGTCAGTCAGCTGTTGGCTCTCACGATGGCCAATAGTATTTTCCTGCCTCGTCGTGGCAGCCAGCTATTGGCTCTCACTCTGGCTAGTACAAAATGACCGCAAACTACATGAAAACTGCCGTAGAAACATGAAAACATCGATTAATTCCACTATCAATGGGAGTTGGGAAATGCAATGTCGGTGTTGGCCTTCCCACTAACTTGGAGCATGTGCATGTAAATTTTGGTGCAAATCCGTCGAAAATTGCGGCCGTGCATTTGTTACACACACACACACACACACACACACATACACACACACATCCTGCCTTTTATAGATAGAGATAAAAGATCAGCACGTTGTATTTGTTTCCTCTGAGATACTTTTTTTAGTTTCTGGAAAGCATCTTTGGTTATTTCTCATCACCTTGAGATTTTTTTATTACTATAATATGTTAACAATTAAATCCCCTCACCTAGATCATTTTCAGGTCCCTGCTATGTAACTTGAAACCTTTTCTGTTTCATTTGTTAATAACCATGCTTATGCCATCATATAGTTAATAGTTAGTCCTTTCTTCTTGCTTTCCTTTACTATATTGTCTTATAGTTGTCTTTTTTTTTTTAGTTTTCAATCTGCGACTATTATCATGATAGTATCATCTGCGTAACTTATATTATTAAGATTATATCCAGTGATAATAAATCCCGGTAGGTTTCCCTAATCTCTTAGGGTCCTATGGCTGTATAGTGATTTACTAAGCAAAGTTAGATGCGACACAAAGCCGAAATTATGGGGCACACAATGAGGTTCAAATTCACTACTAAGTTGTAAATGATCCAACGAGATAAGCTTATTAGCCATTATACTACACCAAACTCCCCAAGTCATGTAGTTGTAGAGGTTAAATATGTGCGATGAGGCAATACAACTGTCTCTTAGCCCTCTTTTTTTATTTTTTGTACTCATTGAACTTCTTTTTAGTCCGCATGCCGAATGTTTGTATATTAAGTTACCTTTCCCATGTTAGTGCTTCTGTTATTCATCTCGAGGTTCTTGACAAAAGCCAAATAAGGATCTGTCATGTAATCGATCCTGACTTCCATCTCGATTTCAGTCCCTTTCTCACCAATGTGACGTGGCTTCCCTCTGTCTTTTCTATAAATATTTTCAAGGCAACTGCCCTGGCGAGCTTTTTTTCCAGGGTGTCACAACTGCATGAATTTAAGCGTGAAAATAGATTGGCATCTAGATCCCATCGGTTTACTGTTGAAACTTCTACTACAACAGTTTCTTTTCTGGCACCTCTCACCTGTGGAACTCCTTTGCGTTTACTTGCTTCCCTGATAAGTACAATCTTCAAAAACTTAAATGCAACGTCAATCGTCATCTTCTATCTTCTTGAAGCCCGTTTATCTTTTGTCCTTTCCTCAAACATCCCTATATTTATTTTTTCTGATATTTTCACTCCCTGTAACCCCTCTCCCCCTGCGTACCAGTGGCATTCCCGCCTTGCTTGGGGTGAAATGATTTAAAAATAGTAATTTAAGTAGATTTAAAAATAGTATTTCATACGAACAGTTCAAAGAGAACAGTCTATTTTCATGGATTTAATAATTGGCTGAGTTTGAAATTCCGAGAAAGTTACCAAATATGTCAGTTACCAAAGAAGGTTGGAGAGTAAAAGGGCTAAAACATTGTTACTATAACAACCAAGACGAGGACCCTCATCTCAGTAGATTAATGCATAATAGTGTGACTAATAATGTAAATCAAGGAAATCTACAATACATAGGAAATATTCTTGTTTCGTTTAGCAGCATATCAACACTTATATGGGTTATTTAATGTCAGAATTATTTAGTATTAGAAATAAAGGAAGACTTTAGGTCAGTGATTCTGAAACTTTTTTTTCTCTGGACCACATTTTCGAAATTAAAAGTTGTTCTGATATCACCAAATTTTCTTCATGAAGACATTGGAAAAATTCTTCTTCGGCCACTGCTTTTAATCATTTTATCCCAAACAAGACAATAAAGCCGCTAGGACAGAAGTGGTTACTACACTCTAAAAATTACTATTAAAGAGAGAGGACAATAAATGAACAAGAATTAAGAAGACAGTAGAAATCAAAGTTGACTGGGAAGCAAGGATTCAGAAGAGAGTGCCACAAGCGTGAAGTGCGATAAAAGAAACTGTTAATATCTGTATATCCCTCTGAGATGAGTTATTATGATTACTTACATTATTCAGGATGTTATCCTCATCTTCATTGCCATATAAACAACGTTTCGGCCATTGTACGCTCGGTCCTTCTTCATGTGATTAACCGAGCCATTTATTTCGTCTACAGGAGTAGATTGTTCTACTTACACGTGTCATGCCTCTTCCGGATATCTCAGTTATCCCCCTTTAACTCAGTTTTCCAGGTTTTGGTTCACTACTGCTGTAGCCTGGTAATAAACTCACAACACTTTGGGTCTAGTCACTGGATCTAACCAACGCCTTCATCCGCTAGGCTATATGTACTGAATGACACATTGTCCAGTGGATAAAGGCCGAAACGTTGTTAATATGACAATGAACATGGGGAATAACAGTTTGAATAATTTAAATAATGTAAGTAAGAAACTGTTAACACAAAACTTACGGCTATATCCATCCATTTCAACTGTAAATTGATGAGACCTTGCCGCCAAGTCATCAAATCTAGTTACCATGGAGGAAATTTCATCAGAACAATTAGCATGAAAGTATTTATAGAAAAGACACAGGGAAGCTACGCTACGGCGGTTGGAAATTGACTGAAGCCGAAATGCCAGGTCAAGATCGATAACATTGCAGATCCTTCTTTATATACTACAAGGCAAGGTGACCCTGCCAGCATTATGTAAGCAGCAGGATGAGGAGACTAGACAATTCAGAATTCGAAAGCGTAGAAAAGGTAGCAGTTAAATTTTCTTCCATGATGTTCTCCTTCACGCAAGGAATGGGCTAAATTGTAGAGATGACAGTCTCTGCCACCTTCGTTGGCAACCAGTCTTGTAGATGAATTCTTAATTCAAAAATCGTCTTGTAGGAGACTTCAAACTACTCTCTCTTTCCAAGAACAGTCATAGCAATATATATTAATTCATAAATACTAACCAAATTCACATCCTACGAGCAGTTCTTATAGAAGTGTTTACTGCTCTATAATTTCTATATAAATAACATTTTCAACAAAACATCCATTTTTCAAAGTTCCATTTGTTATTATGCTAAGTCCGCTAAAATTCCCTACTCTAGGCATTAGCTGCATAGAACTGAACACGAGAGAAATGGTTTTCTAATGTTTATCATTATTATTATTATTATTATTATTATTTTAGTGGGCCTGTCCCTCCCTTTGTTAGTTCCTTAGGTCCCACGGACGTTACGATATGCCAGTATCTCATAAATTATAGTCTATTTCGTTTTGATCGCGTGGAAAAGCAAAAGATATATCGGAGACGGTACTTGGTTTAAATGAGAACAAGAAATGAAAGAAAGAAATATAAAATTGTTTAATGTTTGTTTCAAAACTTTTTATTTGTACCCCCTTACGCCTTTAAATAACGACCAGCATTCATATTTATGGATGTTATTGCAATGTTAAACATGTTAGGCTCATATATATAACGATACTGTGTTGGGGGGTCTACGTATATTTTATTGTCGTAGAACTCGCCATGAACATATTGAGTCATTAACTGAAGAATTCTACAGAAATTTAATTCATGAAAACTGTGAAATTTTCACGGGTTAACATTTGTTTAATTAATCTACATTTAAAAAAGTAACAACTAAATAAACGCATTATTTTGATCCATTTCGATGATTCCATAAAATATTTTTCGACTCCTCTCGATTAATTTGCATTAATACGAAATGGCAGACGTCAACAATGGTTCTTACTAATACTGTAGGAAATAAAATCATCATAAACATTACCGGGTGTAGAATTATAGAATTATTGAACTCACACTTTTTGGGTCCTGTCACTGGATCTAACTAGAGAACATATTACCATATCGCAGAAATATAGACAGATACTGAAAGGCCGAAACTTTGTAATAAATATGACGACAAGGATGAGGACACTAGTCAGAATAATGTAAATAGTGTACATTATACCTCATCTCAGAAATATAGACAGATACTGAAAGGCCGAAACGTGGTAATAAATATGGTGACAAAGCTGAGTACAATAGTCCGAATAATGTAAATAGTGTACATAATGCCTTATCTCAGAAATATAGACAGATATTGAAAGGCCGAAGCGTTGTAATAAAAATGGATATAAATCTGAGAACAATAGTTCAAATAATGTAAATAGTGTATATAATACCTCATCTCAGAAATATGGACAGATACTGAAAGGCCGAAACGTTGTAATAAAAATGGCGATAAAGATGAGGAGAATAGTTCGAATAATGTAAATAGTGAACATAATGCCATATCTCAGAAATATAGACAGATACTGAAAGGCCGAAACCTTGTAATAAATATGACGACAAGGATGAGGACAATAGTCAGAATAATCTAAATAGTGTACATAATGCATCAATGGCAACAAAGATGAGGACAGTAGTCCGAATAATGTAAATAGTGTACATAATGCATCACCTCAGAAATATAGACAGATACTGAAAGGCCGAAACGTTGTAATAAAAATGGCGATAAATCTGAGAACAATAGTCCGAATAATGTAAATAGTGTATATAATATCTCATCTCAGAACTAAAGACAGGTACTGAAAAACCGAAACGTTGTAATAAATATGGCGACAAGGATGACGACAATAGTCCGAATAATGTAAATAGTGTACATAATACCTCATCTCAGAAATATAGACAGATACTGAGAGGCCGAAACGTTGCAATAAATATGGCAACGAAGATGAGGACAGTAGTCCGAATAATGTAAATAGTGTATGTAATACCTCATGTCAGAAATATAGACAGATAGTGAAAGGCCGAAACATTGTGTTAAATATGGCAACAAAGATAAGGACAATAGTCCGAATAATGTAAATAGTGTACATAATGCCTCATCTCAGAAATATAGACAGATACTGAAAGGCCGAGACGTTGCAATAAATATGGCAACAAAGATGAGGACAATAGTCCGAATAATGTAAATAGTGTATGTAATACCTCATCTCAGAAATATAGATAGATACTGAGAGGCCGAAACGTTGCAATAAATATGGCGACAAGGATGAGGACAATAGTCCGAATAATGTAAATAGTGTACATAATGCCTTATCTCAGAAATATAGACAGATACTCAAAGGCCGAAACTTTGAAATAAATATGGCGACAATGATGAGGACAATAGTGCGAATAATGTAAATATTGTACGTAATACCTCATCTCAGAAATATAGATAGATTCTGAAAGGTCGAAACTTTGTAATAAATATGACGACAAGAATGAGGACAATAGTCCGAATAATGTAAATAGTGTACATAATGCCTCATCTCAGAAATATAGGCAAATACTGAAAGGCCGAAACGTTGTAATAAAAATGGCGATAAATCTGAGAACAATAGTCCGAATAATCTAAATAGAATATTCATGTCTGATTTTAAAATAAAAAATTTAAACAAAACAAGACATATTTATTTAATACAAGATCATTTGCATTGATTTTTTAAAATATACGAGATGATTTTTACCAATTAGATATGAATTTATTCTACATCAATATGCTGAAAACTTTATCAACGGAAACATTGTTTATATTTGGCATTTTTTAAAGTTTGAGTATAAAACACTGTTTATTCTTAAATTTTTATGCGAATTAAATGCTACAAGGAAATTGTTAATATCACTGATACTGATAATAGTTCCATTCCATAACACTGCGGATTGTTTTGTTTTACTGATACAAGGTGCTGATATAGAATTTGGCCAGACGCAAATTCATTGAAGAAATGGTCACTTACGATATTTGAATTACTAAGAAACTTGAACAATATTATTTGGCTTGAGTTTTAGACGTTAGAAGATAAGTAGAATAAACCGATTATTTTAAGACTTTTTTTCTGTTTATACATTTTTTTATAGATAAACATATTTAAGTAAATGCTATGTTTATAATAAACAGTATTTAACTACATTTACCGGCCTGAATGTCCGAGAAATTTTCATAGAAAATATTCGTCCTCCGACTGGAATCGTACCTGTATCTTATACGGAACCATCATTAAATGATGGTTCCGTATAGGAATTTGGCTACAGAGGAGCGTTCGGTTAGCAAGGTCGATTTTACTGTCTTTAAACTACAATCTCCCATGATTCTCTCATGTACATTCATATCTGCTCATGGCGTATCCAAATATGAACAAATGGCGTCACACATTATCAAATTATTATTAGGTTTCAAATGTTTCATGTACATAGCTTCAAGAATTTTTAATTTTTGTTTATTGTTTTCATGTTTAAGTATAGTTGTGTTTTCAACATATATTTTAACAAACGGTATTTACAAAAATAGTAAATTTAATATATATATATATATATATATATATATATATATATATATATATATATATATATATTCACCCCAAACAAGGCAACAAAGCCACTAGGACGCAAAAGATTAATAAGTGTTAGAGAATATGAGAAACCTACTATTATGGAGAGTCGACTATTAAAGAATAGAAATCATGAAGACAAAAGATAACGATTGATATTACATTTAAATTTTTAAAATTCAAAATTGACTGGGAAGCAAGAAGCCGTAAAATAGTTCCACAGGTGAGACGTGGGCTAGATGAAACTATCAGCATAGAACTTACGGTTACATCTAGCTATTCCAACTCTAACATGATGAGACCTAGCTGCCAATCTAGTACTGCGCTTAAATCCATAAAAACTAGGTAACATTGAAGAAAGTTCATCATAACAATTACCATGAAAGCATTTATAAAAAAGATACACGGAATCTACGTTAAGGCGAGATTCCAGATCAGGGCCAATAAAATTGCAAATTCTTCTTTTGATTCTATAAAGAATCTCTAAATATGTAGCAGAAACAACAATCCAGAATGGGCATCAATATTCAAAGCATTGACGAATGGTAGACTTATAAATATGTAAGATAAATTCGGATGATAAAAAATTTCTTAGCAATTGATTCAATCTACTCTTTCGACTTCATGTCAACTGGAAACGTTAATCTGAAAAGACGTGTTTCACTCTCCTAGAAGTTAGCATATTTATCTAACAATTTTTGTAAAAGATTCACCAATATATCTATACTAGGGCTTTTTACCCATGATATTATTTACAGGGTGTTGCAGCAAAATCCACAATTGACAAAAAGAAAACGAAATAGGCAATAAAAACAAAAGTTGTATATGCTGAGACCCGACAGTTTGTCAACTAACTAACATTTTTCTCTCTACCGTTTTCAAGGATGGAATACGAGCGCAGAGCAGCGGTAGTAGCTTCTTTTCGTGTCGGAAAGAAGCCTGCGGAAGTGATGACCTGGTTTGGGTTCAAGAGAACCATGGTCATGGGAGTTTAGAGTAAGTGGAAGGCGTGTGAGATTACTGCCAAACGAAAGGCCCACAACGTTCGTTCCTTGGCCGTTAGAACCGACGAGTTCCTCGCCGCCGTCGAGGAGACAGTTGACAATGATGAAAGCCAGAGCTACGCCAAGATCGCCGCTGACATGGGCTGTCACAAGTCGACGATCTGCCGAAAGAGCAAGAAGGACATTGGTTACTCCTAGCGCAAGTCTCACCGCATTATCATCACGAATGCCTCAAAAGAGTCGAGGAAGGTCAAGGCGGCGGCTTTGTCAAGTGTCGGATTTTCCTGTATATATATATATATATATATATGTGTGTGTGTGTGTGTGTGTGTGTGTGTGTGTATATATATATATATATATATATATATATATATATATATACATGCTACCACCATTCATACCTTTACCATCCGTCTTTGTCATTGATCGGTTATCTGGTATCCATTTGCTCAAACTCATACCCCAGAAATTTCAACATTATATTCCTCAATGTAAGTATAGCTTGACCCCAAAAAACGGGAACTTTTTAACAATCCAATAAAACCAAGAGTGATGGAAGAAAATATTTTATTCATAGTAATTGAAACCTTAAAACATGCCATTTAAGAAACAATGATGGAATTTTCATTTTTTCATTTTTTTTTTTTTTGTAGATGGCGTCCTCCTGTACGGATGCATTCTTGAAATCTGCTGTTGAGATTCCTCATTGACTGCTGCAACATCTCATCTTGAATTCTAAATGGCGAAATGTTTACTTGCTCAAGGTCACTGTCTCGCAGTGTTACCACATGCTCATGTCTGGCAATACGCACTTCAAAAATTCCCGTTTTTGGGGTCACCCTGTATATGTTTTCTTGTAGTCTCTACTTTCCTTTACGCTTCCTCGTTGCACAATTATTCTGCCCGTGGTAAAACTCGTTTAGTATTGTATGTTTGAATAGTATACAATATGCTTTTCCTTAATATTTAAGATGTGGCAAGTCAAAATTTCATGATGAGCCAAGTAGTCTTCTGAATAGCACAGAAGAGGTTCTGGTTTAGACATATTTCGTAACTGGAATTTAAAAAGGTTCTGTCTGTACCATCAGGAGGAACGGTCGATTTTTGTCAAATCGAAAAGATGCCATTTTCCGCGACGACAACGCAATGTTACAAAACAGAACTTGCAGAAGGTTAAAAGATGAAATAAGACCCTCACTCTCCCGCACGGACCGTATTGTCCTGACTTGGATTCTTTGGATTTTTATTTGTTCTGGTCTCTACAGAACATTTTAAACTATAAAATATTTGACTCTGTACAGTCAGTCGAAAAACTAACTCACAACCTTCATTCAACAAAAAGCACAAAGTTTCTAAGATAAAATAGCACCCACGGGCTTGTAGAACAATGGGGGACAGATTTAAAAAAAAAAAAAACAATGGAAACTATGTACTTGACTAATAAATGTTTTTGTGAATTTATAAAATCTACTAATCTGGCACGAACTTTTGCAATATCTTAATGTCTTGTGTTGTTAAGATGGTGTCCATAAATATTAAATCCTGTCTGTTTTTTTCTAATTTTCATGATCGACTCGATGCCAGGATCAAATTGTAGTATCGGTTTGCCTTATAACTAATGATGAGGATACGCGGTCCCAGGATTCCAATCCAGCGGCTGCACCTCCTTCATTGCACTAAAAAAAGGGAGGGTGGTTGGAATATCGACGCCAGGGTAACAGTGGTCGAATAGAGTGGGCAATTATTGGATTAGCCAAATGCAGTCCCACATTTAAAAAAAAAACCGCGTGTCACCTCTGGCCACGAAGGGATGTTGAGTAAATAACCTCGGCGTAGAGAAGCTGAATAAATCCAAAAGAGAAAGCATTCTCTTCCTTTTTCTATTTTTGTCTACTTACTAACCTTCTTGTTTATCTGCATGCAGTCAGTTTGTCTCCTGTATTGGAATAATAAAAAAAACATGATTTCACAGAACGTCCAGAAATGGGGTGCATCGTCTTGATCCATTTACCCAGGATCCATTCATAGTCAAACAAGTATGCGGTTGTGTCCCGTTCAGCTGTCGAGCAAATGAAACCGTCAAAACGAGTTCGATTCCCACCTTTTTCTTCATATGCTTCAACCGGATATTTTGACAAATATCTCGTCACTGGTATGTCAGTGTTCGAATAAGAAGATCGGTAATCGTTTTTCCTTGTAGTACGAAAAAAAATTATACCTATTTTCTAAATCTATGAAGACGGGAGATTGGAAGTTTTGAAAAGTGTAGAAACACCTCTTAATTGCCGTTGTTCTAGGTCCACTCTCGTCCTAGGTAAGACCTTAAACTACATCTGCATCCTGGGTAAGACGATAAACTACATCCAGTAGCAAGGCCTCTGATCAGGAGTTTTTAGGAGCGTGGAACCACCTCTTAATTGCTGGTGTTCCCAGGTCCACCCTGACCCAGGGTGGTAGCACTTATTAGGGTTCCAGATATAGGCAAAGAGTTAACTGTTAACAGCAATACATTTTTGAAAAAAATTTTACCAGCAATACGATTTTAAAGGGAAAATATTGCCAGAAACAGATTTTTGACAAAAGAAAATATTACCAGAAATAAAAAATGTTTTCGGCATTAAATAACCCATTAGATTGATATGACGTAAAACAAAATAAACCAAACCAATCTAAACCAAAGAATACATATTTTATTCATACGAATCTATCCTAAAAATGTCGGCATTAAATAACCCATTGAGGTTGTTATGACGTAAATCAAAATAAACCAAACCAATCTGAACCAAAGAATATATATTCTATTCATACGAATCTATCAAAAAAAAAGTTTTCGGCATTAAATAACCCATTGAGGTTGATATGCCGTGAAAAAAAATAAACCAAACCAATCTAAACCAAAGAATACATATTCTATTCATACGAATCTATCCTAAAAGTGTTGTCGGCATCAAATAATCCATTGAGGTTGATATGCCGTAAAACAAAATAAACCAAAAAACCCAGGTCTACTCTGACCTGGGTGGTAGCACCTGTTAGGATTCCGTCTATGGATAAATAGTGAACCTCCAAAGAAAGACGAACATAAGCAGTACATTTTTATATTAAAATTACCAACCAAACCTATTTATAGCAAAATGACCAATAATACATTTTCATCGATTGTTGAAGGCGTGCAATTGCGATCAAAATATTTAGATTTTGATATTAAATAACCGATAGAATTTGATGCTGCTAAACAAAATCAACCAACTAAACAACCAACAAGAACTCTTTCATGACATTAATCCATATAAAATTCTACGATTTTTTAAATCAAACTGTATTCCAAATATAACCTCAACAAAACTACAACAAAAAACTTACCTATCAATGCTTCTAGTAATTGTCCGCACAAGCTAGTATATACACAAAAGCGGAGTATCATCTACCATGTATTCAACTGTGAAAGCAGAATAACATATTTTTATTAATTCAAAGCTCCTCGGGAAATTAAATTTCGGCAGTAAATTACCCATAAATCGGTTGATATGCCGTTAAAAAAACCAGCTGAGCCGAATTCGATGAAGTATAGGAATTTATAGTAGAAATATGGTTAATTTTGACAGATAGGTTCATCGCTGCTTCCACAATCCACAATTCTATGTATTCTTACCAATGTGAGACTATTTAGCGTTTGGCTAATTAATTAAGCGTGAAAATTAAAAGCGAGAAATACTTAAGGCGTGAAGAAGCTATCACGATAGACATACTGAGCGATGTTATTCTTTTTAACAAAAGAAAAGTGGTAAAGATTTTATTTTCATTTGCGAAGAAAAGTATTTTTTTTTCGCAGAAGATAGGAAATTCGTAAGACCTCGGATCTGTCAGAATTAATTTATGCCATGACGCGGCGAATAAAAGATAGCAATCTGCCCATGGCAATAATGAAAATTTCAAATTGGTCAAGTGGATTACAAAGCGGAATGCTAGAAGATAATCAGAAATGGTTCGAGCATGCGACCAAGAAAAGGATCAGCTGAGACCACCCCAAAGAAAAAGGAAGGAAGAAGAGTCAAAGGAAAAGAATAAACCATTAACTATCTTTCGGAGATATCATTTGGTTTTGGAAGGGAACCACCTGTTTTATGTCCAGACCGTGCCATGATAAAAGTTTGTTACCTGGACAGACTGTTGGCGACAGAAGTACGAAGCCGTTGAGGGAGATTTACTTTGCCACCCAGATAATCACTTGGCGAAAATCTCGTTGATGAATCTCAGATGATATTCAGTTAAGATAGGGATTTAATGGCCACATACGAGTCGTGGGGGTTATAGTCGGGGAAAAGAAAGAAAAGAAAAAGGAAGATATTTTTTTATTTGAGCGATAATTGTAAACTGAGGCCAGTCTAGCCACACCCACACTACCGTGCGTTCATTGGCTGAATGGTGGCGTGAGCGATGGGCGAAGGTAACATATGAGAAAGAACGGAAACCTGTTGACGCCTCTGAAGGGATCGGTGTGAGATACCAATTGGAGAAAGAAGGGAAACCTGTTGACGCCCTCTGAGGAGATTGGTATGAGATAGCAATATGAGAAAGGTACTTGTTTGTTTGTTTTTAACACATTTGAATCTTTCGAGTTGTTACTTTATTTTCTTTTACATATACTTGTGCGGTGTCACCTTTGCTCGAATTCGGCTTGCACGAATTCGAGCAAAGGTGATTGATTGATTTCGTCTACCTAAGATCAAATCACACCGTGGGTAGGTTAGACTAGAAATCAAAGCAGTTACTTCGGTAACCAGACGTTGGAGGCGAGCTGGGAACGACAAAGCTGATGCCGAATCTAACCAGATTTCCATCCGAATCTGCCAAGGGTTAGATCGTCAC
>CAHIKZ030004915.1:477500-487500 GCA_903632075.3 Acanthosepion pharaonis
TCACGGCATATGACTAGACAGCATTATCCACCCTAGAGCGCAAACGTTGCTCCTTTATATATTCAACATTTTGAGCCCATGAAGGAGGCACCCAGGAATAGGTGTTTTCTGAATATGAAAGAGTCAATTCAACAAATTGCTAAGAAATTATCCAATAACATTCTTCGAGGTGGTTATATATACCCTCGTTCAAAGGTGGAATTTTATGACTGAGAAAGAAAGAGACTATTCTGAGATATCTTGAGAATTATATGCTCACTTTGATATAATCTGTGGACTTCTACCAATAAATGTGCTATAATTTAAGAAGAACAAGACTATTTAAGCACTGATTGTACATGAAAACGACTCTGACGAAGGCAACATCTTGAATGTTGAAATTGTTGTGTTCATTTTGATATGATTTCTGCTCTGATTTTATTATTATTATTTCACCCCAAGCAAGGCAATAAAGCCACTAAGACACAATGAATTACTGAGTGTGAAAAAATAAGAGGAAAAAAAACTTATTAAGGGAACCGAACAATAAAAAAAACAAGAATTAAAAAAGCAGACGATATCGATTGACAATGCATTCAAATTTTTGAAAATCAAAGTTTAAGAAGGAGGCTTATACTAAATATCAGGAAGAGGCAGTTGAAGTTTCTGGAACACATAATGAGGAAGGAGGGCCTGGAGAAACTGATATTCACGGGTCGAATATGGCCAAAGAGACACTTGCGAAGGCAACGCGTGACATACCTGGTGGACTTAAGCAAGCGGATGACAGAACGTGATCTGGGGTAGGAAGCAGCGGGAAGGAACTCGTTGAAAGGGATACTGGTAGGTAGAAGGCATGAACGCCTACGCCCTGAAAGGTCGTGGACCATAAAAAGAAAGGAAGATGTCAGAAGAGTGTTCCTGAAGCAACAATTGCGAGAGAAGAACTTGTCAGCATAGAAGAGTCATGTGCAGGACGATTGGCATTCCGAATAGCAGGTCGAATTTCATTGGGAATATAAAGTTATTACAATGTTGTTTCCTTTCATTCTCACTCACATACTCTCATACATAACCACATCCATAAACAATGATTAAGTACAATGTTTCTTGAATTTTGTAACATTTTGTTGAAGGTAACGTTGTCAGCATTTTAAACCATTGACGTTTTTCACTAAGGAAGATCATACGTGTAAACACCTTTTGCTTCAGAAACAGAAAACATTAATGATAATTATTGTTCTCTTTGAGAATAAATATATTTCTTTTAAAAATGTTTTTGCATCGTCAAATTAATAAATTAGAAATAAATCACACACAGCAGTGTGTGGTAATCACTCTGTCATCAGTGAAAATATTATACGAAGACTTCAGATTTTCTTAATTATAGAAGGAATCTTTTCTCCTAAAGTAGATTTTTATGCGCATGCTCCTTGACTGTGAAAATGTCTGCGATATTTTTAATGAAAACTTATCTTGATTATTTTCTTTTTAGTTTTTAGTTCTGAAGTCCACCCAGCTACCAATCTAGTACTTAAATTTGGTAATCGAAAGCTTGTATGGGACCGGTGTGGGTTTAATACATATATTTGTGTGTATACACACACATATATATATATATATATATATATATATATATATATATATATATATATATATATATACCCACACACACAAATATATGTATTAAACAACACAATTTTACAATGGACATGGACATTAACATTTGCGTATGTGTGAACATTTGTGTTTGTTCTTTGGTGAATGTACGTGTATGTGTGTATAATGTTCATGGCGTCTCCCACAAATGGGAAGCCGCGGATCTTCTAAGAGAACTTACATTGTGGTCGCTGAAATGAAGAAATGAGAAGTCGCCCAGTATTTATAGTATAGGGAGAATGATCCCTGGTGACAATTAGGAAATTAAGGAGGAGCTAACTCCGACAAGTTTATCAGAATAATTACCATGAAAATATTTTATAAAAAGGCTCAAGGAAGCTGCATTAAGGAGGTGGAAAAGTAACTGAGCCCGAAATGCCAGATCAAGACCGATAACATTGCAGATTCTTCATTGGATTTTATAAAACATCTCTAAATACATAACAGAAGATGTGACAGCTATATTCAATGTGTGGAAGAATGGTAAATTTATAAAAGTGTACGATAGATTCTATCAAGAAACATTGTCTAAGATGAAGTTTAAGTTTCTTTCTTCCATGGCCAGAATCATGTAACTCTCTTATTTTTTTTTTTTTTCTAGATCTGTCTTATCTCTGCCTGCGGCTTTTCATTATGAGGTTAGCGGGTTGACAGTTTTCTTGTTGCTGCATCTCGACTGACAGTAAAGAGTCCGAACTCTTTGATAACACTTATTTCTACGATTATTAATAACTTTGTAATTAAAAAAGAACAGGAATTAATTCTTTACTGACCGTCTTATATATTTTCTTTTTTTTTAAGCATTTCAGGGCGGGAGTGTTATTGAAAAGTTCAAAGAAAAATAACTGCATTATTTACATTATTCAGACTATTGTCCTTATCTTTGTCGCCATATCTGTGAGAAAGTGACTGGAGTCAAGTTGCCAATTCAGGATCGATTGCATTGCAGATCATTCTTTGTATTTTTTCGAAATCTCGAGATGAACAGCTGATGTACCAGACCAGATATGGCAACAGTATTAAATCTACTATTAAAAAATAATTATTATTTTTTTCTTTAATGAAATAAAGACTCGTAAATAGTAAATAAGAAACTCGGTAAGACTCGAATACATTAATTGGCGTCCTCATGTTGGTTACGGCAGCCGATAACGCCAAAATACTCACATTTCCTGATATCTCTGTATCTGTCTCTGTCTAAGATGTAAATTTGGATGAGGACCCAACTGAATGAAAAATAAGTAAGAGGTTTTGTTAATTTCGAAAGTGTTCGCTCATCAAACAGAATCATCAAAAAAACGGATACATTTCAACCAGGGTTATCCGAAAGTCTTGTCACCCTTACCAAAAAGGAATGAGAACAATAGAAGAACAAAGTAATACAGTAATACAAAACATATGTACTGGATTCAGTTTAGTGACTTTCATTGACGCTGTCACACATCGAGAAGGTCTGTATGAATACCAGCATTTTCGTGGCACAAAATAAAGCGGCGCCATGTTCTGTGCGATATTTTACGAAGCTCTGCTTTGTTGATTGTTGCAAAGGCTCTCCGAACGGCGCCCTTCAACTGATGGATATTCTGGTAGCGTTCATGTGAAACTCTCTCGATGATAATAACCCACGGTTTGTTGAAATAGAAAAATATTAGAACACATTAATTGGCGTCCTCGTGTTGATTACGGCAGTCAATAACGCCCATCGCTATTGAAATAAATCAATGTTTAATAGATTCCTTCTCTTCTTGTGTGGCTGCCAACAAGGCTAGATAGCCTAGTCTATCATCTCATTAAACCTATAGCTTGGTTTATAAGAATTAGATTAATGTTTTTTTTTTCCCAAGAGCATTAGAACGAACGTTAAACCAGCAAAATATTTCATTTTGGTAGCCGATAACTTTTAAACCAGGCTCCCTAAAATGGGTCAATATGATCTATGCGTGTCGACGGAACTACCTAAGGTATCGATAAATGTCTGGGGATCAAAAGGCGGTCGTCAAATATATAGTGTTGCCTTACGGCTAAAACTTTTCAATTTCCAGCCATCAATTGCTTGTTAAACACTTCCATTCCATTAATTCAACCAATTCAATAAAAAGTTACATTAATTCGTTTGTAATGTATTTATTATTATTACTAGTGTACCCGTGCCGTCAAGAATGACGGCAATAAAGTTTTAATAGCGAGAGGGGATGACACAAACGTCTAGAAACACTGTATTGAGAGTCAATAAAGTAGAGATAAAGAATTCACAACCAATGAACCCTTTAATTTTAAATGTCCATTTTATATTTTTTTAGACGTTTAATGGTATCTATGATACACGATTGCTCCTGGTATTATATAAATCGCATTTACCTCAAAGTTGCTCAAGTTGAAGCGAGATGATCACGTAATAGACGAAGGTATCTGATTATCTCACACGAAAGGCTTGAAGAAATAAGATTGTAATCTAAGAAATGTAGGAGTAAAGTAACTGATTTATTAAACGCTTTTCCTCCGGAACAAATCTTAGCTAAATGCGGATAAATATTTTTGTATAGATTATTAAAATGATTAAGGGAAGTAATCACTCATAAATTTACTAGCTTAAGTTGATTTACCTCCCTTCACACGACAGATGGGACAGGAAATATATAAATATACATTGATAATTATTATATGGTTTAATATTATATATATGTGTGTGTGTCCGTGTGTGCGTGTGCGTGTCTATCGTATGCCACAAAAAATAGACCCATTTTTAAAAATATGAAATTTTAAAACGAAATTTAAAATGTGAAAACATAAATTCATACACCTCCCTTCCCACTACAGATGGTACAGAAAATATATAAATAAATACAACAAGAATATTTCAATAAATACACATTGATAATTATTATATGGTTTGGTCATTGATGATAATAATAGTATATTGGATTCTTCATGGTAGTAATTCACGCAGACACAAACACTGATACATACTTGCATTGTTGAGATAGAACGGGTTTCACGAACGTAAAGGTCGGCCCGAAAGACTTGTCATCTCTACATAATGTAATTTTCTATTTCAACACACCGTGGGCTATTATCATCAAGGAGAGAGTTTTACATGAACGCCACCAGAATACCCATCAGTTGAAGGGCGCCGTTCGTAGAGCCTTTGCAATAATCAACAAAGCCGAGCTTTGTAAAATGTCACACAGGACAATTATTATAATTGTTTTCGATAAGATGGACGAAAAATATTAATAAGTCAATAGTACACACACACACACACACACACACATGCATACAAACAAGTGCTCTTTAGGGTGATACTGAGTCTGTATATACAGACAAACCTCTCATCAACGGACTAATAAGGGTCCGTCAAAAATCGATCGTCCGTAGTTGAGAAGGGATTATTATAAACAACTATAGTAATTATACCAGTAGTTATGATCATAATATACTATAAGCATCTATATATGGCATAAATAAATATATATTAATATAGATATATTAAACAAAATAAAATAAATAATAGCTAACATAATAATAGATAATAACATAAATTATAGATATATTAAACAAAATAACATAAATAATAGATTTCTCACGCGTATTTTCTCCCGCACGCGCTAATGTATCGTACTTTCCGCCTTTGTTTACAACTGAGAGGCTCGCTACCGCCGCCAAACGGTCACTTTGAGAACTAATACGACTCGTTCCTCTAAGCCTGCAAAATTTTAAAATGTATCGGTGACGATTTGGCAGTTTTTTGGGGTTTTTTGTCTGCAGATTATTTTTTATTTTGCTTGCAGACTTTGCCCGTGGCATCAGAAGTCCATTGATGGTTCGTTTGTTTGTATTTTTATCGTGTAGTCGGACACACACACACACAAACACACACACTCGAATATTTCAATAAGTAAATATTTAAACTTTTGTCAAATAATTTTATTTAATATTATTTTTCTTTTAAATTTACTGTGTTGTTTTAATATTCATTTGTTAACGTTGCGCTTTTATTGACTTCAGATGTTAAAATAAATTCTAGTTTAAATATATCTTAAATTCTTAACTTTTGTCAAATAATTTTATTTAATATTATTTTTTCTTTTAAATTTACTGTGTTGTTTTAATGTGACACCATGCATACCTGACGAGTTGAAAAGAAATATTCATAGATATATGATTTGTTTTTTACAGTTTATCAACCATTTAATAATTATTTAGGGCCGAAAAATTTCGGGTTTTAAGAATAATTCTTTCTTTACGTTCAAGCGATCTGGAAGAAGGAAAGAAAACGAAGAAGAAAGAAAAAAAATAATACGAAAACAGGTCATAGGCGAGCACACACACGCTCGGCTAACAGATAACAGATGGCGAAAAATATCCAGGTCAAGCATCTAACCGAGATCTGGGGAAAATGGAAGTTGTTATCAATTGGTTGAAGAAACGAAGTTTAGGGACAATGAAAAATATTGATAAGTAACAAGTGGAAAGTGTGTCATTGGGATGATAGTAAAAGTCTAAGTGGGTGGGGAAGTGTATCTAAGGATATGAAGGCAAACCATTAATACGAAAACCCAGACAATCTCCAGAATTGGAAAAAACCACACAAGATGATGTCGCTGAAAATTTTTTTTTGAGATAATAAAGATTTTTATTATCGGACCTTCGGGCGGAGGAAAATGAAATATTTTTATTTCGTTCAAAAAAACGCCAACAGGTCTGAGAAATCCCTTTCTTAGGTCATATCCAATTAGCGATAAACTGCTTGACAAATACCACGTGTTAAAAAGCCGAAGGTGTCATCGCAGTCGCTCATGATAAGGGCGATTTAAATTAATATTTTTGTTTTTTAAGCAAGGTGTTTCTTTCCCCAAAACAAAGCCACGAATTGTCCACACCCGACTAAAGACGTCATTGGCTAAATAAGATCACATGACACACGAAGGAGGAGGAAAGATACCCGACCAGGGCCTCATTGGCCGAGAGCGGTCACGTGACGCACGAGGAGAATCGGTCGACGCCCTTGTCAGAAGTGGAAGTGTAAGGAGCCGATACGAAGAAGCGGGGAAGCAGGTATACGCCCCTCAGAGGCACAGTAAGGAAGTGGGAGTGAGAGTGAGTTACCGAAAATGGAAAATCCCTAACCAGAAATAAGAAGGTGGGTACGTATTTAGAATTATCGAAAAACCCTAGCGCCGACAGACCCCACCCCAGTTTTTGACTTGCGTCAATAAAAGCGGGACCCCAACCGACAGAAATCAGTTTGAGTTAGAGTTTGAGCAGCGGACGGCGAAAGAGTTTTGAGCCGTGGACGACAAGCAGAGATGAGCGCCCAGTGTTGAAACCGCGTCAAGATAGCTGACCAAGATTCACGCACACTTCTGGACTCTTCTTCAACCAAGAACAAGTAGTTTGAAGAGCGACTTAGAATCAGACCACAGAAATAATTTTTTTTTTTCGACTTTCGTCCAAAGACACACCGAAACACAAATTTCTTAGAGAGCAGACAACTTGAAGCCTTAAAGTTTCCTAGTAAAAGCGTCGTGCCACAATCCACAGAACGGGTCGGGAAGTAGACATAGTCCTATGTACCGAGCAAATAGACATAAAAAGTTTGTTACCTTTTTCTTTGATACGTTGGACCTTGTGAGTTTTTATTTTATTTTTTTTATACATAATTGTGTGTTATCACCCCCGTTAGACTCAACTTGCATTACGGCCCCAACTCCTGTTTGATCTCGTCTGTCTAAGATCACTTCACAACGTGGGTAGGCAGACTGGAGATCAGTGCAGTTACCCTGGTAACCAGGCGTTGGAAGCGGGTTGGGAACGACGAGGCTGGTATCAATCTAACCAAAGGGTTAGAACGTCACGTTTGGAGCAGCGAGGAGCGAACAGCTGACGCCGCGGCAAAGACGTCACAGTTGGTGCTGTCCGTGACCAGGCTATCAGAGCCTGGGGAGCACGTGACGTCACAATTGGCGCCGCGACCGGGATCGAACGACACAGTCGACGCTGCGACCGGGGGACGACGTATTCATTTGTTAACGTTACGCTTTTATTGACTACAGATGTTAAAATAAATTCTAGTTTAAATATATCTTAAATTCTTAATTTATGTTTATTTACTTTTTTATTAATAATAATCCCCTCCAAAATAAGGAGTAAATATCTTTTTAAGGAGTAAGTTTTTGCTATTGATTTTGCTTTAAAAATGATTAAATTAAATATGTTTATATATATCTTATTTTACTTATTTTATTTAGTTGTTTTAGCCGGACACACACACACTTGAATATTTGAATAAAGAGATATTGATTTTTTTTTCAAATAATTGTATTTAATATTCTTCTTCTTTTAAATTTTCTTTCTTGTTTTATTATATTTTTTTTTAAAGTTATGCTTTTATTTACTATAGACGTGAAAATAAATTCAAGAAAATAGAAATTTTAAAAATACGTCCTTGGATAGCGTTTAGCAAAATATTTATCTAAAGTAAAATCGAACGGTAATCTGATTCGAGAATAAGAACTCTTAGCGTTCGTTTTTACTTTTTAATTCTGAGAATTTCGAATGCATTCTGATGCATTTTAATTTTAAAACATCTTCGAAAATACAAATCTTACGATGATAATTTGTTTTTTTTACAAAAATCTGGCTTGCTTGATAATGAGTCTGTATATATATTTACTTGAATAGTACTATTGTAGATTTTTTGGTTTTACCCGGACACACACACATAGAGACAACTGCCATTTATACATATATATAATTTTATATTTAGGTCGCAATCCCTCTACACACACGTTTCGTTAAAAAATACTAACAAGTTACTGTGGTTAAGTTTTTATTTAATTTTTATTGCATTCCTCATGTTTTTTTTTTCTTTTCTGGCCTAAAGTATGTAGATATTGTCCGAATATTCTGTAAGTCTAAATGACTAGTTGAAATCGCTCGGGGACACACACGCACGCATACACACACACACACACACGCACAAAAAAAAAACACGAACACACAAACACACGCACATGCGCATACAAACACACGCACGCACACACACGCACACACAAACACACGCACATGCGCATACAAACACACGCACGCACACACACACATATTAAAGAATATATAAATATTATATAGCAGAACAAATTTTTAAAAATCTATGACAAAATGGAATTTTTTTAACATGACTCATTTCATCATTTAGAACTTCACTGGACAAAGGTGATATTTACGTTTTTGTGCTTTGCCAAAAAAATTTTTAACCAGGATAATTCTTGAAGCTAACGTTTTTTGGCAAGAGTCTTTACAGTGCTCGATATCAAAAGATAGGGCAATAATAATAATAAGAAGAAGAAGAAGAAGAAGAAGAAGAAAGAAAGAAAGAAAGATACTCTGTGTTTCGCATATTTAAACCAACGAGAATTGATTTGCAAGTTTTAAAACTTTACATTGATGACTTAAAAAGAATGGATGTAATTCAACGAAACTCCGAATAGAGTCAAGATAAATGAACATTTGATATTTTTATTACATATAAACAAGCATTTAACTTTATTATTCGTCGTCGTCGGCTTAATCTCGTATCGAAGAATTTCATTTCTTTGCTGATCGCATCCTTCTTTATGATAATAGCGTTGATGACTAAATTCGGCGACAGCGTGCAGGTTTAAGACTAGAAGCTTCCAGTTTCACTAAAACATGCTCCTATCGCTGTTTGGCTTCGCAAAGATTGGCTGGAGGAGAAAGAAAAAGTAGAAAAAAAGTGTCAATGGAGTGGATTTGTTTATTATAAATCTGGTCTTTTGAAAAATAATGGAGGTCAATACATTGTTTTCTCTTTAGGAGTGACTTCGGATTCCTTCTAAAGTTTACTTCAACTCTGTACATCCAACATCGCCACTTGAACACTGAATTTTTTGTTACTAAATATTAATATTAAACAGAAGTAGATAGACACTATTTACATTATTCGGACTATTGTCCTCATCTTTGTCGCCATATTTATTACAACGTTTCGGCCATTGTACGCTGCGGCCTTCTTCAGGTGGACGGAATGTCGAACTGAACCCTTTATTTCGCTCCCTGGGGTAGACTGTTCTAGTTCCACATGCCATGTTTAATGGATGTCAATTACCAGTTATCTTCTATTAATTACCCTCTCCAAGTTCTCCACCGCCTTAACCTCACGAGGAACCAGAACAGTCTACCCCAGTGATCGAAATAAAGGGTCAGTTCCATATTCCAACCACTTGGAGAAGGCCAGAGCTTACAACGGCCGAAGCGTTGTAATATCGCGACAAACATGTAAATAGTATACATAATACCTCATCTCAAAAATATAGACAGATACTGAAAGGCCGAAATATTGTGG
>CAHIKZ030004915.1:490000-565000 GCA_903632075.3 Acanthosepion pharaonis
TAGAAGTCTTAATACTAAGCAAATAGAACATAATACTGCTTCAACTAATCCCAAACAAATCCCAAATTAATCTCTTATATCGTAGTCAAATGCATACAAGATGAAAATATACTAAAAAATTAGTAAATACTAATATATCTACAACAGATCCTAGCAAAAAATTAAGTTAATCATATACTGCACTAAATCTAGTATATCCAACTCAATTATTCGTAATGATTCTTACCCCCTGTTAGCGATTTACAAAAAAAACAACATAGTTTACAAATTCAAGTGCCCTCTGGGAGATTGTATCTCCAACGGATTAAACACATACCACAAATTCGCTTTCACGACGCTTGACTCTATATTTGAATGATTAAAACAAGATGCCTGGCCGCGTACACAATTCCGGAAAATCCTAGTTGAAAACACAACTATACTTAAACATGAAAACAATAAACAAAAAATTCTTGAAGCTATATACATAAACATTTGAAACCTAATCTGAACAAAATAAACTATGAAAACTCCACAATGAAAACTCCACTGTGAAAACTCCACTTAAATGTCTATAATTGATAACAGAAGCCATTGGTTTGTACCAATTAAATCTCATTTAAATATTCATGGAGACCTACCGGACACTATTCGTAACATACTTGTTGACAACACTAATATAATAGCATCATTTACATGCAAAACAAAAAGGCTAAAAATAATGGAAGCCTTATTTATAAAAACAAACAAGCCAACACTTAATATTAACTTTGAACATGGACATAATATCTTGACCGTGTTTTGAAACAAAAAAAAATTAAAACATTTTATAAAACATACATACAACAAACTATTTCTAATTTCTAAATAGAAGGATTGCTGCCTAAATACACAAATATATATATATATATATATATATATATATAATTATTTATTTAAAAATATAATTCCAAAACGCTACATAAGAAGTCTCATGTTTCAAAACAAGAGCCGAAAACTTCAATATAATTATTTAAATTAAATTGAGTTAAAATAAGCTCTGTTCCATTTTCAAGCGAAATTTTTTTTGGAGCCAAAAAAATTTCGCTTGAAGATGGGTGGGGGTGACTAAATATCGTTGGTCAGTCAGTCGATGTCGGACGACCGTTAGTCGGATATTAAAGGATCAGCCACCACAACTAGATTACTGCATCATTACCTATTTTATCAAGTTCCTAACGTTTTGTACGTCGAACCTATTTTAGGACCGACTTAGTGAAATTCAAGCCTCCACTGTGAAACTACTCTACAACAGTAAGTGACTAGTGATTAAATCATTTTTAAGAAAATTGGGAAAGACAATCCACAATTGTCAATAATGACCAAAGTTCTGAGTAAATGCTCTGTTGTTTCAGGCCGGTAAATGTTGTTTAATACTGTTTATTATAAACAGCATTTACTTAAATATTTGTATCTATAAAAAGAATGTATAAACATAAAAATGTCTTAAAATAATTGTCGGACTTTGTCCATTTCATAATGTGTGACGTCATTTGTTTACATTTGATACGCCATGAGCAGACATGAATGTACGTGAGAGATTTATTAAAGATTGAAGTTTAAATACAGTAAATTCGACCTTGCTAACCGAAGGCTCCTTCGTGGCCAAATCGGTTAAGGCATGTCAAGCTAAATGACGGTTCCGTATAGGATACAGGTTCGAATCCTGTCGGAGGAAGAATAATTTACGTTCAGGCCGGTAAATGTTGTTTAATACTGTTTATTATAAACAGAGCATTTACTTAAATATTTGTATCTATCTATATATATATAGTCTTAGTATTTTTTAATATATATATATATATATATATATATATATATATATATATATATATATATATATATATATAGTCTTAGAGTAGCAATATATATATATATATATATATATATATATATATATATGGCCTTAGATCAGCGGAAAAAGGGTTGAACTGTGGAAAATAATAATTAATGGCTTACAAGGCCGTGGAAAAGCTTTTGAATTGTGTCGAGGCTGGAAAGAAAGGATTGGGCAGTTTCAGACAAGATATGAATGCAATACTCCATCTTTGGTCTGGAATCAGTGCCTTTCTAGAGCGGTATAAGGAGCCAGTCATTTCCACGGTGATAAAAATATATTTAAATTATGCTACATTCAAGGGTAAAAATACTCAATATCAAAGATCGAATGTATGTACATGAAAAAAGTGTACACTGAAGTCAACACCCACCTGCAACAATTTGTTTCGTGCTTAAACGAAATCTTCATGCCTGAAGATTACGTTTAAGCATGAAACACACTGTCTTAGTTAACGCGTCGCTTTCGAAATTTTCTTAAAAATTATTTAATCACCAGTCACTTACCATCTCCTGAAGAAGTAAAACATAGTGCCGAAACACGAAAGGTGTTGTGTAGCGATTTCAACATGTTTTTGTTATAATCTCTTACAATAATTAAGAATTAAGTCAAAGTCCCCAGTCCTGCTTCATTTTCAAGCGATGACTATGGATTTAGCTAAAGTCTGTAATTGAATTTTGGAGTTTTTAGTTTTTGTTTTTGAAACATGATAAATCCCGTGTAGCGATGGAACCATATTTTAAATTAGTAAATTTATAGTATATATAGATAGATAGATCAGGGCTATAGGAATGTAGGACGCCTATGGCTAAGATAAAAAGACAAGCTGAAAAGCAACTTGTCAGCAGTCAATATACCATATAACACCCTTGAGCGCTTAGCCTTGGAGCGGGTAGAATGGAGATCAACGTGTTTTAGTGGACTCAGCAATTTTCAATCTGCTTGTCTGAATCATCTTCAAGAAGCGAGAGCAAGATCTAAAAGGTCAGCTAATCTAACAGTGATCTCATCTCACAATCTTCATACTTGCTCCATATGTGGCCTCCTTTGTAAATCACTAGTGGGTCTTAAATGCCACTTAAGATTATCGCACAAACTTTCATAACTGAATCAATAAGCTGTCAGATCCTCATACGTCGAAACCGACGGGAATTCATTATATATATATATATATATATATATATATATATATATATATATATATATATTATTCCAGGTTCATTTCAAGATGATCTTCGCCCTCTCTAACCTTCTAACTTTCTGTTCTGGAGTAACAAGGTGTATTACACATTTCACGTAAGATTTCATTTTCAATTCTTTTTCACTGCTCTTTGGACTGTCATTGGTGAAACTGTTGTCTCACGTGCCTAACGTTTTATGTATTGAATTGGATCTTTTCTAATTGATCTCTATATCTTTAAGGAGAAATGATGATCCCTCTTCCTGTTGTGGCCTCATGATCCAGTTTTCCTCTCTACTGTTCCCTCTTTTTTAAGCTTATACACAGTTCTCTTGATGGTTCTTGAATGGACTTTGAACATGGAAGCCAGAGATTGAATATTGGTATCATTACTAAAGGCCTGAATGATCTTTTTCGTCTCGCCATTTCTCAATTGCGAAGACATAGTGGGGCTGACACAAAACAATTTTAAATTGTTCTCTTTCTAGTTGAATAACTGAAATGTTTTCTTCAGTGATTCTTATAAGTAAGGGTATCGGAAAACCTGAAAAAAAAAAGAAATTCAATTTGTTTAGTGGTTTTGTAGATAAATATTTTGCGGGATGGAAAATTATCCCACGTTGTTATGCGACTTGGAGAATTTTGTTGTTACACCCGGCAGACACGTTTAATATTATAAAACTTCATCCCTTTAAGATAACTAACTTCCACCCTTCCCTGACCTGATGCCGAAAGGTTGTGATAAATATGGTAAGAAAAATGAGGATAATAGTCCGAATAATGTAAATAGTGTACATAATACCTCATCTCAGAAATATAGACAGATACTGAAAGGCCGAAACGTTGTAATAAATATGGCAATAAAGATGAGGGCAATAGTCCGAATAATGTAAATAGTGTACATAATACCTCATCTCAGAAATATAGACAGATACTGAAAGGCGGAAACGTTGTAATAAATATGGCGACAAAGATGAGGACAATAGTCCGAATAATGTAAATAGTGTACATAATACTAAAGATGCGGACAATAGTCCGAATAATGGATGTCAGTTATCAGTTATTTCCTCTTAATTTCCCTCTGAAAGTTCTCCACTGCCTTAACTGGGTATGGAACTCACACTCTTTGGGTCCTGTCACTGAATCTAACCAACGCCTTTATCTACTGTGCCTGTGTCAAGTTCGACATTCCAACCACCTGAAGAAGGCCGGAGCGTACAACGGCGGAAACGTTGTAATAAATATGGCGACAAAGATAGGTAGTATTTTCTTTATCTCTAACAAAATGTTTCTGTTTCTTAATACACTGTTTCGCTTTTGGAAGGAATCTTACGTTATCCAAATGCCACATTTTAATAATGTCAATGTCGCACTTTCCGCCCACTAGTAAAATACTAGGAGGCTTAAATAAAAATAAAGCTAAGCATTTTCTCGTAAACAAACACAATATTTGTGCACTCGGCGAAAATCTAAATCATTGTCAATAGACTAACTTCTTCACTAGCATTCACGGTGATCACAATATTGGGGTAGACAATGCGAAATAAAAGCCGATTAAACTATTTTCCTGAACATTGCTCTACGGCATTCACCCAGTGTGTATATAAATGTATAGAAAATGCAACACGGATATCCGAACTCTGACAGTGAGAGCATAAGATGCTTTCCAAAACAACATTATATTTACTGTTACCATATATGGTCTGGTACCCCCTCTCTTCATCTGGAGGTTCTTGACAAAATCCAAAAACGGATATATACAATGTGATAGGTCCTGACCTGGCATCTCGACTACAATCTACTTTCTTACGGACGTAATGTGGCTTCATTCTGTCTTTTCTACAAATATTTTCATGGCAACTATTCTGCCGAGATACTTTCACTGGTGCTCCAACTGCATGAATTTAAGCGTTATATTAGTTTGGCATTGGTCCCACACTTTCACTGACGAAACAGTTAAATGTTACCGCTTCCCGACAGTGGAACTCCCTTCCTTTTACTTGCTTCACTGATAGCTTTAATCTTCAAATATTTAAATGTAATGTCGATCGACATCTCCTTGTGCCTTGATCTTGATCCCCTTCCTTCTCTTTATCCTTTCTGCAAACACCCCTCTTTACACTTACTCTCACTTTCTGTAACCCCTTGCCCGCTAGTGGGACTCCCATCTTGCTTGGGGTGAAATGCTTAAAAAAATTAGATATTCTGGATAAAATCCGAAGAATCTGCAATATCATTGGTCCTGACCTGGCATCTATGCCTCAGACATTTTCCCTCCGCCATTACGTAGCTCGCTTGCGCCTTTTCTGTAAATGCTTAATATGGTGGTTGTTCTCATGAACTTTCCACTATGTTGCTTATTTGTGAATCTAAAAGCAGTACAAGATTGGCAGAAAGGTCCCATCATTTTACGGTTGAAATAGTAACATGTAACCTCAAGTTCTATGCTAACAATTTCTTCTCTCGCACTCCTTGTTTTTTGGAACTCATTTCCGGTTTCTTGCTTCCAAGTGAACTTTGATCTTGAAAAATTTAAACACAGTATCAATCGTTATATTCTGCTGTTTTCATTTTTTTTATTGCTCTTCATTTTTCATCGTGTTTTTTTCATATTATCTCACTCTAAATAAGTATTGTGCACTGAATCAGAAAGAGACTTAAATAATGAGGAAGAAGAGCTTAGAGAATTTGACACTCACAGGACGTATTTTTTTTTTCTGGTAATATTTTTGTGTTTTGTCAGAAATCTATTTCTGTTAATATCTTTTTCCTCAAAAATGTATAGCTGGTAATATTATATTTTCAAAAAACGTATTGCTGGTAATAGTTTTTTTCAAAAACGTATTGCTGGCAATATTTTCTTTTCTTCAAAAATTTATTTCTTGTAATAATTTTTTGCAAAGTCTTTTTCGGTATTAAAACCTATTTTTACACTTTTATAATAGCTTTTTACCTCAATTTCGGGGTTAACTATTTGACCCTAACATATGCTACCACCCCGGATCAGGGCGGACCTGGGAACACCAGCAATTAAGAGGTGGTTCCACGCTCCTCAAAGCCTCCTGATCAGAGGCCTTGCTGCTGGACCTAGTTTATCGTCTTACCCAGGACGTGTACATCAGTATCAGGCAAATTGACTATTTATTGGGGATTGTATCCATCAAATGTCATTCACTCTTTGAGTGTTAACTATTTGCCCATAGTTGGGACTCTAACAGGTGCTACCACCCCGGGTCAGGGTGGACCTGGGAACACCAGCAATTAAGAGGTGGTCCCACGCTCCTTAAAGCCTCCTGACCAGAGGCCTTGCTGTTGGAGGTAGTTTATCGTCTTACCCACGCCGGGGATGTAGTTTATCGTCATACACAGGACGGCCGAAATTGGGGTGAGAGAAATGACAAAGAGACAAATGTTGATAAGAACTACAATGAAATAGAAGGCTGTGGAGAGCTATGAACACACACGCCCTGATGGGAAACAGCATATAATATAAGGTTTTTGTGTTAGTATGTGTCAGTTCAGGGCATCAATTTGATCCGACCGGCTCTCCAAAGCTGTAGTTCTCATCCGTGCCTAGTTATCCAGACATTACGTCCTTCTCCAACGGTGCCGTCTCCGATGGTTTAGACATATACACCGTGTGCCAGGTGGGAGCATTTCGAAGGTCCTTATGTACGGGGAACTGGCCACCAGCAAGTGGATACGAGGGCGACCTCATTATCGCTTCGTCTGCGAAAGTGACACGAGTTCGATGGACATCGAGAGGTGGGAAGATGTCGCCAACGATCGATCACGCTAGAGTCGCGTTTTACACCGGAGACTGGGGCGAGGAGAGGAGAGACGAATGCTTGCCGCCAAGGAGAAACGTACTCGACGGATAGTAAAGAACGAGGCGACATCGAGACTGTCACTCCCGTGTGGGCTTGTACAGTCATAACGGATACTGTACCGCCATCAGCAGCTGAGGGCACAGATCCAAGATTTCACGAGACCGACGGTAACCACAAACTCACGTAGTATCTGTTGTGTGTGTGTGTGGGGGGGGGCTCTTACGTGACTCACTATCTCTCTCTCTCTTGCTCTTTCTTTCTCCCTCTCTTTCTCACTCTCTCTCTCTTAATATCTCCCTCTTTCACTCTTTCTTCTTCTTCTCTCTCTCTTTCTCTTTCTTTCTCCTCACTTTCTCTTTCTCTCTCTCTTTCTCTTCCTTTTCTTCTCTCTCTTTCTCTCTTTCTCTTTCTCGCCTTCTCTCTCTCTTTCTTTCTCTTTCTTTTTCTCATTCTCTTTCTTTCTCTCTCCTTCTCTCTCTTTCTCTCTCTCTCTTTCTCTCTCTCTGTTATTTTATTAATGCATGTCTGGATATATTTGTGTTTTGATCGACGGAGACTTCCTACAACTCTTGATCTACAAATTGCCAATGTTCTAAAATCTGATCTAATCATCTCTGGAAGCAACAGTGAAGTTGCGTTTTAATTTGATTGCTCAATGGATGCTCAACTAATCCATAATGGCCGCTCTTTCGCGCCAAAACTCTGCCATGTCGTAATGATGTTACTCTCCCCTCCAAACAGAGACGACTACGGCAAAGCGACGAGACGATCTGCGCCGCCAACGACGACCTGTATCAATACTCACCGTGACGATTGTACAAATAAGTGCTACCGCGGCAGTCGTTTAAGCTTGTAGTCCGATGTAATTTGATATTTATCTCACCGAAAAGATCTGACACAACTCCGAAGAACTCGGGTTCTTCCTCTCTGTGTATCTCACTCTCAACCTTTGTCTCTTTCTATCTCTTTCTATTTCTTCGACGCTATTTCTCTCCCTCCTCCTCTCTCTCGCTCTCACGCGTGCGTAACTATTTCTTTCTTTAATATCTTCCTCTCTCTTTATCGCTGTATCTCTCTCTTTCTCTCTCTTTAACTTTATCTATTTCAATGATTATATTATTTTCTTTCTTTCTTTCTTTCTTTCTTTCTTTCTCCTCTATCTCCAACTCTCTCTCTTTCTATCTCTTCTCTTTCACCTTTTATCTCTCCTATCTTTCTCTCTTTCTCTCTTTCCTTCTATCTCTCCTTTCTTCTCTCTCAACTTCTATTTCTCCTTCTCTCTCTTGTTCGATCTCACTCATTCTCTCTTTCTTTCTCTCTCTCCTACTCTCCCCTCCTTTTCTCTCTCACCTTATCTCTCTCCCCTTCTCTCTCTCTTCTTCTGTCTCTATCTCCCTCTTTCTCTCCTAACAAAAAAAAACAATCAATTTCTCAAAACTCTCTCTTCTCGCCCGCTCCCTCAGCTCCATTCATGGTGTGAATCTTTCTCCTCCTCTCTCTAACAAACTTTTACCTTTCTCTCACCGTCTCTACATCTCACTCACTATCTGCCTACCCGCCTCTCTCTCATTTGCGATCTAAATCTCTCTTTCCCTCTCTTTATCAAGCTTTCAACTTTTGTGTTTTGCCTTCTTTCTCCCGTCACACACACACACACACACACACACACGCACACACACACACACACACACGTGTACGTGCCGTTTGTGTAGCTTTCTCAGTCACTTTTCTAACATTAATTTCTTTCTTTTCTTCCTTCTCGTTCCTCTCTCTCTCTCCCCCTCTCTCTCTATCTCTCCCCCTCTCTCTCTATCTCTATCTCTGTTTCTCAGTCTCCTTGATTCATTCGTAGTTGGTATCTCTGTCTTCCTCGATTTATCAAAGGTTTCATTTCTCTTAGACTTAAATCCCCATTTTTATCTAACCTTGCAATAACGCTGATGTCACTCTCTATCTCCCCTTTCTCTCTCTCTCCTTCTCTCTCTCTCTCTCTATAAATATATATATATATATATATATATATATATTCCTCCTAAAACATGTAGAATTACTACACAGTTGCAGTCGTGTTTCTACACGTCTCCTCAGGCGATTGAAAATTAGTGGCAAGTGAACAATTTATTTGGGTCTAAAAGCAAGAGGTTGTATTTTGCTTTTAAATCCAAATAAATTGTTCACTCGCCAGTAATTTATAATGACCTGAGGATACGCATTAATATGCGTTGAAACACGACTGCAATTGTGTGGCGATTTTGACATGTTTTCGGTGTAATATCCTAAAAATATGTAATATTGCTCTACTCTGTATTGATTCCTCTTTAAATGTTACAAAAGTTCGAATTGTAGTCAATTCGTTCTCATCGTACCTGGATATATATATATATATATATATATATATATATATATATATATATATATATATAAAAATATGGTGAAGTTCAATTTATATTTCAATGAATCATTCATACAAAAATAACTGATCCGACGTGCAAATTTTCGGGATAACAACTGAGACATTACTCTATTTATTGAACAAATTAGTTCATGCTACATTGACTGATAAACTCCTCCAACAAAAAAATTCTCAAATTGCCATATTAGTAAAAAACTTACTCTCTTAAATTTTCAAAAAAATTCAACCTTAGCGTTGCGACTGCACGCTCGAAAAGTTTGCATCCGTTAACAATAACACATTTTTAAAAAAAATCATATTTCGATTCGCATTTAATTTTTTCGTCTCGGATGCTACCTGAATTTTACCAAAAACAAAATAATTTCTATGCTTGAAGATGACTGAATGTACAGTCGAAAGTACTTGCGTATTAAAGAAAGACGTTATACAGCTTATAATTTTTTAAAACGGGGATCATAACGTTCATCGAGTGATTTGTAAGTTAATGCACCTTTAAAATTTTGTTTGCGAGGGATTTCGCCATTTTATATCATTAACTTTACTAATCTACTTTTTGTATGAATGATTCATTGTAATATATATATATATATATATATATATATATATATATATATATATATATATTACAATGAATCATTCATACAAATATATATATATATATATATTACAATGAATCATTCATACAAAAGTATATGTGTGTGTGTGTGTGTGTGTCTGTAATCGCTGGCTACAAGTTTTCATACTCGTCTGCAAAGGCAGCTTAACCAATCTCTTTTGCAAATGCCTGATCTGGCACATGTGTGTTTGTTCAACAGCCAGCGAGCCCACATGTGATTTATGTTACAGCCATGCTGATCAGAACTTGATAACTTGTTAAATTAATGAACTTATCCTAACCAATGAATTTGAAGATATGAATACATGAAGTACAAAATAATTTCTACTTTCTGCCCAATCAAATTGTTATATTTCGTGAATATAATGTTTATGCAAATGTAACAACTATTATTGAAAAAAAGTATTATTATTTACAGATCCCAACAGCTATTAAGAAGATGTGATTAAATATATTTTAATGTTTAAAAAAATTATTCAGTATTATTATTGTTTAAGTAATAAGCATTATAACATAACACAAATAGCTATATTGTAGGTATTTTCGCCAATATACGCATTTTTTACGTATTTATGGTCATTTTTTTAACTTTAATCGAAAACAACATTTTTGTACATATAGTTATGAATAATATTATTAATTACTATTTTTTTAATTAATAACTATTTGAGCTCAGTTGTGGACATTAATAGCTATCTGCTGATGTGTTAAAATTTTGGAATAATGCAATAACAAAAATTTAAATTTCATCACTCTGATAGATGTCACGAACTGTTAATTAATGTTTTTTTTATAATAATTTCAACTTAAATCACGTTTTACAAGCATTTAAAAAAAAGCGACTCTTCACTGGAAAATTTAATGAACTTCTCTTTAAATATTTGCTCATGGCTAGCATTGCCAGGTTGTACTTAAAGGATATTGCTTGTAATTAAACTTAGAGTTTATTTGTCGATAATGAGGTGCAGAAATTGATAATATTTTCCTATTCATATTGAAGGCAGGATACGTTGTAGCAGAACCATTAATGAAGCAACATTTGGGCGCCAAATTGCAGACGATCTTTTATTTTAAAATTGCTCTCTTTTATCGTCTGATTCGTGTCCTTTCTGAACGACCAATTTCCAACTGGGTTCGTTATATCCACTTACACACGAATAACCTTGGGAAAGGAATGAGTTCAACTCTTCGCCCCCAGCTATGGATTAATTAGTAAGACATATCCCTAAACCATTATTATCTCTCCCCGCAAATTCTTACAATTTAAAAATATTTTCTAGCTTTAAATAACATACAAATCATTGATAAGATGTGAAAAACAATCAATCAATTAATGAAATACTGATTAGGTACACAGGCATGTCTTTAATCTACATTGTCTGGAAATATAACTCTATAGTAACTCCTGTGGCCAGAAAGAGAGAGATCAATTTATATATTGATTGTAATATAGAATTGATCCCCTACCTTATATCATCATTATAATTTCTTTCATGTTTATCAATTATGAATCCATGTCTCTCCTCCATATATGGGTTAATTATTAAGACGTGTATCACTAAAACATTATTTTCTAAAAAAAACATCTTACAATGTAAAAATATTTTCTTGCTTTAAATAACCTGAAAAGGGTTGATAAACCGTAGAAAACGAATCAATCAATCAATCTACTGATTAAGCAAAAGAAATTTAAAGAAGAAATTAGTAACACTTGTAAAGCATTATTATCGCCAAAATATATTCTTAGAATCTAAAAATATTTTCTGGCTTTAAATAACCTGAAAAGGGTTGATAAACCGTAGAAAACGAATCAATCAATCAATCTACTGATTAAGCAAAAGAAATTAAAAGAAGAAATTAGTAACACTTGTAAAAGATTATTATCGCCAAAATATATTCTTAGAATCTAAAAATATTTTCTGGCTTTAAATAACCTGAAAAGGGTTGATAAACCGTAGAAAACGAATCAATCAATCAATCTACTGATTAAGCAAAAGAAATTTAAAGAAGAAATTAGTAACACTTGTAAAGCATTATTATCGCCAAAATATATTCTTAGAATTTAAAAATATATTTTCTGGCTTTAAATAACCTGAAAAGGGTTGATAAACCATAGAAAACGAATCAATCAATCAATCTACTGATTAAGCAAAAGAAATTTAAAGAAGAAATTAGTAACACTTGTAAAGCATTATTATCGTCAAAATATATTCTTAGAATCTAAAAATATATTTTCTGGCTTTAAATAACCTGCAATGGGTTGATAAACCGTAGAAAACGAATCAATCAATCAATCTACTGATTAAGCAAAAGAAATTTAAAGAAGAAATTAGTAACACTTGTAAAGCATTATTATCGCCAAAATATATTCTTAGAATTTAAAAAATATTTTTTGGCTTTAAATATCCTGCCACAGGTTGATAAGCCGTCAAAAACAAATTAATCAATCGGTCAGTTTCTAATCGAGCAATATTATTCGTAACTGTCTAAGCAACATCTTCAGTCCCTACCCTATCCCTCACAGGTTATGTTCTGTCTTCCGTTTAATTAAATTGGTGATCCTTTTAGATAACGCGCTCTCTTCCAGAAACTGTGACTAACGTCGGCCAAGCTTAGCTGCAGTATAACAACAGGTAGGCTCTGTGGGTGCTGAACAAATATACATGTGCCTTAGCATATTGATTTTCCAAGCGTAGCTTAGATGTGGCACAAGGCCGAAAGTATGAGACACCCAGTGAGTATCGAACTCACTATTCAGTCGCAATTTTTTCTAGCGAGGCAAGCTTGCTAACCCTTACACCGCCTTGGGGTGCCCAATGTGCCTTAGCATATATCTACAAAAGGGATTGGCTAGCTGTTATTTGCAATCGGTTGTACCTGGAAACGAATAACCGGCCATTGCAGAAAGACACACATTCACGGGATATATTAAAAGCAACAGGGATAGAACGAGTTACGTACCTAAGAATATCCAAATCTTCTTTCTTCATTATGTTATTCCAGAAACTCTGTCTCTTTCTGATTCTAAGGACAATATGTTTTTTTTCTTTTCATGTAACTGATGGTACTATGTAACCCATTACGATCTGTCGAATGAATAAATACATGCACTGTGTCAGGGAACATTAAAACTTACGTAATCTGAAAGAGATAGATGTATCTATGACTTCATGAGCTTTCAGGAATGTTCGGCAAATGCTGATAAATCAGCTGACAGAAAATATTAAACAAAGAAAAACGATACAAATAGATATATTATGAGAATCAATAGATGATACTGAGGAAGGTGCTGGATTGGTTTGGTTTGTTTTACGGCATTTCAACATCAATGAGTTATTTAATGCCGACATAATTTTTATTGTTGGTATTTTTTTTTTCAAAAATGTATTGTTAGTAAAATTTTTTTTTGTTTTTTTTTTCCAAAATGTATTGCTGGTAATTTTTTTTTTTTAATGTATCGGCGGTAATAATTTTTTTTAAAATTATTGCTAGTAATAGTTTTTTTTTTTTTTTTTTTTTCAAAATGTATTGCTGGTAATTTTTTTTTTTAATGTATCGGCGGTAATAATTTTTTTAAAAATTATTGCTAGTAATAGTTTTTTGTTTTTTTTTTTCAAAATGTATTGCTGGTAATAATTTTCTAAAAAATATTGCTGGTAATAATTTTTAACAAAATTATTGCTGATAATAATTTTTTTAAACTTTATTGCTGACAATAATTTTTTTAAAACTTTATTGTTGGTAATAATTTTTTCAAAAAATGTATTACTGGTATTTTTACTATAGAAACCTATTTTTACATTTTTTTTATCCCAGTTTGTGGGTTAACTATTTGCCCATAGCTGGGATTACAACAGGTGCAAACAATACCAATTAAGAGGTGGTTCTACGCTCTTCAAAACCTCCAGATGATAGGCATTGCTGCCGGATGTAGTTTATCATCATACGCAGGACGTCTATTGTATGGACGAAACAAGTTGTCATAAATAATTTCATTGGGTATCAAGCTTCAACCTTTTTACTGCGACTGAAAGAATAGAAATAACGTGAATACTACCATCCGTAGTTAACGAATGAATTTACAGAGGCACCCCCACCTAAATGTGAATTTAAGTAATGAAGAACACTGAGGAAGAGTGAAAACTGCAAAGAAACTACATTTTTAAAATCAATTCTCCGCCAAGCAAAGCGACAAGGCCACTAAGATGCAACAGGCTACACCGAGTGAAAAAAGAATGAAAAGACATTAAAGAGGAGTCTGAACCGGGTGGTAGGGGAAACTATCTACGCTTATTAAGGAAGAAAAACTAATTCGTGAATAAAAGGTCAGAGTTCAGACAGAGACGTTAGAATTATAGTGTTGAAGCAGACTTTAGAAGGGACCGGAAACCCAATCCTAAACAAGAAAATAAAAGATAAACATCTACTGGTGTTCGAAACAGTGGGGAGAGTGTGAACTGGATGATAGGTAAACCTATCTACTCCTATTGAGGAGAGATAATTAGTAAATAAAATGTCAGAGTTCAGAGGGAGACATTAAAAGTATAGAGTTGAAGTAGACTTTAAAAAGGACTGGAAACCTAATCCTAAACAGGAAACAAGAGATAAACCTCCAATCTTTTTCCAAAGATTAGAGGAGCATGAACCGGGTGGTAGGCGAACGTATCCACTGTTATACAGGAAGAAAAATAAATAATAACTAAAAATTCAGGGGGAGACGTCAAATGTATAGAACTGAAACAGACATTCAAAGGAACCGGAAAACAGGAATGAATGGATAAGACTCTATCCCTGCTCAAAAGACTGGGGAGGTGTATGAACCGGGCGTTTGACTAACCTATCTACTCCTATTAATTCAAAGTATCAGAAAATGACACCTGAAATTTCACCAAATGCAAGGCCTAAGAGACATTCAAGGAAGAGGGTTACATAATGAGGTGTGTTATATGAGCATAATAGGTGAAAGTAAGAAGTGAAGAATATGAGCATATGGATGACCCGAGACGTGAAGAGGTGAAAATTTCAATGTCAGAGGAAGCATCCACACGGGAGTCTGTTTCGCAAAATGTCGGTTCTTAGAAAGAACCCGTCTCTCCTTGGAATGAGGTTGATTCAATCCTGGAGATACAACAAGGTGAGTCTTCGCTGCAAAGATCAGAGTTGGTAGCCCTGAAAAAATGGCAGATGCAGCAAGGTGGGTCTTGACTGCATAGGTCACAGTTGGTAGCTCTGAAGAATGGAGGTCATCTAAACATTTGGCAGAAGGCTCGCAGAATTTAACACTAACTAAACATTCTAAATTTGATGAGTTTGAGTAAATGGATGACAGAACAAAGAAGTGTGATGAAAGAGGCAAGAGTCACTTAGAGCAACAAAAGACGGGAAGCTGTGGAGACACTTGATCGCCTACATAACAACAGGATATGGTATATTTAGTACAATTGGAGCCAATCGAGGAAAAATAGGAGCACAACGACTACCAGGAAATTCTTCTGCTATGTGCCGTGTCACTTTAGGACGTTGATCTTCATGACATTCGAAAATTTTCCAAAATGTCCTGTTCTTTATCGCTATTAATGAACTTTTCGATTTTTGCCATCTCTCCCAAAACCTGATTCGCAATCAGTTCGCTCTATCTCGCCAGTTAGACGCAGTAATTACATTATCCGGACTGGTTTATATATATATATATATATATATATATATATATATATATATATATATATATATATATGAAAATTTCTCCGATTTAATCAGTAGAGAAGATAGTATTTATGAATAAAATGACCAGTTTTCCTATTGTTGTTTTTTTTCATTCATATATATATATATATATATATATGTGTGTGTGTGTGTGTGTGTGTGTAGATAGATAGATAGATAGATAGATAGATAGATAGATAGATAGATAGATAGATAGATAGATATTTTTTGCTGTTACACACGGTATATCAATTTTAGATGCAGTAGTGTTTATTTCGTATGTCTCATTTTTTTTTTTATTCATTGTGAACATATTTTTGTCCTCGATTAATAATGAAGAGCGAGCAACTATGAATAGTTAACCCTTCTTTATATATTTCTTTTTTGTTGTTCTATTTTATCCTTCCACAATTTTTACAATGATTATTTATTTTGTTGCTATTCTTTCCAATTCGTTTTATATTTTTGTATATATTTATATATAGATTTAAAATGTCGTTTTTTTTTTGTTTTTTGTTGTTGTTTTTTTTTGTTAATCTTTAACGAATGTCATCTGACAAAGCCAAAACCTCCATCATCTCTACCGTTTGGTATCTTCTTCATCCATCTTTCAACACTTTTTCCACTCCATTCTGTAGCGTTCTGGAACAACGACATCTGTTAACAGACCTTTAAGCGCTTTTAAAATGGATTTTGTTTCATAGATTTGATCGCTGTGTCGTTAGAATTTCAAAGTCTCATTAGAGTTTACTTATTTTTCTCTCTCGAACAAGTTTGGTTTGTATTTATAGTCGTGTCTTGCAGGTGCAAATCTACATCTTTGCACAAATCCTACTTCCTACCCATTCATCATTCTTATTTTATTTTACTATAATTCACCAAATAAAAGGCCCAAGAGCCACTTCAGGTAGCTGATTTGTTTTGTTTTACGGCATATCAACCTTAATGTGTCTTTTAACGTCGACAACTTTTTTTTTTCCTGGTAATATTTTTGTTTTGTCAAAAATCTTTTTCTGTTAATATTATTTTCCTCAAAAATGTATAGCTGATAATGTTATTTTTTTCAAAAACGTGTAGCTGGTAATATTTTTTCAGAAACGTATTGCTGGTAATATTTTTTTTCTTCAAAAATTTATTTCTGGTAATAATTTTTTACAAAGTATCTCTGGTATTAAAACCTATTTTTACACTTTTATAATGCTTTCTACCTCAGTTTCGGGGTTAACAATTTGCCCATATCTGGGACCCTAACAGGTGCTACCACGCCGGGCCATGGTGGACCTGGGTACACCAGCAATTATGAGGTCGTTGCACACTACTCAAAACCTCCTAACCAGAGGCCTTGCTGTTGGACGTAGTTTGTCGTCTTACCCTGGACGCGGATGTAGTTTATCGTCTTACCCTGGAAGAAACTGATTAGTAAATTAATTAGTTATAATAGCGCACAAAATGTGAATACGAAATGCATATTATGAGGATTTATACGACAGATAAAGTTTGACCCTAGACTTAAAAAGTTTAAGATTGTAGTGATCGGATAAAAGATCTTTTGAGGGCTCAGTTCCACGACGTAAAGATTCTTGGTAAGAATCTGTCGGGTTAAAGTTCGTTCTTGTAAATGGATTCGGAAGGAAATGAGGATGTGTCCTCTTACTGTACGTGTCATGGCGGGTCCTAGCTGTGATGCTCTGAACTGGTGTAACGAACGGACATAACGTTTTTTTGGATATTATTTACATTATTCGGACTATTGTCCTCATCTTTGTCTCCATATTTATCACAACGTTTCGGCCGTTGTACGCACTGGCCTTCTTCAGATCCATTTGTGATAAATATGGCGACAAAGAAGAGGGCAATAGTCCGAATAATGTAAATAACGTACATAATACATCATCTCAGAAATATAGACAGCGCCTGGATATCTTCGTTGAAAATAGCGATAGAGTCCAGAGAGGTTATTAAAATTTCGTATGTGAGAAATGAAGTTGTAGGGTGAAAAATAATTAAGCGCCTACAAGGCAGTGTCAACGCCATTCCGCTCCATCAAGGCCGGGAAGTGAAGATTGGATAGCGCCATCCCAGATGTGGCAATAATTCTCCATTTCGAATTTCATCTGAGTCTTGTAAATATAAAGCGTGCAAGAAGGAGTCAAGTCATTTTCTGAGGCGGTAGTATTATCCTTATTATTATTTCCTTTGATTTCTGTTGTATACACATTTCCTTCTGGGTCCCAACCAGAGACCTAAGGTCAGAAATGGCTTCATGATATTTTCCACTGAAAAAATATCAATTTAAAATCAATGATTATACGCTGTATATTAGACTAAAATACACTTTAGATTACATAGAGGTTAAAGAACACAAACTGAGCATTGTCACATTTTACCTACTTTTAATTCAATGAATTTTAATAATTTTATTATTTTTTTACACTTACCCTAATATAAACACAAATATGCGGACTCTAAAAAATGTTTATTCTACGAGGTAAGAAAGAGGACTGTGCAGGGGGATGCAATGCTTGTAGCATCACACGACATCTAATGTTATGGAACTGTATAGAAATATTTCTTTCTTTCTATGTACCATCTCCTTTCAAGACTTAGGCGTTCATGGCTCTCCACATCTTTCTGTCCCTTGCAGCTCTCAACAAGTTCCTTGCCTCTGCTACTTCCCCGAGACCACGTTCTGTCATCCACTTGATTAAGCCCGCGTTGTTTTCCATTGTCTCTCTTTCCCTCTATTCGACCTGTAAGTATCAGATTCTCCAAGCCCTCCTTCCTCATTATGTGTTCCAGAAACTTCAACTGCCTCTTCCTGATGCTAAGTATGAGCCTCCTCCTTGTTTACATCCTCTCTAAGACCTCATCGTTGCTCACACGCTTGGTCCATGATATCCTTAGCATCCGTAAAGAATTACAGATGCCATATAATAACTCAGTATTCTTTTCTTCGTTGCCAAAAAAATTCTCTTGTCTCGCAATATTCTGCTCAGATTTTAAAATGCGTTCTTGGCCATCCCAAATACGTCTCTGGCACTTCCTGTCCTCTTAAGGAGATTAAATGTACTTTAATGTTTAAAACAAATTATTCAATATTATTATTGTTTTGGTAATAAGCATTATAACATAGCACAAATCGCTATATTGTAGGAAAAGGTATTTTCCACAATATACGCATTTTTTACGTATTTATGGATATTTTTTAACTTTTATGAAAAACAACATTCTTGTACATGTAGTTACGGATAATATTATACATTAATTACTAACTTTTTTAATTAATAACTATTCGAGCTCAGCTGTTGATATTAATAAGAGTGGAAACTATCTTTCTTTTTATGCGCCATGTCCTTTCCGGACGTAGGCAATCATGGCGCTCCACGTCCATCTATACCTTACAACTCTCAGCAAATTCCTTCCCTTTGCTACATCCTCCAGACCACGTTCTGTCATTCACTTGCATACGTTGTTTTCCTTTGTTTCTCTTTCCCTTCCTGTGAGTATTGGATTCTCCAGACCCTCCGTTCTCATTATGTGTCCCAGAAACGGATCTCAGTGTCGCTCTTACCGTCCTCTGTCAAAATGCTTCCATGATATTTTAACTTCCGCCAAGATTGCGGGAAGCCCTAAAGCAGGTCGTAAGGTGTTGTTATGGCTACATTTATTGATTTGTTTTTCTACCTTCTATAGCATCACTAGCGTTACATGTACAAATTTCTTCTTAGTATGTGGGCTGTACTTATCAAAATTTTATCATTAGTAGTAGTAGTATAAAAAAGTATTGTAATATTGTATAATATTATTATATTATATTATTATATTATATAAAATATGTACCAGTATAATATGTAAAACATAAAAATATAAAATACAGTATATTTAGATAAGATTAACAAGTATGTACTGTAAATTTATATATCTTGTTTGAAATGTAATGGCGTGAAGTCCATTCTTAATTTCGTATGTTGAATTAATTCATAAGTAGAAACGAATTTTCTTACAAATTTTTGTTCGTATAGCGAGTTTTTTGTAAGTGAAGGTGTTCGTAAGTCGAGGTTCCACTGTATTATTATTATTATTATTATTGTTATTATTATTATTGTTATTATTATTATTATACGGGTGCGATGGATAAATTGACGTCTAAATGACGCAAAAATTGAAATAAAATTGACATTTCATTTTGACAAATACATTTACCAAGCATTTCAAGATTACTGTTTATTATTATTATTATTATTATTGCAACACTTAGAGAAGAGCGCGATATAAGAGAAAGAAAAAAGAAAAAAAAAACAATGTTTAACAATGTTGTGACAGTATTTCTGTCATCTTCAAGTTGTCTTTAAAAATTGTATGCATGTATTAAAAATATAAAAGAATATAAGTCTTTGTACAAACGTAGCTTGGCTAGAGAAAAACGGTTGTAATGGTAATCAACGCAATAAAACGAATGAAACGCGTCCAGCGTGAGTGTGTACGTTACGATGTTCGTTGAAATTACGGTCGTTCGTGCTAAAATGATCGGCACGTACTGTTGATGTTACATTGTTGTATCGGCCATCATACCTGTGGCCATTAAATCTTTTGTTCAATGTTTTAAGTCATGTTAGGTACATTGGACGGCGTATATCAAATGGGAATCAGTACAATTGCTAACTTCTGAAGATATCGCAATGCTTCTCTTTAAATTTGTGATGGAATTGATTTGATTCATAATGTTGCACAACGAACGAGTTTCTCCTTTTATCTGTTTGAGATTGTACGACTCAGCAGAGAACATCCATAATGCAAGATCTCTGGTTGAAAATGAAAAATCGTGCGGTAGAAAAACATAATAATAATAATAATAATAATAATGAGAGAAGAGCACCATTTAAAAAAAGAAAAAAGAAAAGACAGCATTTAACAATATTTCGACAGTACGTCTGCAAGTTGTCTTTAAAAACATACAAGTCGATTTCCTTGAGTTAAACGGACGTAATGATAACCAAAGTGAATGAAACGAATCTCGCGTGTATGGAATGCAACTTAAACGCGAGTAACATGATGGGGTTTATATACATCTTGAAATTTTCCGTTAGTTGATTTGCTAGTAAGCGCAATGGTTTCTTTTGAACCGTTCCTCTGACACCGTAGCTCTGTGAAACTAATCTGAAGTCTTCAATCTCTTTCACTGGATTATCTTTTCTTGACCATGTTCCTATTATTCGGAATGATTCTCGTGTCCACATGCATGACTTTGGTGTCTATGTTGGCTAGCATTTCCCACTGACAAGGAAAATACCTCTTGAGTCTCGGAATTGTTCTTATATGTGCTTCCGACCCAGTTAACTTAACTCAGTTATCTCCCCTTCCTTTACTGTTCTCCTTCCTCTACTGAATGTTGCTGCCTAGAGGGAATTTCTGATAGTATAGATAGGACCCTCTCACTACACTCGACTGCAAATATCGATGACTTCAACGTCCATCATATCAAGTTGATTCATCACTCTAACGCCAGAGCCCGATGCCTTCTAAATTACTCAATCTCTCACACAAATATTAGACTCCCCACCGAGTAGTTCTGACTGAGACGCTTTTTTATTTGATCTCTTCCTTACTTCCTCTCCGGACTCATGTCGTGCTCTACAGCTCTGTTCTCTCGGAAACTCCAACCACGTGGTAGTATCTATAGATATCTTACTGTTCATCCATCAAGCAAGAACTCCCTATTAGCAGAACTCCCTATTAAAAGAACCCCCTATTAACAAGTATCCCCCTATTAGCAGAACATTTTTCTGCTATCAACGCACTGATTGGGACTAATTTCCTGATGTCTTTCACGAGACTACTTGAAATTATATTTTTAATCAAGCCAGAATCGAAACTTTAGTGCCAACACGGGAATAGTACCTGAAACCGCAATCTTTTTCTTGGTTCACTCCTGTCTGTTCAGCCGCTATAGCCCACAGGAATTACTTCTTCCGGCCATACCAGAGCGACATGTCAAATTGTAACAGAAGTCGCTTTGTCACCTCTAGTAATGAATATAAGCGAGTCCTCAAATTCGCTGATAGAATGAGACACTGTGTCTCCTCTCACTAGTTTTCTTCTAGAGATTACTGGCAGCTCTGAAGTCTATACTGAACAAGAGCAAATCCTCAGTCCTCAACCCTCTCTTCATACAATTTAAAGCGTTGTCATTTACTGGAGATAAAGCAGAGTCCTTTACTTTGAAATTCTCGCTCAACTCCACTCTCGACTAATCTGGAATATCTACGCCTGATCTCCCCACCCCACCCCAGAACAAGGTTTCTACAGAGTGATATGCATATAGCTCTGAACATTGTTTTTTTTTCTCCTTTCTAAAACTAGATCCCCACAAGGCTTACGGATTCGGCGATATCTCTGCTGTTGTCCTAAAGAATTGTGCTCCTGAACTGGCTCCTGTTATCCTCAAACTTTACAATAAATGCCTTACTGGTTCTTGCTTTCAAACATGTTGACAGACCCTTTTTCTGTAGTTCCTGTCTTTAAGAACTGTATTGAACAATCTGACTCATGAAATTATCGAGTTATTAGTCTGTTAACAATTTTTGGCAAAGTACACGATGCTCTAACCAACTCTGAATTGGTTATGCAACTTCACACGACCTACTTTCGGATAAACAATATGGCTTCCGTTTCTCCAGGTCTACTACCGACGTGATCTATCTTCCTGAGACCCGTTCTTTTATTGTACTTTTTCCACACCTCTCTTCACAAAATTCTCTTCATTCTCTTTTACTCTTTATATCACCCTCCGTTCCAGTGGCATTATCGCCTTGCTTAGAGTGAAAAAGATTTTAAATATTAATCAAACAGTTTAGTATAAATCTTATTAAAGTCTTCTATGATTTTGTTCCTGCCCCTCTCCGCGGCTTGCGACGCTAGTAATTTGCATATGTAACTATTTTCTTCTTCTTCTTCTTCTTCTTATTATTATTATTATTATTATTATTAGTTATGTGTTTTTACTATTATTTCTTTTATTAATTTTTTTTGTTTTGTTTTGACAGACTTGTCCTGAATTTTTACCGAGAGAGAAACGTAATGTTTCTATATATAAAACTATCGTATTAGAGTAAGCACTGAACCAATCAATAAGTAAGTTCAATTGCATCAAAAGGCTTAGCAACGTTATTCTGAATAGTGGAAAATCGTATTTTTATATTATTGGGATAGAAAAAATAATAACGATAAACATAGGTAGACAGATATGAGAAGAAAGACATTTAAAAATCTGTGACAAAAAGCAACAAGATAGACATATGCAGACAGAGCTAAAATGGCTACGAGATAGATAGATAGATAGATAGATAGATAGATAGATAGATAGATAGATAGATAGAAGCAAAGATAGATAGATAGATAGATATGAGAAAAATGATTCATATGGGCATAGATAGATAGGAGTAGAATGATTCATATGAGCAGAGATAGATAGATAGATAGATAGATAGATAGATAGATAGATAGATAGATAGATAGATAGATAGAATATCAGTAGCATTATACATATGAGCAGAGACAGACAGATACACACACAGAAAACACACATAGATATATATATATATATATATATATATATATATATATATATATATATATATATATATATATATTAAACAGATATATACATACGTATATACAATTCGTTGGAAATGAAATATTTCAATAGTTTTATTCAATTTCGTTCTCGTGATATTCAAACGCAGCCGAGACAAATTCTATGAGTCAAATAACACTTCGATTCACACAAATAATAAAGGAAACTTGAAAATAATGAAACGTTGAAAGATATTCAAAGTACTTCACACATTACAGCATTATTTTGTACTCGTTTCAGGATTTGGTCCAATCACAATGGATTTAAGTAAGCGTTTATTGGTTGGTCTTATTATCTATTTTAAATGTAGCCATATTACTTATATCTTATTCGCTTGTACGACACATTGTCGACGACATGATGATTTTTTAAGCTAGAATTAATCAGTTCAATTGTAATGACGTACATCAGCATTTTTTATTCTTTATTGCAAAAATTGAAAATAAAACTGGAAATTGTTCTATTGGTGGTGCGTTCGTTTTTCAATTAAGCATTTTAAAGTCCCTTTTTATATCTAGACGTGAACTTTCTTTCTTTGTTTCTTACTTTCTTTCTTCCTTTCTTTCTTTATTTCTTTCTTTCTTTCTTTCTTACTTTCTTTTTTAATTTGTTTTTTCTTTCTTACTTTCTTTCTTCCTTCCCTTCCTTTTTTCTTCCTTTCTTTCTTAATTTCTTTCTTCCTTCCCTTCCTTTTTTCTTCCTTTCTTTCTTCCTTTCTTTCTTTCTTTCTTTCTTCCTTTCTTTATTTATTTCTTCCTTTCTTTCTTTCTTCCTTCCCTTCCTTTTTTCTTCCTTTCTTTCTTCCTTTCTTTCTTACTTTCTTTCTTTATTTCTTTCTTTCTTCCTTTCTTTCTTTCTGTCTTTCTTTGATACTTTCCTTCTTAATTTGTTTCTTTCTTACTTTCTTTCTTCCTTTCTTTCTTTATTTATTTCTTCCTTCATTTCTTTCTTTCTTCCTTTCTTTCTTAGTTTCCTTCTTTCTTTCTTCCTTTCTTTCTTCCTTTCTTTCTTCCTTTCTTTCTTTCTTTCTTACTTTCTTTCTTGGTTTCCTTCTTTATTTGTTTCTTTCTTTCTTTCTTCCTTTCTTTCTATCTTTCTTTCTTTCTTACTTTCCTTCTTAATTTGTTTCTTTCTTCCTTTCTTTCTTTATTTCTTTCTTTCTTCCTTCCTTTCTTTCTTTTTTCATTCTTACTTACTTTCTTTCTTTCTTCCTTTCTTACTTTCTTTCTTACTTTCTTTCTTAATTTGGTTGTTTGTTTGTTTCTTTCTTTCTTTTTTCTTTCTTTCTCACTTTCTCCCTTTCTTTCTTTCTTTCTTAATTTGTTTGTTTCTTTCTTTTTTCTTTCTTTCTTCCTTTCTTCTTTTCTTTCTTTCTTTCTTTCTTTCTTTCTTATTTTCTTTTTTTCTTTCTTTCTTCTTCTAAGTGACGCGCCTCTTCAGGACGTGAGCGATCGTGGCTCGTCATAACTTCCTTTCCTTTGTACGTCTTAGTAATTTTTTTGTTGCGATCTCTCCTAATCCCTGTTCTGCCAATCATTTACACAAGCTCGTTAGGCAGGTTGTTCATTACATTTTTCTGTCCCTCTTGCCTTCAATATTTCCTGTGAGTGTCAAATTCTTCAAGCCCTCCTAGGAATTTCAGCGGCGTCTTTCTACTTCTATTTTTATTCCATTTTACTTAAAACTTCGTTTAGCCCACAGTGTTCCCATCATCCTTCTGTAGAACCACATTTTTACTGACTCAAGTCTTTTCTTCATCTGTTCATCTCTGATAAGATTGTTTAGAATTTACTGCCATATAAAAAGACCGACATTATATCCTTGAAATTACTCGACGTAACATAAGTTGACCTAAAATGTAACTCGCGGTGTTTTTTTGTTTTTGTTTATTTTTTTCCTTGAAACGACTGATCAATTCGACTTATAATTCAATTCAGCTCGTTTTTATTTGAACTTCTGTTTTTGGTTTTAAATGATCAATGATCATCTTGGATTAGAGTTGATCGAAAAACTTACTGCTTAAGTGGAATTAAGCCACCAACTTTATTTTCAACATTATTTGCAGCATATATTTCCAACATAATTTTCAACATTATTTGCAAGAATATTTAAAAAATTATTTTCAAAATTATTGTCAGCATTATTTACATTGTTTTCAACATTAGAAAATTATTTACAATATTATTTTCGATATTATTAGCAATATTATTTACATTATTTGAAACATTATTTTCGACATTGTTTTCGACATTGTTTACAAGATAATTTATAACATTATTTGCAACATATATTTTCAACGTTATTTTCAACATTATTTCCTACGTAATTTTCAACATTATTGCAAAATTATTTACATTATTTACAACATTATTGTCAACATTATTTTCAACAATATTTACCACATTATTTTCAACATTATTTACGTTATTTGCAGCATTATTTGTAAACATTATTTTCAACATTACATTGGCTAGTTAACTTTAATGCCTTAAAAAACAAAACTGCTCTCTATTACTCGCCACAGAAAACCATCCCTGCCTCCCATTAGAATGTCTTGCGCTCAACTCCACAAGAGCACCTCTTTGCGACTACTCGGTCTCACATTGACTGCTGACCTGAGATGGAACAAATACATTGAATCAATAGATTCGTCCACCGCGAGGAAAGTTGGCTCCCTGTGCCGCGCCAAGAAATTTTTCTCGCCGGAGTCGATCCTTCAAATCTACAAATCAACTATTCGCCCTTGCATGGAGTATTGCTGCCACATATGGTCTGATCCCATTTCTGTTTGTCTCAAGGTCCTTGATAAAATCCAGAGAGGGATATGCAATGTAATTGGCCCTGATCTGGCATCTCGTCTGCAGTCGCTCTCTCACAGACGTGCCGTCGCCTCTCTCTGTCTTTTTTTACAAATACTTTCACGGTAACTGCTCCGATGAGCTGCTTTCGTGGGTTCCCAGACTTCATGTATTTAAGCGTTTAACTAGACTGGCATCTCGCTCTCACCCTTTCACTGTAGAAACTGTTAAATGTAGCCATCTCTTCTACTCCAATAGCTTCGTATCTCGCACTTCTTGCCTGTGGAACTCCCTCCCCTTTTCCTGTTTCCCTGATAGCTATAATCTCCAACTATTCAAATGTAATGTCAATCGACGTCTCCAGATGCCTTGGTCTATCCCCTATCCTTCTCTTCATCCTTTCTATCACTCCTATCTGCTCTCGCTCCAACTCTCTGTAACCCCTTTCGTGCTAGTGGCTTCATGCCTTGCTTGGGGTGAAATGCTTAAAGTTAATTTCAAATTATTTCTGCTTCTACACGCGAGATATAGCTTTTGTAAATTTTAATATGGATGCCATGCATATCGTCAAAGTCGTTCTGAAATATCTAAACTGTCAACTGTATACAAGCGATTTCTCAGATCAATGGTTAAGATAGCTTTGAGTGACTTAAGTCTTAAGGTCTTGGCAATGACAGCACGTCATTGAAACTTGTGGAGTGACGTTACAGAATAACAAACTATTGTACGTAAATAGCATCACTTGAAGACTTTTATCAGCAACAAAAACTGAAATTGGTATCACATGTCGAAGAGAAAATAATAACATAATCAAGATGCATCTGTTCCACAATACTTCAAATAAAATTTAGCAAAGTCAATACTGGAAAGAGCTATAGCAGCTACTGGACATAAGAAAACTATTTCCCGGAAAAGTCGTTTTAAGAGAAATATTTTATAAGTTTCATTCGACACCATTACTGGCTGCTCGGTCTATGATTTCTGAATATTTTCCTATAAAGAAATGGCTGTTATTACCATTAGCATTAGCGATGGGATCAAGGTTCGAATTTGTCAGTAAGGTGACTTTATGATGTTATAGTCCTTGAGGAGATAATAACGACGTGTAACACCACTGGAAAATGTCCGGTTAATCCAAGACTTGTCAATGAAATCAGGAAAACAGAACTGTTTAGAATCCATCGATGATTGTGCCAGCATAACATCAAAAGTCATTGTGACGGAGTTTCTGAGTGTTGAAACTTGGATAAGCATGGAATAATAATAATACAACACAAAATGTCCGTAAACAAAATGTATTGAAACAAGGAAAAGGTACACAATATTTACAGTTAGTTTTGGTATATTCTTGGGAAGACTGTTCCTGTAGAATGGGTTGACTTAATCGCAGTCGGGCAGAGTCTCTGGATTGTATCTCTTGTTACTTCCCTCGTCTTCCCGGTACCAACCCATATTTATATGGTCGGTACTCCACTATGTAAATTAGGTGGATCGTACCACAACACTGAGCGTACTGGCCTTGTGAAAACTTTTGAAAATCAAGATTATATATATATATATATATATATATATATATAGAGAGAGAGAGAGATAGATAGATAGATAGATAGATAGATAGATAGATAGATAGATAGATAGATAGATAGATAGATAGATTACTTAAATAAACAGTATTATTCTCACAGTCCAAAATATGTTACAAATTCAATAAAGCACAAGTGTTGATAAACCGTAAAAAACAAAACAATCAATCTGATTGTAATTCTGGCTTAATGAGGTTCACTTTTTAGATTGGCTGTTCATGATAAAATTCGGTTTATTTCCTTCGAAAATATTATGTATTGTGGATTACGCACAACTGTCCATTGTGAGTAAAATACAACATCTGTCTGTAATAGTCATGCCTAGGGAAATTGTACAGGCATGCCGGTTCAAATAAAGCTGAGAGTAGATGTTTTCTGACATAATACTATTTCTGGAACGAAATGCTTGTGCCGCGGTGAAAATTATGCGAAAAGTAATAAGTTTGTTGCAATAAATAATGAAAGTTTTAGGCTGGGAAGGAAATTGAAAGAAATTTAAGCTTTAAATACTAGAGGAAGGTCCGCCCATGGTCCGGTTCACAGACCATCCTGGTCTTTCGAACAGGTGACGCAGTGTATCACTTCTTTCCTGTTTAGGATTGGGTTTTTGCAGTACCTTCTAAATATTCTCATTCTCTTGTTCTCCCTATATCCCTTTGCGTCTTAGTGGCATTGTCGCCTTGTTTGGAGTGAACTAAATTTAAAAAAATTCTGTTCATATGTTTTAAGCGTCATCATGTCATCAGTATTTTTATTCAATTCATTTTTATTAGCAGTGTTAACGATTAAAATTATTATTATGTCTCATAATGGCTTTCATCTTCATGTTTTATTAGATGAAGCATTGTCAGCCATTATTATTAATCTTTGACTAGAATTTACTTTCATCTTCATTTTTTATTAGATGAACCATTATTATTAATGTTTTACCACTATTTGCTTTCATCTCCAATAGCCGATATCTGTATTATTTTTCTTCGTTCTTTTATCAAATGAAACATTATCAGCCGTTATTATTAATTTTTGACTTGTAAAGGACTAGACGTGAACTGTAAAAAGGGAGAATTGGAAATATCAAATTTACCAAGTGCAAATATTTAAATATATGTGAAGTATTTTAACAGAGGATTCAGGGAAATCCAAAGTCGCATAGGGTTACCGAAAAATGCATTTCAAAAGCTTAGCAAATTATTAAAAAACAGGAAAATTTCACTGTAAACAAAGAACTGATTACATATGCACTATTGGTACTTCTGTATGGCAGTGAATGCAGGGACATCTCATCCGAAATGAAAAAGAACCTCGAGACAACAGAAATGTGACTCTACAGAAGGATGCTGAGAATACTGCTAAAGGAATTGATCACGTGAGCAACGACGAAGTGTTAGAGAAAAGCGAAATAAAACCAACACCTATAGCTAGATCAGAAAGAGACAGTTGAAATTTCTTGGACATATAGTGAGGAAAGCAGGCTTAGGAAATTTGACACTACTTGTATATATATTGAAGGCAAGAGGGACAGAAGAAAGTAGTGCATAACTCCTGCCTAACGAGCTTGTGTAAATGGTTGACAGATTAGGATATATAACAAAAAGACAATCAATCTACGTTCTACAAAAAACTGGAAGTTGTGAAGAGACATGATCGCACACGTCAAGAAGGGACACGGCATATAAAAGAAGATTTACTTCCATCTCCATTTTATATTACCATTGACTATTATTTTTTATTAAATTATTATTAATTTTTGACTAGTATTTCATCTTCATTTTTATTAAATGAAAAATTTTCAGCCATTATTATTAATATTTGACTAGCATTTACTTTCATCTTCATTTTTTATTAGATGAAGCATTGTCAGCCATTATTATTAATTTTTGACTAGTATTTCATCTTCATTTTTATTAAAATGAAAATTTTCAGCCATTATTATTAATATTTGACTAGCATTTACTTTCATCTTCATTTTTTATTAGATGAAGCATTGTCAGCCATTATTATTAATTTTTGACTAGTATTTCATCTTCATTTTTATTAAATGAAAAATTTTCAGCCATTATTATTAATATTTGACTAGCATTTACTTTCATCTTCATTTTTTATTAGATGAAGCATTGTCAGCCATTATTATTAATTTTTGTCTAGTATTCATCTTCATTTTTATTAAATGAAAAATTTTCAGCCATTATTATTAATATTTGACTAGCATTTACTTTCATCTTCATTTTTTATTAGATGAAGCATTGTCAGCCATTATTATTAATTTTTGTCTAGTATTCATCTTCATTTTTATTAAATGAAAAATTTTCAGCCATTATTATTAATATTTGACTAGCATTTACTTTCATCTTCATTTTTTATTAGATGAAGCATTGTCAGCCATTATTATTAATTTTTGTCTAGTATTCATCTTCATTTTTATTAAATGAAAAATTGACAGCCATTATTATTAATATTTGACTAGCATTTACTTTCATCTTCATTTTTTATTAGATGAAGCATTGTCAGCCATTATTATTAATTTTGTCTAGTATTCATCTTCATTTTTATTAAATGAAAATTTTTCATTATTATTAATATTTGACTAGCATTTACTTTCTTCTTCATTTTTATTAGATGAAGCATTGTCAAGCCATTTTATTAATTTTTGTCTAGTATTCATCTTCATTTTTATTAAATGAAAATTTTTTCAGCCATTATTATTAATATTTGACTAGCATTTACTTTCATCTTCATTTTTTATTAGATGAAGCATTGTCAGCCATTTTTATTAATTTTTGTCTAGTATTCATCTTCATTTTTATTAAATGAAAATTTTCAGCCATTATTATTAATATTTGACTAGCATTTACTTTCATCTTCATTTTTTATTAGATGAAGCATTGTCAGCCATTATTATTAATTTTTGTCTAGTATTCATCTTCATTTTTATTAAATGAAAAATTGACAGCGATTATTATTAATTTTTGACTAGTATTTTTTTTCATTTTCATCTTTATTAGATGAAGCATTGTTAGTCGTTGTCAACCATTACAATTAATTTTGATTACTATTTACTTTCCTCTTGATCGCGATAAAAAAATATTGAAGTTGAAAGTAAATCCCAGTAAAAATTAAAAATATGTTCGTGTATCTCTCAAACGATTTCATACATCAGTGATGTATCTTTGTCCTATTTCAAGCATAAAAGTTTCAACCTTGTCCAGTTTCGAGGTGATGCTATAAAATTCTCTATTGATTCTTCTTCCTGGTCAAGTTTTGTGCAGTTGGTTAGGCCGAGGACTTTATAAATATTGGATGTTACAGTTCTTGCAGACGACAGATTGGAAGCGAAAAAGAATTCAAAGCGGGAGAAGTGTTTTGATTTTGCCAAAGAATTTTAAAACGATATTTTGTAATTAGGAGATAACTTTTGCTATAAGAAATTCGAATCTTTGGCGAAATCGACAGAAATGTTTAACTTAAGAGAAGATAAAGCAATATGGAGGTATATAATTCTCAAAAATGAAATAGTGGTGATGTGTTTAAGCAACGCATCCCCCCACTTGTAAAAAAAGATTTATAAACGGATACGTAATTACAGGACGTCAATGAAAAAGATATATTTTAAAATAACAAAAAAAAAAACGGCGAAACTTTGCAAAAGACATTGTCAGGTTAGGACATTTCTTTCGTTTTAAAAATAAATGGCATCCTTCTTTTCTTTTTCAAATGAAGTTAATGTGTTCTATATCTGTCACATAATAGTTTGATACATTTAGTGCATGAAATAGGTATGCAAATGTATCAATTAGTATGAGAACGACTGATGTCTTTGAAACGCTTTCTCGAATCTCTATCAAGCTATTTAAAACCAGAAAATATTTTTAGATTGTAAGAACTTTTTGGAGAGAATAATTATTTACTGATACAAATCCTACTAATTAACCTGGGAAAGAACAGGTTGATTAATACCTTTCGCAAGAGTATTTGCACACTCACATGATAGTTACCACACCTGGTATTCCCAAGTAGTTACCCATCTGAGTACTGACTAGGCTCAATGCTTCTTAACTTCGATGATCGTACGGGAACCTGTGTTTCAACGGGATATGGTTGTAAGCCTATTTACAATGGGACAGAGATGGTAATAAATATAAAATTCTACATAAAATTCTCCCTTATAATAGTTGTTACATTTGATGTATGAAATGTCTTTGCACATTTTTCTCACAAATTCAAAGGCTATGTTGCCTCTGGCCAAATATTAGGTTGTTAGCATTTTCAAAGAAACCATCAAGGAATTAATGCTACACCCGTCGACAACGGATTAGAATTACTATTACTTCTGCAAAAGGCAACTTTGAAAATAAAGACAGGAAAACAAACTAAAAACAAAACTTTTGAAAATGTCTAATGGATTAGCCGAAAGCGCTTGTGTTCATAATCGCTAGGGACAAAGAGTTTGTACATTCCCTTGGGTCCTATAAAAGATAAGAGTTCAAGATCTATCTATCTATCTATCTATCTATCTATCTATCTATCTATCTATCTATCTCATGGGTTCCATAAGAGATAAAAACTATCTGTCTATCTATCTCTCGCACCCCATAATAGATAAAATGTAAGAGCTATCTGTCTCTCTATCTGTTGGACCACATAAAAGATAAAAGTGTAAAATCCATGCATCTATCCACCCATCCTATCTATCTATCTATCTATCACAGCCTGCTATCTATCTATCTATCTATCTATCTATCTATCTATCTATCTATCTATCTATCTATCACAGCCTGCTATCTATCTATCTATCCATCTATCTATCTATCTATCTATCTATCTATCTATCACAGCCTATCTATCTATCTATCTATCTATCTATCTATCCATCTATCTATCTATCTATCTATCTATCTATTTGTCCGATGGGTTCTATAATATATAAAAGTGTAAGAACTATCTATCCTTCTATCTACCTGTTGGTCCCCATGAAAGAAAAAAAGTGTAAGTTTCTTCCATCTATCTCGCTGTTTGTCTGTCTGTCTGTCTGTCTGTCTATCGATCTATCTATCTCTGCTAATATGAATCATTCTACTCATATCTATCTATCTATCTATCTATCTATCTATCTATCTATCTAACAACCTGCTATCTATCTATCTATCTATCTATCTATCTATCTATCTATGACAGCCTGCTATCTATCTATCTATCTGTTGGGACAACTGAAATATTAAAACATTAAAGTGGAAGAACTTTAGAAAGATTTTAATAATGAAAAATTATAAAAATTTACTTTATGTCTGACTTTCTTGTAGAAAGACTTATCATTATTTACACTATTTACCTACAGACGATTGTCTTTATCTTTGTTGTTGTTATCACAATTTTTCGGCCGTTTTGCTCTCCGACATCATCAGGTGCATGTCTGAATTTCTGCGACGTGGAGTAATCATTATTTACACTATTTAGAGGGGGGAGGCTATTGTACTCATCGTGTTTTTTGGTTCACTGCTGCGACCTTATATTGAACCAAAACTTGGAGAGTTGAGTTAAAGGAAGATAACTGAGACACCCGGAAGAGGTATGGCACGTGGAACTAGAACAATCTACCACGGTGGATGGAGTAAAAGGGTTCGGTTCGAAATTCCAATTACCTGAAGAAGGCGTACAACGGCCAAAACGTTGTGAATGTAGCAACGAAGATGAGGATAACAGTTCGAATAACGTAAATAATACAAATATATATATATATATATATATATTATTGCATCCATCGGTCTCGAGAGACCTTGGTCCTTCACCCGAAGAGTTATGCCCTTACCACAATGCAGTCCTGACAGATCGGTAGTTGGCGATGCAGCACGTTTTCACTCTCCACGGCACCGATGTTATCCAAGGCAGATGCCACCAAAGCTTGGCACCAGCGATGTCGCAGGAATTTCCAGAAAAAAAAATGAATATGACATCAGGCTACTTTAAAGACTCTTGCTCCGAATTTGAATTCAGAGTTGTCCTTCTCCTAGTCATTTTGCCAACCATGGCTATGGAACCCAAACTACCCTGCTATTTACCCATAGTTCGAGGTTTTGAATTTAGAGATTTTTCCTTCTCCAAGGCCGGTTGCCACCCAAGGCTACAGAACTATGTCCTGCATATATATATATATATATATATATATATATATATATATATGAGTGGACATTGAAGTCAAGACTCAGAGGCGACGGACTGTTGATTGCATCTAGCATGAAACAGTCTGTCGCCTCTGAGCGTTGACTGATATGTTCACTTTTATATTTGCATATGCTTTATCCCTGATATTAAGCACTTTAACCCATAAATATAGCATACCTTGAAACTATATTTCTTTATATATATATATATATATATATATATATATATATATATATACATTTGCTCTGTAATAATAAATACATTGAGCTATTTTTGTGGATCAGTTTTATTTACTAGGATCCACTTGAAATATATACCAACGGATTTATTAACTTTACTATATATATATATATATATGTGTGTGTGTGTGTGTGTGTGTGTGTGTGTGTGTGTGTGTGTGTGTGTGTAAATTAATATTTCTTAACGAAATCAAAAATGAAATATCCTTCATACATAAGATTGCATAATTCTGCTTATTTAGGGAAATATTATTATAGACAAGAGATATTTTGTGTCGATTAATTTTATTCATCGACTTTCCTAAGGTACGAATAATCTTTCCCAGACAAGGAGAAAATTTTGTCAGAGATTACCCGAAGTACATTTCGGAAGAAATTATGCCAAGACTTCGACTTTCTTAAGTCATTATCAGAGTAGGTAGAGATAATTGCTTGGTTTTTGTAGAGTCTGTGTTGTAGTAAAATAGTGTTGTGACGTAAGCGAAATGTGACATGGGTTATTTAACACTCTTTGCCTACGTCACAATAGTCACTAGTTCTACGAAGATCACCATTCATCTCAATCTTGGGCGCCCGACGCGTGTCCCAAAATAGCCTAGCCCCTGCAACCGTCAGTATTATTACCGCTCTATTTAGTCTTTTTTTTTTATAATGAGGTTTACCCTGTACAAGGCCCGTGAGCCACTTGAGGTAGACGGTTACAGCGTAAAAGGTGGTTCATGCGAATAAGTGAGGAAGATAACTTCTAACCAAAGATAGGAATAGGTAAATATTATAAAGTCGGTTCCACAGGACGCGGGAAGAAGATGATTGTGTGGAACTTAATTCTCATCAGTGGAATATGGAAGGAACAAAGATGGCGCGATAAAATATGTGTAGTATAGTGGGTTCTAGCCGTTAAGGTTAGAATTGGTAACCCTAAGGAACGTAGGTCTTCTGAGCACTACGGTGGAGTAATGGATAGCGGCTCGGATTGAGGAATCGGAGAGCCGAGTTCGAATTCAACTCGAATCCATTACATTCACTTACGTGGTAATAACCTTGGGAAAGGTAAGAATCCTCTTTTTCTTCTCCCCCCAAGCTATGGGTAAATAGCAGTACAGACCGTGTTGCCTTAGATGGCAACTGGTCTGTCGCAGAAAGAAATGGCAACTTATTGCTGGAAATTAATCTGCCTCGTCAGTCATGTATCGAAAGATACATGACCGCCTAAGCGCGTATCAGACATAGCACATAACTAACTGATATTCACTTACGAGCTAATTATCTTGGGAAAGATATAAATCCTCTTATTCTCCCCCCAGCTATGGGAAAATAGCAGGACAGACTGGGTTCTATAGCGTTGGATGGCAACTGGTCTACCACAGAAATAAATGGCAACCTACTGCTGGGAAAAATCTGCCTCGTCAGTCATGTATCGAAAGATACATGATCGCCTAAGCGTGTCTCACGCATAGCACATAACTGACTGAAATTCACTTTCGCGCAAATACTTTTGGGAAAGGTATGAATCCTCTTCTTCCCCATCTATGGGTGAATAGCAGGACAGCCCGGGTTCTATAGCCTTGGATGGCAACTGGTCTACCGCAAAAAGAGATGGCAACCTACTGCTGGGAAAAAATCTGCCTCGTCAGTCATGTTTCGCAAGATACATGATTGTCTATGCGTGTATTACTTATGGTACATAATTGGCTGATTTTCCATGAAAGTAAAGTTAGGACTGTGAGAAGCTTGTTACGTTCCATCTGTGTTTTCAAGGTGGAAAACAATTTGTCAACCACAAGGACGCGGAGACAGTTTTGGGCTCTATCAGGAATGGAAAATGAAGACTAAGCAACTCCTTATATGAGGGAGGGTACTGTCGTGGGCAGGTGTTTCCCGGGATCGGGTACCGCTCAATAATATCTTCAGTTTGGCTCTGTCCGCCGACAGAGACACAACTGAGAGATGAAATATAGTTTATCCGATGCTAGACTTTGATCCCAACCGAAAGGCCGTGAAGCGTTACTGAATGTGACAAAAGATCAGTTTAAAGTGGGTTTAACAGCAATACCGGGGAAAACTTGCCCAAACCCCATCGTTACTTCCTCTTTTGAGGACGCTTCAGGCGCCGAGCGATAAGCACAGCCCGCTCCAAAAGGATAGGTAGTACCTGAGGGAAGGCCCACTGGGGCTTGGGGTTAATATTATTCGAACCTCCTCGATTCAAAAGGACGAGAAACGATATCGACCGTGATAAACCGCCATTTTTTCGCATGAAATCATCAAAAATCAATTACAATAAATGAAATAAAAAAACATCGTCTGCGGAAGTATTTTTAAATTATGATTACGAAAAAATGTCGTAAGATGGGAATTTGGTTAGTATTAAAACTACTCACTTCAGGCGTACTTTAGTCTAGCTGCTGCAGAGAGCTTTTTGGGCCTTCGGACTTTTATCTTCAGTTTCCTCAGTACGTAAAAGTTATAAGAATTTAGAAATAATAAAATTATTTCATTCTTTATTCGACACATTAATTCGGCATAATCTTTCTTCATATACACAACCGATCTCTGTAGTTTGTCTACATTTATTTTGAACGCAATTTTTCTTTAAATCGCCATTCTTGATGACCCCTTCACATAAAGTCACTCTTAAAAGACCTTATGGAATCCAAACTATGTAATATTTCGAATCCGTCACATTACGCATCATAGAGAAAGAAAAAAATCCATATGAGCAACGTACCGTGCCCTACTATGTTTTAATTAGACGATATCAATTGTAATCGCAACGAAAAGATAAATTAAACTTAAACCTTTAATAAATATTTGTTTTTAATCTTTCACTCAGTTCGATATTTAAATTAAATTTTAAATGAGTTGTTTAATTTTTAATCACGTTTAAACACAGTAGTTACACCCCAGGTTGTTTATGATTCACCGAGATTGAAAAACGGACAGACAGACACATGTACACTGCACTTTATTATTATAAGAAGATAAGAAGACGGTGACTAATTTTTCAACTGTAGACATTATGACAGCTAGTATATATACAATTTCAAGAGAATTAACGCTTAAGCAACAGAATAAATTAAAACCTATTTCTGGTAGATATACTCGCGCCTAAAAATACATTCAATGTACGTAATATATTTTCTGCTTACCAAGTGACCCTTGTGTTTCATTTCAAGAATGGTGCCGAAGAGACCAACATGCTAGCACCAGAACAAACTCATTTAGAGACTACAACGACAAAGATATGGAATTTGTGCAGACTTTGTGGAAAAAGAGATAGGAAGCAGTAGTCAATTTGGTATCAGCGTGTAAGAACTCATCCAGATACAGCAGAAGTAGCTATTCATTTGCAACTATAGCAAAACCTCGATCTAAAGAAGGAATTGTGAGGAGGGTGTGTCCCTTAAATCCGATAAATAAAGTAGAAAGGAGTCCTTTAGATCACGGCATTTAATAAACATAGTTTTGCAGAATTCAAGACAGTCAGCAACGCAAACGAGTAATGTTGGGTAAAACAGTATAAAATAGCAAAGAAATCAATCATATGAGCTATTGTAACTATTTACACTATTTACATTGTGTGGACTGTTGTCCTCATCTTTATTGTCATATTCACCTTCAACATCTGTCTCTATTTCTGAGATGAGGTATTGTAACTATTTACACTATTTACATTGTTCGGACTGTTGTCCTCATCTTTATTGCCATATTCACCTTCAACATCTGTCTATATTTCTGAGATGAGGTATTGTAACTATTTACACTATTTACATTGTTTGGACTGTTGTCCTCATCTTTATTGCCATATTCACCTTCAACATCTGTCTCTATTTCTGAGATGAGGTATTGTAACTATTTACACTATTTACATTGTTCTGACTGTTGTCCTCATCTTTATTGCCATATTCACCTTCAATATCTGTCTCTATTTCTGAGATAAGGTATTGTAACTATTGACACTATTTACATTGTTCGGAATGTTGTCCTCATCTTTATTGCCATATTCACCTTCAATATCTGTCTCTATTTCTGAGATAAGGTATTGTAACTATTGACACAATTTACATTGTTCGGACTGTTGTCCTCATCTTTATTGCCATATTCACCTTCAATATCTGTCTCTATTTCTGAGATAAGGTATTGTAACTATTGACACTATTTACATTGTTCGGAATGTTGTCCTCATCTTTATTGCCATATTCACCTTCAACATCTGTCTCTATTTCTGAGATGAGGTATTGTAACTCTTTACACTATTTACATTGTGTGGACTGTTGTCCTCATCTTTATTGTCATATTCACCTTCAACATCTGTCTCTATTTCTGAGATGAGGTATTGTAACTATTTACACTATTTACATTGTTCGGACTGTTGTCCCCATCTTTATTGCCATATTCACCTTCAACATCTGTCTATATTTGAGATGAGGTATTGTAACTATTTACACTATTTACATTGTTTGGACTGTTGTCCTCATCTTTATTGCCATATTCACCTTCAACATCTGTCTCTATTTCTGAGATGAGGTATTGTAACTATTTACACTATTTACATTGTTCTGACTGTTGTCCTCATCTTTATTGCCATATTCACCTTCAATATCTGTCTCTATTTCTGAGATAAGGTATTGTAACTATTGACACAATTTACATTGTTCGGACTGTTGTCCTCATCTTTATTGCCATATTCACCTTCAATATCTGTCTCTATTTCTGAGATAAGGTATTGTAACTATTGACACTATTTACATTGTTCGGAATGTTGTCCTCATCTTTATTGCCATATTCACCTTCAACATCTGTCTCTATTTCTGAGATGAGGTATTGTAATTATTTACACTATTTACATTGTGTGGACTGTTGTCCTCATCTTTATTGCCATATTCACCTTCAACATCTGTCTCTATTTCTGAGATAAGGTATTGTAACTATTGACACTATTTACATTGTTCGGAATGTTGTCCTCATCTTTATTGCCATATTCACCTTCAATATCTGTCTCTATTTCTGAGATAAGGTATTGTAACTATTGACACTATTTACATTGTTCGGAATGTTGTCCTCATCTTTATTGCCATATTCACCTTCAATATCTGTCTCTATTTCTGAGATAAGGTATTGTAACTATTGATTACAATTTACATTGTTCGGACTGTTGTCCTCATCTTTATTGCCATATTCACCTTCAATATCTGTCTCTATTTCTGAGATAAGGTATTGTAACTATTTACACTATTTACATTGTTCGGACTGTTGTCCTCATCTTTATTGCCATATTCACCTTCAACATCTGTCTATATTTCTGAGATGAGGTATTGTAACTTATTTACACTATTTACTTTTTTCGGACTGTTGTCCTCATCTTTATTGCCATATTCACCTTCAATATCTGTCTCTATTTCTGAGATGAGGTGTTGTAATTATTGACACTATTTACATTGTTTTGACTGTTGTCCTCATCTTTATTGCCATATTCACCTTCAACATCTGTCTCTATTTCTGAGATGAGGTATTGTAATTATTTACACTATTTACATTGTTTGGACTGTTGTCCTCATCTTTATTGCCATATTCACCTTCAACATCTGTCTCTATTTCTGAGATGAGATATTGTAACTATTTACTTTGTTCGGAATGTTGTCCTCATCTTTATTGCAATATTAAACTTCAACATCTGTCTCTATTTCTGAGATGAGGTATTGTAATTATTTTCATTGTTCGAATTGCTGCCCCCATCTTTATTGCTACATTCACGACGTTTCGGAAGTTATACACCCATGGCTTCTTCAGGATATATCTACATTTCTATCATAAGGTATTGTAACTATTTACATTGTTCGGATTGTTGCCCCCATTTTTATTGACGCATTCATGACGTTTCAGTAGTTGTACGATCCGGCCTTCATCAGTATCTGTCTATATTTGTGAGCTGAGGTATTTGAACTATTTTACACTATTTACATCGTTTGAGATGTTATCTTCATCTTTACCGTGACCTTCACGGACAAGGACACATGGTCCAGTGGATAAAAACGATGGGTGGTTGATTCAAGAAGTGACTTAACCCAAAGAGTTGGGAGTTCAATTTCTGGTCTCAGTTGAGAGAACAAGATTTAACAAGACTAATTAATTAAAACTAAGATATTCAAAGGCATGGTACGTGGAATTAGAACAATCTAACACTACAGACTAAATGAAGTGTTCAGTTTAAAATTTCAACATATATCAGCTGAAGGAAAATATGACAGTCAAATGAGGATAACAGTTCGAACAATTTAAATATTTCTTCCTCATACTGAGAGAATATTTTAAATTGGGATATGGTTCTACAGAAAGATGCTGAGGATATAATGGACCTAGAATGTGAGCAAAGATGAGCTCTTCAGAGTCTTAGAAAATATCCATGTAGCTAGAAAATGAAATAATGATATAATCAAAATGTTGACTTTCCACATTACCTTATACAAAAGGTTAGGAAGGAAACTCGCATCAGTACTAGAAAGAGCGATAACAGTCAGTGGACTTGAGAATCCTATTTACCTGAAGAATATGAGAAAGTTTTTACAAATTGAAACTAGCACGAACGCTCCCCTTTCAATTGTTGCGGGTTGGTGTATGCGTTGAAAGATAAAGGTACCGCTAACGTTTGGGTATGCTAAACCAAAAATGACAACCATTAAAAGGTATTTTTTTCTTTGCCAAAGCAAAGCACAGATTTCACACGAGCACCTTTGGTAATATTAAACCAAAAATGAAAAACCTTATAAGGGATATTGTCTTTGCCGAAGCAAAACATATTTTGCACCTGAGCACATTTGGGAATGCTAAACCAAAAATGACAACCAACTTTCTTTGCGAAAACTCTGGTTTCACACAAGCATAGATACACATACAATGCAATATATTAAAAATAAATGCTTATTTCAAGAGCCTTATTTATTATTTCCCAATTTTCAAATTTCATCACTAATTTAACCTTATTAAAATTTAAAGTGTGCCCTGAAGTTTCAGTCTTTCTCCAAGTGCGTTCCGAAATTAAAAATTTTGTGAAGGACCGGTTTAGATGGAGAGTTTGTTTTCCAGCTCATATATGCAGTTCCGCTAAAATAATCTTTTGTCGCTCAAAAAAAAATTTTACTCACATGATTTTCGGTACCCTTCTTTTTCTTACCCAGTGTCCAACAGGTATAATCGTAGTTTTAAGTTTCCACATTAAGGCTACTTCGATTTACCGATCTATATAATTTGACAGTTATTGATTTTTTTTTATTAGAATCATTGACATCCTGTGTCCAGGTGGTAGGTTCCTTTTCCGAAATCCTTTATGACTATATCTGGTAAATTTACACCATTTTTTTTTTTTTTTTTTGTCTGTGATGTTTTGGAAATTCCACGGTATAGCCACGTCATCACGATTTGTAGCATCATTCTGGTGGCGTTTGTACCCTGTATCCGGCACTTCAATACTATAGTTTGTACAGACATGGCAAGTGATATATTGTCCAGACCTGTCATATCTAATTATGTATTCTTTTTTCGCACGAATTGAGCAATCTGATACTACGTGGTCAAAACTTTCATCGAAATTATGTCATAAGTGACAATTGAGAACTGAGCCATCTTTGTTGATTAGCCTAAAAGTCATTAGTTGGAAGACATTGGTCTTTGGTTATCATAATAAAACCTTCTCTCTCCCCCGTAGAACAATTGTTTCTAAGTCATTAATGGGTTTGGCGAGCATCGACGTCTGGTTCGTCCAGATGTTTTGGGTACTTTCCATACAAGGGTTTAGATCTCCATTTTATTCAAGAATTTTCATATAAGTAACTTTCGCCAGTACTTAATTTTATTATTATTATTATTATTATTATTATTATTATTATTATTGTTGTTGTTGTTGTTTGTGTGTTATGTTTCCTGCGTTCTGTATCCTGTAGAGCCGGTTCCAAACTATGGTCCTTAGGCCCTATAAGAGAATTGTCATTTAATTAATAGCACTTTTCTTAGTTTATGTAATGTTCCTAGTAGGATGATTATCTGGGCAACTTGTACGTTGATGTTACCTGGGAGTCTGTTAGTAAAATTGGCCATTCCTTTTCTCACGAGGCCTAGAGCTCCGATTACTATTGGTACAGTCTCAGTCTTCATTCCCCACATCCTGTTAATCTCGATCTCCAGGTCATGTATTTGGACAATTTCAGGATAATTTTTATGGAGGTGTTTCTCTCAGATGATTCTGCCATCTCAATAAGCATACACTTCCTGAATTTCTTGTCTTTTATGATTATCCAGTCAGTTGTCTTTTATTTCCCTGTTAGCTTGAATTGGCATATTATTATTGTTATTATTATTATTATTATTGTTATTATTATTATTATTATTACTTCCTTTGATTTCTGTTGTATACACATTTCCTTTTGGATTATTCGGACTATTCTCCTCATCTTTGTGTCATATTTATCTCAACGTTTCTTCAGGTGGTTGAAATGTCGAACTGGACCCTTTATTTCGCTCGCTGGAGTAGATTGTTCTAGTTCCACGTGCCATGTCTAATGGATGTCAGTTATCAGTTTTTATCCCGCTAATTTCCTTCTCCAACTGCTCCACTGCCTTTGAACTCACAACTCTTTGGGTTGATCCATTTTATCCACTTTATCCACACTTAAGGACACATGGCACAGTCGATAAACGCCTTGGTTAGATTATATGATTAAGACAATTGTAAAATTGGTTTTATGATGAAGACAATTTGTAAAACTTCTATTTTCACTTTGTCGTTATCAAAATGATTTTAATAAATATGATAAAAATAAAATATAATATGCAAAATAAAATCATTTTCCAGTTCAAGTTCTCTAAAATGTTTTCATTAATTTTCACCTAAAGCAAGGCCCTAGAGCCACTCAAGACAGAGAGTTACTGAATAAGGTTATTGTATGAATGTAAAAAGAGAAAGTTAAAAGTGTACATTATGAGGATAGATAAGATGAATACCACTATTTAAATTATTCGGACTTAAGGACACATGACAGAGTGGGTAAAGTCGTTGGTTAGATCCAGTGAGAAGTCCCAAAATGTTGTGAGTTGAATACTTGGTTAAGGCGATGGAGAACTTGGAGAGGGGAAATAACAGGAGATAAATGATAACTGACATCCACGTGGAACTAGAACAGTCTACCCCAGCGAGCGAAATAAAGGGTTCAGTTCGACATTCCAAACACCTGAAGAAAGCCGGAGTGTACAACGGCCGAAACGTTGTTATAAATATGGCAACAAAGATGAGGACAATAGTCCGAATAATTTAAATAGTGTACCTCATCTCAGAAATTTAGACAGATAGTAAATAAACTGGTTGTGAAAAACCAGACGCCGGTGTTTCATAAAGAGAACATTATCTCCAGTTATTGAGCGTTGAGGACCTAGATATCAAATTTAAAATGATGAAAACGACGTCGAAAGATAATAGTGAAGCATTTCCTTCCGATTAAACTACACTATTCTTTTGGTCTGTTGTTATATCCCTTTAATGTTTTCGCCGTTTAAAGAGTTCTCATTTGGATGTAAAATCACTTTTCGTCTTTTTCTAATCATTTTATCACTTCTTGTCAGTCACCAATCGTTTCTGTTGGCTACACCCCGATGCCAAGCACAGTATCGGCCATCAGATCTCATCAGCCCCCAAAGCTTCATCTCTTATATCTGTTTCTTGGCACTGACAGCTGAGCCAACTGCCAAGCAAAGTTTTCAATCTATTCATCTCTGCTTCCTTCCGGTCTTGCGCACTCCACCCTTTTATCTCTTTACCCGTCCTTAGCCTTCTTTTTGCCTCTTGTCTTTTATGTTTTTGCTAAATCCTTGAGTCTCTGTCTTCTTTCTTCTACTTTTCTATTTTCACACACTTCAGCTCAACTTTTAGAGTTCATTTGGGCTTCTCCCTCCTGGCTTCTTACTATCGTTTTTCTTAACTTAAACCAGTTTTTTTTTTCTATATTTTTGCTTCTCTCTGTTATTCCTCATTTTATTCTTTCTTTTTTTCAGGTTCTTCATTTTCATCGCACTTAGTTACCTTCATTTTTTTGGCATCTTTCCTCGATTTAAGATTTTTTTTTTTTCCTGATTAAGAATTGGGACTTATTTTGCTTCAAATATTGCTTTCTGAAATTAAAACGAAAAGAAGTGACAACCCTCTATCTGCATGGATGTTGCTAACCTCGAAGAAAGATAGCAACCAATGAAAAGCGGTTGGAATTGACCAAACGAAGGATCTCTTCTTCCATTAGAACAACGTCAGTTTTTTTTTTTCAGGCCCTGCAGAAATTGACAGATTGTCTGAAATGGCCTACTACATCCACAATACCAATCTGACCTTCTTTGGGTTAGCCCATATTTTTATCCTGACAAAATTCTGTCAACGGAAAGAATTCCAGTTCTCTGGAAGACTTTAAAAATCACTTAGACAAGATCGTTTCGCAGAAAGATGCCAAATTCTGGGAGGATGGAATCAGGAAGATGCCTCAAGGATAGCGTAAGATTGTATATGAAAATAACATACGCCTCCAAAATTAAACATCTCTCCATTAAATATCTGAGAGACCCCTCTCCGTCCTCCATCAACATAGCTAATCTCCATGAAAGTGACTCGTTGCCCCTTCTAGGGCAAACGTTCACACATGACATGAAGTGGAAATACTACATTAAATCCATCGCTAGGTCAGCTGCTAAGAAAGTCGGGTCACTGTGCCGTGCAAGACAATTTTTTCTCCATAATCTATCTTACATATCTATAAGTCTACTATACGTTTATGCTTAGAACATTGCTGACACAGATGGCCCGGTGCCGCTGCTATTTGCCATGAGCTCCTTGATAAAATCCAAAGAAGAATCAGCAATATTATTAGTTCTGATCTGGCTACTCGGCTTCAGTCACTTTCCCACAGCCGTAACGTTGCCTCCCTGTGTCTTTTCTGTAAATACTTTCACGGTAATTGTTCGGATGAGCTCTTCGCTATGGTCACCTAGTCTTCATAGATTTAAGGTTCAATACTAGACCGGCGTCGAGATCTCATCAAATTACAGTTGATATGTAACCGTAAGTTCTATGCTAAGAGTTTCTTTTCTCGCATTTCTCGCTCGTGGAACTCCCTTCCGACTCCATACTTCCCAGCCAACTTTAAATATATAAAAATAAAAATGCTATGGTATTCGCTATCTACTGTCTTTCTGATTGCTCTTTTCTTTTCCCGCTCATTATTAATGCTTCTGTTCCTAATTCTTCCACGCCTAGTAACCCCTTATGTCTTAGTGGCTTTATTGCCTTGCATAGGTTGATACCGATTTAAAAAAAAGAAATAATATCCTGAATCCAGCATAAAATTTCAAGATATGGAATTAATAAAAAAAAATAAACACTTGAAATACATCTTTGCATAGATCACTTAAAAGAAATTTAGTATAGGAAAGAAGGGAAATGAACATAGGATAGGCAGCTCTGGTGGGGGGTCGTTTTGTCTGACCCCGTATGATGTGATAAAACCGGAAGTATAAACCTAAGAACTGGAATCATTGCTTGCATTATTTACATTATTCGGACTGTTAACCTCATATACACTGCCATATTCACAATGTTTCGGCCGTTGTACGAACCGCCCTTCTTCAGGAGATTAGAATTTCTACTCGAACCCTTTATTTCGTCTACTGAGGTACATTGTTTTAGTTCTTCTTACTTCCCTTTAAATCAACTCTCTAAGTTTTTGGTTCACCACTGCTGTGGCGTGGTATTGGACTCACAACATTTCCGGTCTAGCCACTGGATCTAACCAACGTCTTTATCCACTCGGCCATGTGGATTAATTCAAGGACACATGGCCCAGATATTTCTATGCATTGAAATTTTATGCTGGTTTCAGAATATTTTTTTTTTATTTTTGCAAGGTAATAAAGCCACCAAGACACAAGAGGTTACTGGGTGTAGACGAATTAAAGCAGAAATATATTGAATCCATTGTTATGTCTGCTGTTGATTCACTGCGTCGTGCGGAACAATTATTCTCTCCAGAATCTATCATACAAATAATAAGTCTATACCATTCATCCATGCTTAGAATATTGATGCCATATATAGCATCTGCTATTTACCTTGGACTCCTTGATAAGATCCAAAGAAGAATCAGCAATATTATTAGTCCTGATCTGGCTACTCGTCTTCAGTCACTTCTTGAGAATACCAGAATGCTGTGAATAGCAGAATAAGGAGGATAGTAGAATGGTTAGAATAGCAGAACAGTGAGAATAGCAGAATGCTGAGAACAGCAGATAGGTGAGAATAGAAGTTAGGTGAGAATAGCAGGATGATGAAAGTAGCACAATGGTTAGAATAGCCAATTGCTGAGAATAGCAGAATGGTGAGGACTGCATAATGCTGTGAATAGCAGAATGGTTAGGATACCAGAATAATTAAAATAACAGAATGCTAAGAATAGCAGAATTGCAGAATAGCAGAATAGTGAAAATAGCAGAATGCTAAGAATCGCAGTTTCCATGCAGGAAACATGTGGCACTCATTGTTTGAACAATTGGCATTACTGTCGGTCGATTTTTTTTTAATTATTCACACCAAGCAAGGCAATTAAAACCAGTCTCTCATTTGGATTAAACATCTGGAACAAAATTACCCGGATAATAAGAACCGATCCTTAGCCATATGCAGAGAGGAAATTTCGCGCAGTTATAATTACTTTTCCTACAAGATTGAATTCACAAAAATTAAATAAATATATAGATAATGCGTAAGTCTTTCTTCTTCATTTTATATACAGCTGAATAACTAAAGTTTTTCGTTTATTTTATTTATTTGTTTAGAGAAATTATTGATTGATGATTTAAGCGGTCAAAATTCTTTCCTTCTATGTTTGAATTCCTGAAAAAGAAATCATAAGAAAGCTTTTGATGTCAAGACTATTTACAGTTTGTAAGCCTCACCTTCAACTGATTATTTTATATATTTATATTTTTGTACTCTATTTGACTCTTCCTGCCTAAAATGTCCATTTTGTTAAGGAAAATTATCTTTATTATGGTTTTCTTGCAATTCAAGTTTACAGTCATAAAAAGACATACAAAAGCCTTCGTTGTCTTGACGTTAGATTCATCATTTAAACTTTTCCGTTCACTTTATTTATTTCGTTTTATTTTCTCTTACTTTCTTCCTAATTATTGAGCATCAATTGGAACATATATATATATATATATATATATCTATATATATATATATATATATATATATATATAATGGACTCTCCCGTCGGTTTCAACGTATGAGGATCTGACAGCTTATTCAGTAATGAAAGTTTGTGCGATAATCTTAAGCGGCATTTAAGACCCGCTAGTGCTTTACAAAGGAGGCGACATGTGTGAGGATTGTGAAAGGAGATCACTGTTAGATTGGCTGACCTTTTACATCGTGCTCTCGCTTCTTGAATATGATTCAGACAAGCAGATTGAAAATAGCCGAGTCCACTAAAACACGTTTTTCTCCATAAAGTAAACCGCCAGAAAACCCACACAAGTGATTTGATTTTACTGTTTTTAAACACAATTCTCTATGATTTTCTCTCATACATTCATATCGACCTTGCTAATCGAACGCTCCTCTGTGGCCCAATAGGTTAAGGCACGTCAGGCTATATGACGGTTCTGTATAGGATACAGGTTCGATTCCTGTCGGAGGACGCATATTTTCTGTGAAAATGTTTTTAATACTGTTTATTATAAACAGAGCATTTACTTAAATATGTATCTATAAAAAGAACGTATAAACATAAAAAATATCTTTAAAAAATAATTCTCAGACTTTGTCCATTTCATATATATATATATATATATATATATATATATATATATATATATTAATAATAATAAATATAATAGAACAGAAAAATACTTGCAGATTACCGGAATTTATGGGGTTATTTTTTTCATGCTATCAGAACCTCTGCCAGAAAGGGCTCAATCTGTAACTAGAGTAACGATATTCAATGAATCAAGAAAAGTTCAAGTGACTTATCTTGTTGAGTGGCTCAAGAGTTTCGCGTCAAAACGCCTACGAGGACCAGATGTTTGATAAATGAAAATTCCCCAGTGAAGATACGAGTCTAGATGTTCAAGGTGGTAGATGACCTCCATCTGGGATTGATAATCAATATATGATAACACTAGTTATTTCTAGCTGAAATAAATTCAAGGAGTATAACTCCTAACATTTTTGTCTTTCAATGTAGACAGTTTTAATAAAGAAGAAGCGATCGATGGTGATTTATAAAGTCTGTTTTTGGTTCAGTTTTGAAACTTTTTCCTTTCCTGCTATAAAAATAAAAATAACGTTCCTTTTTCCCTGCCACCCAACAGTCTCGATGACCAGACCACTAATCCAGTTCTTTATTCACTAGACTATGCCAAGAACTCCTGTGTCCTTTCTTATTTTGAATGTTTCCGCAATATTTACTTTAAATTAGATCAAAACATTTTTTTCACCAAAGGCAAAATCACTGTTTAGTTAACCTGTCATCCTTTCTGTTTGACTGAGGTTCAGACTTACAAAATCAAAGTAACTCTAATCTGAGGATTACGAACCAAAATATCTTCGGCACGCGTCATATGAGCAAAATAAAGAATGTCTTAATACCTTTCATTAATCATTAGTCTCATGACTAGCTGTAGTCTTAGGGTTACTACGCAGCTGAGACACTGACCAGTTCCCTTCACATACCTGCAGTGACAACCAGAGATATATTAATTTATGCGTACTGTGTGTATAGCAAGATGACCTGGCGGAGCCTATCCCTCTCCATGTCAAATAGAAGCTGGTGTCCTGCAACTTGAAGGCTCACCTTTATCACTAATTCCATCACACGTTGATACCATTGAGGAAACCCTCCACCTTGACCACTGACCTCAATCCAGGAAAGTCTCTGCCGTGTCATCACGACATGCCTTGTTACGACCGTATTCTGCGTCCTCACGATACTAGCACTATGCAATGCATTAAAATCCAGACTACTGATTAGCCGTTGACCCTACGAAAAGAATTATTCGACCTTTGGCAGGTTTTATTTTTAATCCGGCTTAGTGTCTTGTCACCCTAAAAAAAAACTAGTTGGAGAACCCGTTTAATCATCAATGACCTGACCATGCGACAGATAGTAATAAATTATATAGTACAAGTAACCCTCGTAGACTAACCTGACATAAAACTTAAGAAGATTCAAAAAATTGCTAAAAGGACAATTTACAAAGAGATTTTTCGTAGCCTAACCTGATATAAAACCCGAGAAGATTCTAAAAATGCCTAAAAAATTTTTATGCAGACAAATTTTTCTTAGACTAACCTGATATAAAACCTTAGAAAAATATAAAATTCTAGAAGGATTTTTTTCATATGGAGAGATTTTAGAAACAATCTGGTAAATGATTGGTTTCGGCAGATTTCAGCGAAATGTGGATGAAAGGTGCGAGTCTGGTTGTCATGAATCCGACTAATATTGATTTAGTGTTTTTTTGTTCTCCGAGTTAAAGTCAACATCGTCCCAACTTTTCCCTTTTGCTATGGTCCTTGTCAAGATTACCGATCTCTAGTTTTTATATCCTTGCTTTTTATCTTGATTGGTCCAACCTCTTATACTTACCCACTGCCAAACTAATTTCCTCCCCTCTCCTGCCATTAACTTCATTGGCCAAATACAGCGGGCAGGCTTCTTTTTTTTTTTTTTTGGCGGAGAGTGGGGGTCCATAATAACTTAGTTTTATTTTAGTTTGAAAGTTTTGTTTTGTTTTATTATTTTATTATTTTTGTTCTTTATTTAATTTGAAAAATTTTTACATATATTTTAATATATATATATATATATATATATATATATATATATATATATATATATATATATTAAAATCAATCATTCATACAAAACTAATTTAGTAAAGTTAATGAGATAAAATGGCGAACTCACATCGCTAACTAAATTTTAAAAAATGCATTGACCCACTAACCACTTGATGAATGCTATGATCCTTGTTTTTTAAAATTATAAAATGTATTAGCTCTTCCTTAAATATACAAGTACTTTCGACAGGTTCTCCGGTCATCATCAGGTATGGAAGCTATTTTCTTTTTGGTAAAAATCCGATAGCATCCGAGAGGAAAAAATATAATGCAAATCGAAATATGTTTTTTTTTTTAATGTGTGTTATTGATAACAGATACAAATAAATTTTGTATGAATGATTCATTGTAATATAAATTAAACTGCACCACATAATTGATATATATATATATATATATTTATATATATATATATATATATATATATATATACATAGAGAGAGAGAGAGAGAGGGCGAGAACGATGGATAAGATGCCATCTAGTTTACGCAAAAATTGAAATAAAACTAACAGATATATTTTAAGATATATTTACCAAAATTACACAAAAAATCTTGAAATGCTAAAGAGTAAAATTATTCAATAAAATCGCCATTGGCTTCAACCACGGCCTCCAGACGACTTCGGAATCTCTTCTGGTAAATGCTGCCATAATTCTTGTCTTCAGTTTTGTTAATCTCTCGCTCAACTGTAACCCACACATAATTATCAACGCGATTGTAATATGTGGTGTTAGCTGGCCAGATTTAAGGGATGATATGCTCACAGAAATTGTCTGACATCCATGCTTGTGTGGCATGGTGCAGAGTCCTGTTGCCAGACGTAGGGTCTTCCAGCAGCCACCCTCTTGAGGGAGGGCATCACTACCTCATCAAGGCACTTGATGTAGGCCTGCGTGTTGAGTCTGTTGCCCTGTGGGAAAATAAATGGCGACATATCGTCGCCATCATAAGTGATCGCTCCAAACACTTTCGGAATCACCATTAGATTCATCCAACTCTTTTCGAATCCTGTGCACTCTCCTCAGATTGGCATCCAAACACCCTGATATGTTTGTACTGGAAATACAGGTACGAATACGAAGCAGTACAGCGTGTCGTTTCCAGATTATTGGCGGAGTGAATTGCGTCATGGTTCTCGTTTTCTCACGGAGAGTACACAATTTATTCTACTATAATGTGCCGTTGACAAAATCAAAAATATCAATCCATATACGCGAAATTAAAAATATGAAATGGCGACAATTTACCCATCACAACCTGTGCGTATATATATATATATATATATATATATATATATATATATGTGTGTGTGTGTGTGTGTGTACGTGCGTGCGTGTGTGTTATGGTAATTTACCCTCACACGCGTAAACTCTCACAGCTATAAATAGGAGCAGGTACTGTCTTTTGGATAGGGAAATTTCCAGCAGTCAGTTCTCAGAGTCGGGCTGAACATTCTTGTTGTAACACTCTCGTTTGTAACAAGGCCACAACCATATATATATATATATATATATATATATATATTGTGAATTCAATTATTGTGATCCAAATAATTTACTTCATACAGATGATCATTTCGTCCATGGGAAAGTAGTTTTTTCTCTGAACTTATCAATGCAAATACATTTACTAAAAATGCTCTATAATAAAAATTATATTGGTTTCTCTTGTGTAGATCAATTTTAATATTTATATTAATAGACTCTACTTGGATTACTTACCCACTAACCACGGTTCTTTTTTACCTGGTATATATATATATATATATATATATATATATATATATATATATAGTCTTAAGGTGTGCTATATTTATGAGATAAAGTGCTCAATATCAGAGATAGAGCGTATGTAAATATAAAAGTGAACATAGAAGTCAACACTTACAGGCGACAATCTGTTTCATGCTGTAAGCAATCGTCAGGCTCTCACTCTCTTTCTCACATTCTATGTTTCTCTGTCTTCCTCTTTCTCACTATCTCTTTCCATTTTCTACCTCTCTTTCTCTCTCTCTCTCTCTCTCTCTCTTTCTCTCACTATGAATCTCTTTTTGTTACATTCTAGATTCCTGTTTTTTTCTCTCTCTCTCTTTCTCTTCCGCTATCTCTTTTCATTTTCTACCTCTCTTTCTCTCTCTCTCTTTCTCATTATAAATCTCTCTTTCTCACATTCTACATCTCTGTCTCTCTCTTTCTCTCCCGCTATACTCTCTATTTCTACCTCTCTTCCCCTCACTCTCTCACTATGATCTCTCTTTCTCACATTCTAAATCTGTCTGCCTCTGTCTGCCTCTTTCTCTCTGTCTGCCTCTTTCTCTCTGTCTGCCTCTTTCCATTTTTTACCACTTTTTCTCCATCTCTCTATTTTCTACCTCTTTTTCAGGATTTCTCATTGCTTTCTTCTCTATCTCACTGTCTCTTTATATCTTTCTTTATCTCTTTCTCTTTCTCTCTCTCTCTCTCTCTATCTATCTATCTATTTTTCGCTATTATTTTTCTCTTTTCCTCTCTTTCACTCTTTCCGAGTATCTCTGTCTGTCTCCCTCATTCATTTACACTGTATCGCTCACTGTCTCTCTGTCTCTCTTTCTCTTTCTTTTCTATATCTCTGTCTCACTCTTTCTCTCGGTATTTCTCTATATATCACTTTCTATTTCTCGCACTCTATCTCTTTATCTCTCTTTTCTCCTCTTTCTTTCTTTTTTGTATCTCTCTGTTTGCTTTGCTCCTCTCTCTCTCTCCCTCTCTCCCTCTCTGTCTCAGTCATTTGCCCTTTATGTCTCTGTCTATATATATATTTACCTATAACTCTATTTTTTCTTTTACACGTTTCTCATGGACTTCTCTCTCACTTTCTCTCTGACTCTCTTTCTCTCTTTCTATCCTTCTCTCTTTCTTTCCCTTTATCCTCTCTATCCCAATCACGCCAAGATAAGATAAGATTAGCGATGACATATTCACTACCAACAAGGAAGAATTAAGTTTAAATTTATCACAAATGTACGCCCTTTCCCTCAATTTCCACCGCCCTAAATCCAAGCGATATTCAATGCAAAAATCCGTCTGTCTTCATGTATTTCGCCCAACCGCCATCTTTGCTCCCTGCCTCTTCACAATATATATATATATATATATATATATATATATATATATATATATATATATATATATATATATCAATAGTTGACCAATATCTTCCCTACGTTGTTTTTCGTATTTTGAAATTAGAAACCATTTATTTAGGTGATGAATTTAAAGTCCTAATATCTTGCTTAAATTTATTACCCATTTTCTCTTCATAGAATGTTACAAGGCAATGAGTTTACAACGTTACAAGCTAACATAGAGGGTACATTGCAAAGACGTTTTCGTCACCACTGTGCAACATTGAAGAATTTTTATAGCAACGTCATTTTATTAGTCGGGTCTCGGAAAATTTTCATCAATATCAAATTTTCACTACCCACAAGGATGAATTGAGTTAAAATTTGTTGCAAATACAGCAATAATTATCAATATCGACCCCCCCGCTTGCCTTTTTCCCCCCCATTTTCCTGTTCAAAATCCAAGCGTTATTCAACGCAAAAAAAATTCCTTCTTTCTTCATGTATTTCGTCCAATCGCCATCTTTGTTCCTTGACTCTTCACATAATACAGATATATCGATGAAATATTTCAATAGTTGACCCATATCTTCCCAACGTGTTATTGTAACAAAAATAAAATGTGAAATAAATATTAATAGACTGGGAAGCAAAAACAAAAAATAGATGTTATTTGAATTTGAAATCAATTTAAAGTAGTTTCTTTCTTTTTCAGTTTGAATCTAATTGAATATGTGCCCATACTTAACCACATCAATTTAAACGACTCTTTATGTTTATATTTTATATTTTTTATAAATATCATAAAATTCTAAATTGAATGATAATATTATTTCAAATAGGCAATGGCATATTAAGGAAAGTTAAATTAATTGTTTTCTTCCGCGTGAATAGCAGTTCATATTTTGAATAATAAAACTTATATATCACAGGACGTGGGGGGGCATCAAGGTTTTACAGATTCTTGGCGGGGTAGGGCCAAAAAAAGGTTGGGTACCACTGCTGTAGCTGTAGTCCTACTTTTTAACCATTTAATAATATGTAAGGAAAGTATAAACTGTTTTTTTCGTATTTTTAATTTGGGAATCGTTTATTTAGGTAAGGAATGTAAAGTTCTATCTTGCTTAAATTTATTACGAATTTTCTCTTCATAGAATGTTACAAGGCAATGAGTTTGCAACGTTACAAGTTAACATAGAGGGAACATTGTAGAGACGTTTTCGCAACCTCTGTGCAACATTGCAGAAGTTTTATAGGTTTTTTTGTATCAATATAAAAAAAAATTACAGTTTTTTCGTATCAATATAAAATTTTCACTACCCACAAGGATGAACTGACTATAAATTTATTGCAAATACAGCAATAATTATCAATATCGACCCCCTTGCCTTTTCCACTATTTTCCTGCCCAAAATCCAAGCGTTATTCAACGCAAAGTTTTCTTCTTGCTTCATGTATTTCGTCCAATCGCCATCTTTGTTCCCTGCCTTTTCTAAAAAAAAACAAAAAAAAAACAGATATATCGATGAAATATTTCAATAGTTCACCGATATCTTCCCCATGTTTTTTTTTTCGTATTTTTAAATTAGAAATCATTTATTTAGGTGATGAATTTAAAGTCCTAATATCTTGCTTAAATTTATTACCCATTTTCTGTTCATAAAATGTTACAAGGCAATGAATTTGCAACGTTACAAGTTAACATAGAGGGCACATTGCAGAGACGTTTTTGTCATTTCTTTACAACATTGCAGAAGTTTTATAGCAACGTTTTTTTGTTAGTTGGGTTTATGAAAACTTTTATGAATATAAAATTTGCATTACCTACAAGGATGAATTGAGTTTAAATTTATTGCAAATTATCAATTTCAACCTCCCTCGTCTTTTACCCCATTTTCGTCTCCAAAATCCAAGCGTGATCCAATGCAAAATTTCTTTGTTTCTTCATGTTTCGTCCAATCGCCATCTTTGTTCCCTGTTTCTTCAAAAATACAGATATATTGATGTAAAGGTAACTGATATCTTCCCTACGTTTTATTTTTAAGTGATAAAATATTGATTGACTGGAAACCAAAATACAAAGAAATGCATGCGTGCGTTATTTGAATTTAATTATTTTCTTACTTAATTAGTTCGAAATGAATTAAAGACGTGTCGATACTTTTACCGATGTTAATTGAAACGCGGCTTTAAGGTTCACAGCTTAACCTATTGAAGTATAAGCAACTCTTTTTTTCAAAACTCGCACACTCTCTCATTGTCCCTCGCTCTTTTTTACTTTCACTCTGTATCTGCCCCTCTTATTTTTTTCTATTTGCCTCTCTTTCTCTCTTTCTGCTTCTCCGTCTGTATCTCTCTCTCTCTCTCTCTCTCTCTCTCTCTCTCTCTCAGTCCTTTATTCTTAATATCTCCATCGTTGTTTCTGCATCTATCTCTGTCTCATTGTTTCTGAATTTCTAATTCTCTATCCCACTCTTTCTCTCTATACTTCTCTCTATATCACTTTCTATTTCTCTCTCGCTTTCACTTACACTCTTTTTCCTGTACTTTTCTCTTTGTATCTCGCAGTCTCTCTTTCCCTCCCCCCTCTCTCTCTCACACAGCCTGTATCATTCTTGTCCTCCTTATGTCACTCTATATATATTTCTCTATATCTCCCTGTCTCTCCTTTCCCTCTTGCATTCCGCCACCTCTCTCTCTCTCTCTCCCTCTCTCTCTCTCTCTCTCTCTCTCTCTCCCTCTCTCTCTTGCTCACTCTGTGTGTGTGTATTCTCTTTGTCTTCATGTACACAGGGACTAATAATTTCGATTTTTCTTCGTATTCCATTGGTTAGGAGGAAGTTTAATTCGTACAGCTTTTCCAAATCACCGCTACTTTGAGGAAAACACTCCCAAGTGGATGCTTTCCCGATCTTAACCTCTTCAAGTTTCGAACAAACCATTTTATTATCATAATCTGAGCTTCAGACATTCTCCTTCTACGTTCATAGAATTCAGTATTCTTATTCAGTAGTTCTTGGGCGAGAAGAAATGATTAAACATCAACTGCAAGGAAACAGAATGTCCACAGAAGTACACAAGATCGGTAACAATTTTAGACACCTGCATTTACATAGATAAAAACAGGAAACTACAAACGACACTACACACTAAAATCACCGACAAAAGTACATCCGGTTGCCTCTAGCTAGGATCGAAACGGAGATTCTAACCATTAAGCTGTCGGCGCACGGTAGGGATGAAGGTGGATTTTAGCGTATTTATTTTTAGAAACACGCCCATTGACCGACAGTGACTCAATTCGCATTTACGAAGAGTCTCGCTATATAGCTATAATAGTCACTGTTTGCCAACCCACACCTCCTCCCCAGAGAGCTCAACTGAAATTAATTTTTCAGGAGCCAATATAACGTCATCCACAGACAGACTGTTTCGCTGTTTCACAGCTCATCAGTGTGGCTAGACATCCGGTTGCCTCTAGCTAGGATCGAAACCCGACTGAATTGGTGTCAGTCGGAGATTCTAATATAATAGTCACTGTTTACCAACCCACACCTCCTCCTATATCATTGATGCATTTTTCATTAAATAATATAGACAAGTTTCGTCTATTTATTTTAAGTAAGTCCCTTTCATATTGTCTGATAAGCTTAATCACATCATTGAAAGACGAAAGGAAATCACCATATTGATAGATGTTTAAATCCAATCTCAGTTTTCGGCTTACGTAAGCCATTATCAAAGATGATAATTACATCGGTAGCGACTGCGTATTCTATGCAAGATATATCGATGATATATTCTTTGTATACACGGGCAGTGACGACAAACTTATCCAATTCCTCGTGACCCTAAACATAGTACCCGACTCAATTAAATTTGACTAAGAAAAGTACACAAGATCGGTAACAATTTTAGACACCTGCATTTACATAGATAAAAACAGGAAACTACAAACGACACTACACACTAAAATCACCGACACCCACAACTATCTACACTTTAAGTCTTCCCACCCTAAACACCTCAAAGAGAACTCCCCTATTCACAAGCACTTAGACTCAGAAGGATATGTTCCAACAATGGAGAACTAAATAAACACACTCAAAATCTGGAACATCAATTCACAACACCTGGCTATAAACAACACCTAATCAGGGAACAAATAAATAAAGCAATTTTCACACCTAGAGAAGACACCCTAATGTACAAGATTAGAAATAAACCCAACCGTATTCCACCAGTAACCACCTTCAACCCCACCCTGCCTCCACTATCCCAAATAATCAAAAGTCGCTGGTAAATACTACATCTCAAACCAGACCTAAAAAAAATTGTTTGAGGAACCCGGCCTTCTAGTATATCGTAGACCTAAAAACCTAAAAGAAATCATAGGTAGTAACTACATTTCAGGGGATAAGGTAATCCGTAATAAACCAAAAACAAAAACAGCAGGGTTCTCCCAACCATGTAATAAAAAAGAAGCTTATGCTGCAACCACATTAAACACACGAATTCATTCACTAGCTCAGTAACTAAATCTACTTTCAAAATCTACCACTATTCTAACTGTAGAAGTCATAACATAATTTACCTCCTAGAATGCACACTATGCCAGAAACACTATGCCCTTTCACTACAGAATTAATAATTATCGCAATCGAATTAAGTCGACTCCACATGAATGATCATTACCTATACTATTTCCGCCTATCTACGATTTTAAAACCCATACCAAATTCACTATTGAGAGAATAGAAAAGTTCACAGCAGATAACATTAGAAAGATGTTAGAGTTCCATGAAAAGAAGTCGTTCCTACGTTTAAAAACGCACTATCCAGACAGGCTTAATCACAAATTTTAAAATAAAGATAGTATTAATATATAACCCCAAAATCAGGACCTATCCATATTTCTCACCCACACAAGACAGACATGCTTCAGGAGGTGTTGAGGCCTCACACTTATACACCCACCTACATGAATATACACACTTTCACACATCATACTCACTCACTACTTAATGAGCCAAATGATAACACACACCCATAGTAATATACGCACTTACACTCATCATACTCCATCTCTCCCTAAGGACCAAATAACACACACATTTCCAGGAACCAATAAACCTGTCAAAATGACCAAGGGAAATCAGAGCAGCATGAATCCATCCAGCTCTTATTTTAAATAATAAATTAAAAGAAACTGTTTGACCAAAATTTATGTTAAAAAATAAAAAATATATAAAAGAAATGAAAACTACAGATAAAAGTTCATTTTCTCCATGAAAACATTCATTTCTGTAGTTCACTGTTACGAGCAAGCAGAAGTTTTTTTCTCCTGATGATGGCCATGTTGACCGAAACTAGTCAAGGAATCTAACAGAAATAACAGAATAATAATAAAAACGAAAGAATATTAATATAAAACCCAATGTGTCTGAAGATTTTAATTTTTAATATTTCTTATTGTTCAAAACATATATATATGAACACACCAAAATATATATATATGAACACATATATATGAACACATCAAAACATATATATAGAACACACCAAAATAGAACATATATATATGAACACATCAAAACATATATATAGAACACACCAAAATAGAAACAGATCCAAGAGCACATAGGGGTCACTAAAACATTAAAAGATAAAATGCCGATAACTACTCGCTGGACCAACCTTAATTGTTTTATGACCCTTCGCGCAGAACTCTTCATTGACAATTCTAGAAAGAAATTCGGATTACCAACACACAAACAGAGAATGTCTCATATCGAGAATATCTCACATTGAACATGAAGAAAAATTAATTATTTTTAATAATATTATTTTTAATAATATGTAGAAATCTCCACTTTTACCTGAAGACGGTCATGAGACCAGAAACACGTGTCGTAGTAAAATTATGTAAAACAAAGCATAATATTTTTTCTACATAAATCTACATTACAACCAAAACGTTTGCGGCACCTCTCTTCTCTTCTTTTTTTTATATATATATATATATATATATATATATATATATATATATAATATTTCTATTATCAAATATTTTACATTGCTTCACAAAAATTTCAATGGTTCGAACATAAACATTGTTCTTCATCAGGCGATATTATGGTGAAAATGATTTACTTTGGAAATTCGAAAATAATTTAGTAGCTCATTTGAGAGTTAAAAATGAAAGGGGAATCCAAAGTTCCAAATTTAAAAAAAAAACACACATTTATAGGTATCAAAGCTGAAATAGAAAAATGAGGTTAGTAGTTAGAGGTAGGTGAGTTATTAATTTATGTCTAGATAAATTGACACTTAATGAACGTCAGCAGAGACGACCACCAGTTACGAATATAAATTTAAGATACAATGAAGTAGACAGAGAGATATATTTAACAAAGTTTAATTTTAAAGAATTTCAAGATTTTTTTAAAAATTATAGACTTGAGGAGTATCTTAAATGGGGCTCTAGTATGATTAAATCATTTTATATATATATTGAATCTAAAATACGATACTTATATTAAATGGGTAATAAAACACGGCAATATTAAAGTTGAAATATCAAATAATTAAATAAATCTCATATGGACCATTATATATTAATTAATGTAATGGTAATTCGTAGATTTTATTGGAAAATTCTAATCACAATATTTTAAAGTAAACATTACACAATGCCAAAAATTGCTGTTAATTCATTTCTCTGATTTAGGAGATCATTATTTTTAGGAAATTTTATAACATGCAACTTTTCATGTAGAAACAGGCGACATGGGTCGTTGAAGGACTAACAAATTCTTGTTTTATTTTATATTTTCCATTTTTACGGTGGTGGTTTTAATTGCCAAAAATATTTAGAGAGGGGAGTTCAGTTGCGGTACTCATTGTTATTAAAAGAAGATATATGCTGATACCATATTTGTTCAAATGGATTTTTGTGCTACCAACATAAAATTTCTTAATAGCTAGGTTTTCAGTAGATGAAATGGTGCATTGGTAAACCTGTAAGATATCTATTTTGCAAAGGAAAATTTATAGGATTACTATTGATGGTTTTGTGTAATTTAAAATTTATTATTATGTTTTTTAATATTTTTCTAGATTATCATTACAGCTGTAACTTAATTTAGGAGCATTTTTATTGAAAATCTTGCTTAGAGGATTATTACTTATGGAAAGCCCATTTTTTAAAAACCAGGACCTACACAATAATACTATACTCAAGGAAAAATACGGCTTTAATACCAAAAAATGTTTCTTGCAACAAAAAGAATTAGACAAGTTCGAAAAAGATTTAACCAACTTAGTAATAAACATAAAATTCCATAAAAAACAAGATGCATTCCAAAAACAAAAAACTAAAAGAAGATATAACTAAAATAAACAATTAAACAAACGTATTTATCGCAGCGGACAAAACAAGAAACTTATATAAACTAATCCCCCCCATCACGATAATTTACTCAAGAACAACGTAACTAAAACATACAAAAAAGCACCAAAGACAATAGAACACGATATCAATTAGGAAGCTAACGCAAAAACATAAGTTGTATCAGTAAGGCGCAAGCTTTTATTGCACTAAAAGACCACAAAGAAATTTTCAAAACCAACCCAGCATGCAGACTCATAAATCCAACCAAGTAAAATAAGTAAAACGATACTAGAAAGAATTTATTCTGAGCTACGGAAGAAGTTAAGAGTAAACCAGTGGAAAAACACAAAAGCAACTACAGACTTGTTCCACAAGATAAAAACAAACAAATATAATTGCCAATTTATACAATTAGACATAAAAGAATTCTACTCTTCTATAACATAATCTATGCTAGATAAGATCATCACCTTAACCCAGGAACAAATAAAAAATAAACACAAAAGAAATCGATATCATTAAACACTCTCGTAAATCATTACTATTCCACAATGAAGACGCATGGATAAAGAAAGAAGGGGTCTTTGACACTACAATGGGAAGCTTTGACGGTGCATGGATCTGCGAAAGCACAGGTAAATATTTTCTACACAAACTAAACAAAATAACAGATAAAAATAATACAGGACTCTACAGGGACGACGGTCTCATAATCTCAAGAACATATGACAAACAAAACAGAGACAAAACTAGAAACGCAATAATAAAGATTAAAAAAAACAGATTTGACATAGACATAAAACTAACCTAAACGAAGTAAATTTTCTAGGTGTTACCTTCAACCTAAGAAAAGGTATATACAAGCCATATAGAAAACCCAATGATAAACCACGGAATATAGACACATTTTCCAATACCCTTAAACTGTAACTGCTTACAAAACAACGTAATATCCCAAGCCACGGTAAAATCACCAGATAATGAAGAAAAAATAGGAGGAAAAAAGTACCCTGGAAACAAAGAAACTATGCACACAAAGCATATTTCACAAATAATAAATACGCGAACAACACAATGCTTTCTAAGTATATCTGGGAAATTAAAAACAAAATGCAAATCACATCAAAAATATAATGGTAAATAAGGAAAAGAACATCAGCTTACAGAATCAATCCAAACACTTCCAACTTTGCTTGGAGGAAAAAATAGCTATTATTACCTTCCCAGACCAAAACAAACTACTAAATAAACGATCAGAACTCATCTCAAAATGCAGACATGAAAACAAATTTTTACTACGTTATTTAAAAATCGAAAACTAAAAAGAATATATAAAAATAAATAAAATAAATATAAAACAAGTAAAATAAATGAATCCAAGCAAACAATAAACAAATTAACAAACCACTCCGGCCATAACAACCGCTAGAACAGACTGAAAAGATTTTAATAAAATAAAAAAATAAATAGGAAAAATCAATTAAATATAGTCAATCCAAATAAATAAAATAAATAATAAACAAATTAACAAACCACTCCCGTAAGAATAACCGTTATATTAGACCGCAACAAACAATCCAAAAACTGGACGAAAAATAGCGATAATTACCTTCCCAAACCATAACAATCTACTATATAAACGATCAGAACACATCTCAAAAAAATTTTAATACGTTTCTAAAAAATCGAAAACCGAAAAGAACAAATGAAAATATATAAAAAAATAAAAATAAATAAAAAAAATACAAATAAATTGATCCAAATAAATAAACAATAAACAAATTAGCAAAACGCTCTCGACAAAATAAATGCCGAAAAAGAATAAATAAATAAGATAAATACAAATAAAAAATAAGATAAATTAATCCAAATAAAATAAAAAACCACTCCCGACAAAATAACCATTAGAAAGGACAACTCACAAGGCATCACTGACCATATTGATACATGTTTTTATTGTTAATCCTGTCTAAGCTTTCGGCTTACATGAGCCATCATCAAAGATTACAATAAATTAAATAATAAATTATATAACAACGATGGAGATTTTCTTGTTTTAGAATATTTATGCGGATATATATATATATATATATATATATATATATATATATATATATATACATAATAATCGAGAAAAAACAACACACATGTAGCCTGCTGACTGCGTCTAGCATGTAACAGTCTGTCACCTCTGAGTTTTGACTTCAATGTTCACACACACACATACACACGTGTACACACACACACACACACACATATACATATATATATATATATATATATATATATATATGGGACGATTGGTAACTCGCTGTGTGCATGATTCCATTGTCAGTCAAGTAAGGACGCTACATTCAGCGAATGCACCATCGATGAATAACGTACCGTTGTCTGACGAAGTTAACTCTACGGAAATGCCCCCCTAAAATGACACTAGGTATTATCGATGCTCCCATTATTTTTAGTCTTTTTTTTTAACATGTGGATGCGGCTATCCTCCTTGTATTTTTCTACAAGTATGTTGCGGGTACAGTCTTGTAGGTTTCTGTGTGTGTTTAAACATATGGTTGTGAGAAAAACAATTCAAAACCGCCCAAGTAAAACAATTTAAATATCTTGGACATGTTTTCAAAGACGTCGGGAAAACGCGACAGCGAAATCTGATGTCGCATTCGGATAACGAAAGATGCAAAATATTAAAAAACACAACATATGGCTTCTTTTATCGACAAAAAATATCTACACCGTACAAATTTTATTTTGGAATGATATCTACATAGTAAAACAGGTGCTACTTAGATTCTTTTCCTCGTAGATAACAAATCAAAGTAGTATCATGTTTTACTATGTACATATCATTCCAAATTAAAATTTGTACGGTATAGACATTTTAGCTGATGTACACGTTGTTTATCTCTAGAATATAAATGAAAGAAATGTTTAATATTTTAATTACTTTTTATATACTGTTATATATATATATATATATATATATATATGTGTGTGTGTGTGTGTGTGTGTGTGTGTGTGTGTGTGTGTGCGCGTGTGTGTGTGTGTGTTATATTTTATTGTGTCGATATCATTCCAAAATAAATTTTGTACGCTGTTTATATTTTTCCCTTGAAGATAACAAGACAAATTAGATATTTCTTCCTAGTAAATAACAAGTTTGGTATGTTTCGTTTGATTTGATTTGATTGTTTGTTTAGAGGCACATGAAATGCTCATGGGTCATTTAATGCCGAAAAATAACTTTCTTGGGAGCATTATTAATTTTCTTTATAAAAATATTTTGTTGGTAATTTTCTTTGCAAAAATGTATTGCTCATAATTTTTTTTCTTTTTCAAAAATGTATTACTGGCATTTTTTCCTATAAAAATGCATTACTAGTATTTTCATTATAAAAATATATTTGTAAACTTTCATATCGTTTGACTCAAGTTTGAGGGTTAACTATTTGCTCATAGCTAGAACCCTAATAGTTACTACCACCCCGAGTCAGGGTTGATCTGGGCATTAACAGGTGGTTCCACGCTCCGCAAAACTTCTTCCCATCTCCCAATAAGATTCCTTGCTGCCGGATGTAATTCATCGTCTTATCCAGGCCGTCGGTATGTTTCTGTTTGTGTTTAAATTGATCTTACTTGAGCTATGGTCAGCGAGGTCTAACGCGAGTCTTCGTGATAGTGGAATGTCTAATATAATTATTATGAATTTGGTTGTTCAAAGATACAGTTCCTTAAGGGACATGTGAATTTGTAAATAATAATAATTGTTATTTGGATCTTGCAGTTGAGTTATTGTTGTTGAAATAAGGTTATCTATTTTAATTTTTTTCTAGCAGATAATTTAATTTTTCTAGTTAGTTAGTGTCAGATATTTCGTTATCATGTTTCTTAGGAAAAATTCATCCTGCTTATAGTTAACGTGTATATGATTTTTTTTATGGAAAATATTATTGTTATTGTTTTTGTCTATAGGTTCAGTTTTACGACTGGCAATTTTAAATTTTTTTTTTTAATTCGACATTATTTCTTAATATTATAAAAAAAATTAGCGAGTACACGTTTTTGAGTTAGCAACAATGTGTTTTTTTTTAATTAGTAAAAGTGAATATAATATTAGCGCGCCATTATTAGAAAGTTCAACTGAGGAATCGGGCCTGTATTTTCATCTTCAGAGAAATCATTATTTTAAACTGAGCGTATCTTACTCTCTCTCTCTCTCTCTCTCTCTCTCTCTCTCTCTATCTATCTATCTATCTATCTATCTATCTCTCTATCTATATATATATATATATATATTTTTTTTTTTTTTTTTTAAGCATTTCACCCCAAGCAAGGCGGGGAGCCACTAGGACGCAAGGGGTTACAGAAAATAGGAAGATCAGATAGGAGTGATAGAAGAAAGGATGAGGGTAGTAGATAGATTAAGGCAACTGGAGATGTCGATTGACATTACACTTGAATAGCTGGAGATTATAACTCTCAGGGAAACAGGAGAAGGGAAGAGAGTTCCACAGGCGAGAGGTGCGAGACATGAAGCTATTAGAGTAGAAGAGACGGCTACATTTATGAGTTTCGACAGTGAAGGGGTGAGAGCTGGATGCGAGCCTCGTAGGGCGCTTGAACTCATGAAGTTTGGGAACCAGCGAATGCAGTTCCTCGGAGCAATTTCCATGAAAGTATTTGTAGAACAGACAGAGGGAGGCGACGGTGCGTCTGTGAGAAAGTGACTGTAGACGAGACGCCAGGGTAGGGCCAACCATATTACATATCCGCTTCTGGAGCCTATCAAGAACCCCGAGGCAAACAGAAGGGGCGCCAGACCATATATGGCAGCAATACTCCATGCAAGGGCGAATTGTGGATTTGTATATCTGGAGGATCGACTCAGGGGAGAAAAACTTTTCCTCGCAGTGGACGAGGCAATTGACTCGATGTATTTATTCCATCTCAGGTCAGCAGTCAACGTGAGACCGAGAAGCCGCAGAGAGTTGCTCTCGGGAAGTTGAGCGTCAGACATTATAATGGAGGGAAGGGAAGGCTCTCTGTGGTGATTAATAGAGAGCAGTTTAGTCTTCGAAGCGTTGAAGTTGACCAGCCAAATCATGCCCCAGTTCACAATCGATTGGAGGTCCTTTTCGAGGCGCACGGCAAGGTGAGTTTTGTCAGCGAGACTGGATTTGTTTTTGAGGCAGGAATAAATTGTGGTGTCATCCGCGTAGATGCCGACTTGAGAAGTTACGGCGTCAGGAAGGTCATTTATATAGATAAGGAATAAAGTGGGGCCTAGGACGGAGCCTTGAGGAACTGCGTTCGTGTGGTAGGAACTGGAGGAGAATCCGTTGTATATATATACATATCCGCATAAACATTCTAAAACAAGAAAATCTCCATCTTTGTTATATAATTTATTATTTAATTTATTGCAATCTCTGATGATGGCTTATGTAAGCCGAAAGCTTAGACAGGATTAACAATAAAAACTTGTATCAACATGATGATTTTCTTTCGTGTTTCAGTGATAATGCTAAAATGCTTATTCAACAATATGAAAGGAATTTACTTAAAATAAATAGACAAAACTTTGTCTTAGTTGTACACTCCGGCCTTCTTCAGGTGGTTGTAATGTCAAATTGAACCCTTTACACATGACACAGTGGATAAAGGCGTTAGTTAGATCCAGTGACAGGACCCAAAGAGTGTGAGTTCAATACCTGGTTAAGGCAATGGAGAACTTGGAGAGACGAATTAACAGGAGATAACTGATAACTGACATCCATTAAACATGGCACGTGGAACTAGAACAGTCTGCCCCAGTGAGCGAAATAAAGATTTCATTTCGATATTCCAACCACCTGAAGAAGGCCGGAGCGTACAACGGCCGAAACGTTGTGATAAATATGCCGACAAAGATGAGGACAATAGTCCGAATAATGAAAATACTATGCATTAATATATATATATATATATATATATATATATATATATTTGTATGTTCCATTAAAAACGGCAGACAAGGTAGTACGGTTAAGCTTTTTATTTATTTTTTTTACGTTTTATTTATTTTCTGGACAAAGGGTGTGTAAAAACTGTCCAAATGTTTTATAGTTCCGAGTGCTTTCGGCTATACCTTTAGTCATTATCAAGGATGATTCGATTTTTCAGTTTAATTGAGTGTGTGCATTATGTGTATGTTTTAGTGTGTTGTAGGGATGTTTTAATTTCATACAAAATACACTACCCCAATTGAAAAAAATCAAATTAATTATCTATTATAAAAATTTTAAGACAGCTAACCTTATCCTCAAAAATAACAACACATCAGCTATGTCAAAATTACAAAGAACGAACATTATCTATGAGTTCAAATTCTCCTTAAGGAACTGTGTTCCTGATCAAACCGAACTCATAAATAATTATATCGGTTACACAACTGCATGCTTATTCAGACGCCTTACATTACACCTATCTGATCACAGCTCTATTAGGACCCACTTAAACACACACACAGACAAGACTCCATTAGAAACATACTAGTAGAAAACAAATATAATAACTGCATCCACATGCAAAAAGATTAAAAATAATGGAAGCTTTAATAAAAAAGAAAAAGCCAACTCTTAACAATATTAACTACGAACAAGGCCACAATGTGCTAACCGTATTTGGAAATTAAAAACATCCCTACCACACACTGAAACATACACATAATGCACACACTCAATTAAACTGAAAAATCGAATCATCCTTGATAATGGCTAAATGTATAGCCGAAAGCGCCCGGAAATATAAAACATTTGGACAGTTCTTACACACACTTTGTCCAGAAAAGAAAGTTCTTGTTCGAACACAAGAAAAATTAAATAAAAAACTTAACCGTAATACCTTGTCTGTCGTTCTTAATGAAACATGCATAAACGAAGGATTGCTGCCTAAATATACAACTATACGCGCACACACACACACACACACACACACACACATACATATATATATATATATATATATATATATATATATATATATATATATATATGTGTGTGTGCGTGTATAATACAAGCAATAAATAAATTGTTAGAAATGTCATTGTAACCCATCTTGACATCGGTTATTCTTTGGATATCAATAAATTCGCTATTGAATTTCCCCGAGACAAGGAAACAAGCCGTTAAAAAAGCATTTTTATCTGGGAATAGAACTTTTTCCATCGAAGGGAAGAATCTGTAATTACGACTGTCGCAGAAAGATGATTTTCTATCAATACCAACAAAATATTCCGGAAACTCAACTTTGGAAATCTATCCCTGCAGAATAAATCAGACTTTGCGAATTGATTTCAGAAAATGGTCAACAGCAGAAGAAGAAGAAGGAAAATCAGACGTGTCCGCAGCAATAGCTACGATGAAATTTAAATCGTCTGCCAATCCGAGAATATTATAATGCATATTCTTTGCAACACTCTTCTTGCCATCAATTCCTATAAAACGCAATTCTCCATAAAGAACATTGATACTTCGTTTCAATGAACAGTATGTACGTAAGTAGATTTTTGGTAAGGAGTAAGTTGTTGAAGAACAGATACAGACATACCTACACGACATTTCTTTCAGAGCCCAGTAGTAAAGTTCCAGGAGGTATGATAGAGGATTAGTTGAAGAGATTGACCAGACGAAACTTCCATGTAAGAAATATATTTTTTGCGCTCAAGTTATATATATATATACAAATTTGTAGGTCTGATGAATTGAATCATGATTACGTTTCAAATGTAATAAATTATAACCATGGAATATTAGTATTTGAGCCTCTTATATATTATTCTTGCTCAGTCCTGGACATTGAGCTATACCTGGATTCTATCCTCTCGGAAATATATACATATATATATTGACCACTAATATTATCTATCTCTCTCTCTCTCTCTCTCTCTCTCTATATATATATATATATATATATATATATCATTTATTTTATTTTATTTTTATTAATATTTTACTCTCGGTTGACAACACATCTATTTTTATGTTTCATATTATCATTATATTTATTTTTAGTATTTTATCATTTTTTTTTATTTTTGTTTCAATTCATTTTTCCTCACCCCCCATTTTCTAACAATAATTTTCCTAAAAGGATTCTTTCTACCTTTTTTGTGATATTTCTTTACTCTCTCTCTCTCTCTCTCTCTCTCTCTCTCTTCTTCTTCTTCTTCTTCTTCTTCTTCTTCACTTTCTTTTTACTATTAATGACAATCTCGCTGTGTTCCCACACATTATCCTCACACACAAAACCTTTCAATACTAATCCCATCCCCACCCCTGGTCCTATAATTCTTTTTCCTCTATGCTGCACATCTCACTCCCCTTTACCCCCCACCAATCACAATTTTTAAATCTTAGGCAATTTTCGCAAAAAGTTCCTCACAGCGAGAAATCAAACAGGGAACGGACTTTTCTAACAATTCCGCCTACAAGAGGACTCTAACCATCCCCAAGAAGTAATGTTGGATAGTCTCCGCCGTTCTTCTGTTTATTTCTCGCATCCGCTGATGAAGAACACAGGCGTGTTCGAAAATTCCAAACTTGGAACCTCAATCTCCGTGCTTCTTTTTTGTCACCTTGTTAATAATTAATGTTTTTCGTACTGATTTCATCGATAACTTTTCTTTTCGTTTGATTTTGTTTTATTGACCAACTTATCTACTCTATTATATATATATATATATATATATATATATATATATATATATTACCGTTACAGTTTTTCTCCTAGAAACCCCATCTTGCTGTTGATGTTTATCCCATAGCTGGCAGGAGACGAAAAGTTTTTATGACTTTTAGCATCATTAACAATAACGATTTTTTTTATTTATTTCACACCTAGCATGGTGATAAAGCTGCCGAGGGACGATGAGACCTAGCTGCCAATCGAGTATTAATTATTATTTTAATATTTTCCATGTTGATTTGAGCTCCTTCACATTCAACAAAATTTATTAGTCTTTAACTCATTGCTACATGCTTTTCTGAAGGAGGAGCTTCTTTTTTGTGCCGTCTCCCTTCAGGACGTAGGCGATCATGGCGCTCCACATCTTCCTGGCCCTTTTAGTACTTAATAAGTTTTACCTTTTTGTTATTTCTCCCAAATTCTGTTCCGCCATCCATTTAATCAAGTTCATTAAGTAGGTTACGCGCTGTTTTCCTTTGTCTTTCTTTCTCTCAGTCTGTCCTGTAGTGTATCAGATTTTCCAAACCTTCCTTCCTCGTTACGTATACAGAAATGTCAACTACTACTTCCTGAGGTTATGTATAAGTTTCTTTTTTGTTTCCATTTTCTCTAAAAGTTCGTCGTTTCCCACATGTTCGGTCCATGCTATCCTCAACAGCTTTTCTGTAGACCCATATTTCTGTGGCCTCAAGTCTCTTCTTCATCTTTGAAGAGATTGTCTAGCATTCGATGCCATGCAGGAGGACAGATATTACGTAACAGTTCAGTACTTTTTTCTTTGTTCCTAACGAAATTTTCCTGTCTCTTAATACTCTGCTTAGCTTTTGGAATGCATCTTTGGCCATCCCAATACGTCTTCGAATAGCATTTCCACCCTCTGTTAGAACACTTTCCAGGTATTTAAACTTTTGTACTTGTTTGATTCTATCCCCGATTTGTAATTTGCATTTTGATCTCAGCCCTTTTGCTGATAACCATTTATTCTGATTTCTTGTAGCTTATATTTAGTCTTTTCTTCTCTCTTTTCTCCGCTACGTTCTGTATGAACTTTTGTAGTTTCCTTTCCGTGTCTGTTATCAAGACTGTGTTATCAGCATATTTTATGTTGTTAAGTTTATGGTCGCCGATAATAAATTCTGGTAGGCCTTTTCTCAAAATTGCCTCGCTGTATACGTTGAATAAATCCGATGAGAAGACACATCCTTGAAGGATTAAAAACAAGACCCGCCAAAGGGAGGTAGAACCTTCTTGTAGCGTCAAAGGACATCTGACAAAATGTGGTACACAGGACTGTATAGCTGTGTATGGCTCGATATCTCTTGGCACAGGGTTCCCTAGACTGAAGTCAACGGTCCTTTTACCCTGATTTAATTAAACGGCCATATTTCTGTGACCAAAGCTAACCTTTAACTCGGTGGACATCTGCTGGCCCTAGAGAGGGAGGAGTTCTGCCAGGTCTCTTTCTCCAAGACACGCTACGAATGAGTGAGCATCCCTCCGGGTTTCAACCCAGATATGCAGAGATACCTGCTCAGCTGTGCAGAGAGAAACTACGACCACAACCAGTTATTGGGGGAGACTGATGATAAGTGACAATAAATCGAACAAAATTCAATAAAATTTATTAACCTGCCGCATCATATCAGTTTTGAAACAAAGACATTTCCCGCGTATATTGTGGCGAAAGGAATCAATAAAATCTGCGCATGCGCATATAGATAAGATTCAATGGCTCTAATTGAACATAAAAACATATAGTTTATAAGACAGCGGTGGATAATCGTATTGTATGTATAAATGGCCGGCAACCTTCACAACTGAGAGAAAATACACTTCGAAAAGTATAAATAATCCTTATTGGACATCTATAAAATTCGTAAATATAGAAAATAATGCATGACTCTATTTGAAAGAAAACCAATTAGACAACCAGACGCTTTCAAGTGACTAGACATTTATAGATAATGTGAATACATCTTAGTGGCCGGTTTTCAGTGTTCAACTATTTCAATATTGGCATACATTATTCGTTAGGTTTGGTTTGAGCCACTGCACCAAAAGAAGCTATAAAATTTCTATTACGAGAGTAACAGAACGTTAAGAAAATATAATTCATAATATTAATACGACATAGTTCAGACAGTATTTAAGGCGCCATACAGGTGGACTAAAAGTTAAGATAAAGCAGAAATGGAACCGGCAAAACGATTTCAAATTTCAACTGAAACATTTTTGTTTTCAATTTGCAATTAGTACGAGATTAAAACAAACATTATCCGCACTTTCGCGATAGGATATATTTAGATTTGTAGCACTGCGTTCTAATCATTCGTGCTTATAGTTGACACTATTGTGGTCCCGTAAACGAATTTTGAGCTTGATCACGCCAGTTTTCTTGCTGCTGTTACAGTGTAAACATGGCCGCTCTTCTAGCAGTGTGCACCAAGGAAGAACAAATGCCAGTGATACGATTTCCCAGATCGGAAGCCTTGTCAAAGGGAATGCTAGTGGAGAAGTCATGTTTATACTCTGACAGCAGCAAGAAAATTAGTGCGATCAATCTCAAACTTTGATCATGTGGCCACAATTGTACCAACTATAAGTACGCATGAGCAGGAGGGAATGTGACAAACCTACAGATATATTATGGGAAAAAACAGATAATTTTTTACTTACCATCTACGTTATACTTGAGCTTTAAATAATAAACTAACTGTTCGTAGGCTGTTCAAAAACAAATCAATTATTACCAACGTACACAGAACGACGTACACAGACGAAAATAAAGCTTCCAAAATAATGTTCGCTAAGCTTTCATTCCTTTTGTATCTAAGAACCACCATTTTGCACCAGCAACCACAAACATATCTAAATATTTTTAATTGCCTTACAATAATCATACGAGACATACGTAATATATATATGTAATCATTAGAGGGAATGAAAGATTTGACGTATATGTTTAATATATCCTATCCGTTATATATTTAATCATTAGAGGGAATGAAAGCGTTGACGTATTTGTTTAATAAATCCTATCCGTTATATATGTAATAATTACAGGGAATGAAAGTGTTGACGTATTTGTTTAATAAATCCTATCCGTTATATATGTAATAATTACAGGGAATGAAAGTGTTGACGTATTTGTTTAATATATCCTATCCGTTATATATGTAATCATTCGAGGGAATAAAAGTTTTGAAGTATTTGTTTAATAAATCCTATCCGTTATATATGTAATCATTAGAGGCAATTAAAATTTTGAGATATTTTATTTAATAAACCCTATCCTTGAAATATGTAATCATTAGAGTGAATGAATGTTTTGAAGTATTTTATTTAATAAACCCTATCCTTTTTATATGTAATCATTAGAGGGAATGAATGTTTTGATGTATTTGCTTAATAAATCCTATCCGTTATATATGTAATAATTACAGGGAATGAAAGTGTTGACCTATTTGTTTAATAAATCCTATCCGTTATATATGTAATAATTACAGGGAATGAAAGTGTTGACGTATTTGTTTAATAAATCTTATCCGTTATATATGTAATAATTAGAGGGAATGAAAGTGTTGACGTATTTGTTTAATAAATCCTATCCGTTATATATGTAATTATTAGAGGGAATTAAAGTTTTGAAGTATTTTATTTAATAAACCCTATCCTTTATATATGTAATCATTAGAGTGAATGAATGTTTTGATGTATTTGTTTATTAAATCCAAGCTGTTATATATGTAATTATTAGAGGGAATTAAAATTTTGACGTATTTTTTCAATGCCCGATATTATATTTGTTATGACAATAATCATTGAAAATTTTGACACATTTGATAAATACTCATGTTCTTATGTAATCTTTCCAGGTAACGATTGCTTGTGTTTTGTTCGTTTAATAGATTCTCCCTTTTGTTATGGCAGGTTATGTAAAATTTTGCATTAAAGAAAACATGTGACGCACTGTGGTTATCTTCTACTTTGGATGTGGTGCGTTTTTTCTTTCTTTGATATTCCCAAAATGCCTGCAGAATCTCTCTGTGAGGTGTAACTTAAGAATCATAGCGAGACGTATATTAGATTAAGGGTCCATTACCAGACATGCTTTCAATTCTGCAACATTCCAGCAATCCACTCAGACCATTTGGCCGTATTTATAATGCAAGGAGACTTTCACTAACAGAAATACAATCAGTCCTCTTTAATGAAAGAACGACAACGTTTTGATTTAATTCACAAAAGCAAACCTGTCTGTCCAAGTTTGTACGTTATGTGGTTTTATTCTGATCGGAAATTTGTAAAATTCGTGTCTACCGTCATCAATTTCAGATAAATCAAATTTTGTCTCATCTCCAAAACTGTCGAAAACATTAATAGTGCCATACTTTTGAAAATGTCTCAAAAACTAAACCACTCTCTTTCAATCGTCTTTGACTTCTTTTTTTTGCTTTCTATCTGTACGGCTGATGCTAACCTCCAAGAGGTTTACTCCTTGTGCCTTATCGGTCTAATTTTTTCTAAGAATATATATTGGAACAATTATATCAAATCAGTTGCAAAGTTTCCTGCCAAGACATTTGATTCTTTCTTATCACGCTAGACAATTTTCCCTACCACAGCTACATGGGATGGCGTACACACAGTTCTTAGTCATGTTCTTATTTATGAAGTGTCTTACTCGGAAGACGTGTCTGGGAAATGTTGAACCACTTTAGAAGATTCTCTTGATGTTATATTCACCACAAATCCTTTGTATTTTTCCGATAATCCCTTTACATAGTTCTCGCACTTGGATAAAAAAAATCTACCCTGGTGGACGAAATAAAGGGTTCAGTTCGAAATTCCAATCACCTGAAGAAGACCGGAGCGTATAACAGCCGAAAAGTTGTGAATATGGCAATGAAGATGTGGATATCAGTCCGAATAATGTAAAGATTGCAGTAATCATAATACTTCATCTCAGACATATAGATAGATATTGAAGAAAATTTCTAATCATCAGAGGAATGCTGGAACATACAACGGCCGAAACGTTGTGAATATTGCAATGGCGATGAGGATAACAGTCCGAATAATATACAGATTGCAAGTACTCTTAATACCTCATCTCAGAGATATAGATATATATTGAAGAAAAATTCCAATCACCTGAAAAAGACCGGAGCATACAACGACCGAAACGTTATGAATATGGCAATGAAGATGAGGATAACAGTCCGATTAATGTAAAGATTGCAATTATCCACTTTATAATTTGTATGTTGTGGTGTTCCCTTTTGCTAACAACAATCCATTCTATCTGCTTGTTATTGATGTTTAGTCCTTTCTTCTCGCTTTCTTTCAATAGCTTCTTTAGGGGTTATTTAATTTATCTTTCTATGTCTGTTATCAACACCATGCCATCTGCATATCTTATATTCTTAAGATTGTGGCCGCGAATAATAAATCCTGGTAGGACTTTTAATTTTCTCAGAATCGCCTCATTGTATAGACTGAGTAGGTCCGGCGAGAAGACTCATCCTTGTCTTACACCCCTTTTTATTTTTGCATATTGATTGGACACATTTTCTATCTGGATGTAGGCGGTTTTCTGCTAATAGAAATTCTGGGTTAAGTTAATATTCTTCCCAAATAAATCAAGCTCACCTCGCAGTTCAAACAATACTTTGTGGGCCACTTTATAAAAACGCTTTTGCATAATGTATAAAACATAGGTATACAGCCTTCTGAATTTGTATTGCTCTTTCTAATATCATTATGAGCATAAATATCGTATTTCTTGTTCTTTATTTTTAATCGCCCCAAGTAAGGCAATAAAGTCAC
>CAHIKZ030004915.1:570000-627500 GCA_903632075.3 Acanthosepion pharaonis
TTTTTTTCTTTTTTTTTTTTTTGTTTTCTTTTTGTTCATTTTTTTTTTCTTTTTTCTTTCTTTTTTTCCCATTTTTTTTTTTTCCCATTTTTTTCTTTTTTGTTAACTTTTTTTTTTCTTTTTTCTTTTTTTCTTTTTTTTTTTTTTCCCTTTTTTTTTTTTTTTGTTAACATTTTTTCTTTTTTCTTTTTTTTTTCTTTTCTTTTCCCATTTTCTTTTTGTTAACATTTTTTTCTTTTCTTTTTCTTTTCCTTTTTTTTTTTTTTCCCATTTTTTTTTTTTTCTTTTTTCTTTTTTTTCATTTTTTTTTTTAACATTTTGTTCTTTTCTTTTTTTTTTCTTTTTTTTTTCATTTTTTTGTTTTTTGTTCTTTTTTTTCTTCTTTTTTTTCATTTCCGTTTTTTTTTTTGTTAACATTTTGTTCTTTTTTTTTCTTCTTTTTCTTTTTTTTTTCCCATTTTCTTTTTTTGTTAACATTTTATTCTTTTTTTTTTCTTTTCTTTTTCATTTTCTTTTTTTTTTTTTTTTTCTTTTTTTTCCCATTTTTTTTTTTTTCTTTTTCTTCTTTTTCTTTTTTTTTTCATTTTTTTCATTTTTTTTTTTTTTCATTTTTTCTTTTTTTCTTTTTTTTCCCTTTTTCTTTTTTTTGTTTTCTTTTTTGTTCTTTTTTGTTTTTTTCTTTTTTCTTTTCTTTTTCTTTTCCCATTTTCTTTTTGTTAACATTTTGTTCTTTTTTCTTTTCTTTTCTTTTCTTTTCTTTTTTTTAACATTTTTTTTTCCTTTTCTTTTTTTTTTCCATTTCTTTTTTTGTTTTTTATTCTTTTCTTTTTCTTTTTTTTTCTTTAATTTTCTTTTTTTTTTTTCTTTTTTTTTTTTTTTTTTTTTTCTGTTTGTTAGCATTTTTCTTTTTCTTTTCTTCTTTTTCTTTTCTTTCCCATTTTCTTTTTTGTTTTCTTTTTTTGTTCTTTTTTTTTTTTCTTTTCTTTTTTCTTTTTTTTCTTTTTTTTTTCTTTTTTTTTTTTCTTTTTCTTTTTTTTTTTCATTTAATTTTTTTTTTTTTTAACATTTTTTTTTTTTCTTTTTTCTTTTTCATTTCCCGTTTTCTTTTTTGTTAACATTTTGTTCTTTTTCTTTTCTTCTTTTTCTTTTTCTTTTCCCATTTTCTTTTTTGTTAACATTTTATTCTTTTTTTCTTTTTCTTTTCCCATTTTCTTTTCTTTTCATTTTTTTCTTTTCTTTTCTTCTTTTTTTTTTTTGTTAACATTTTATTTTTTTTTTTTTTCTTCTTTTTCTTTTTTTTTTTTCTTTTTTTTTTCATTTTTTCTTTTTTCTTTTTCTTTTTCTTTTTTTTTTAACATTTTTTTTTTTTTTTTTTCTTCTTTTTTTTTTCTTTTCCCATTTTCTTTTTTTGTTAACATTTTTTTTTTTTTTTTTTTTTTTTTTCTTTTCCATTTTCTTTTTTTTTAACATTTTTTTCTTTTCTTTTTCTTTTTTTTTTCATTTTGTTCTTTTTCTTTTTTTCTTTTCTTTTTTCTTTTTTGTTAACTTTTTTGTTCATTTTTTTCTTTTCTTCTTTTTTTTTTTTCATTTTTTCCATTTTCTTTTTTTATTCTTTTAACTTTTTTTTTTTTTTTCTTTTTTTTTCTTCTTTTTTTTTCTTTTTTTTCTTTTCCCATTTTCTTTTTTGTTAACATTTTTTTTTCCTTTTCTTTTTCTTCTTTTTTCTTTTTTTTTCCCATTTTCTTTTTTTTTTCTTTTAACTTTTCTTTTTCATTTTCTTTTTTTTCTTTTTCTTTTTTATTTTTTTCCCATTTTTTTTTTTAACATTTTGTTCTTTTCTTTTTCTTTTTTTTCCCATTTTCTTCTTTTTCTTTTCTTCTTTTTTTTTCTTTTCCCTTTTTCTTTTTTTCTTTTTTCTTTTTTCTTTTTCTTTTCATTTTTTTTTTTTTTAACATTTTTTTTTTTCTTTTCTTTTTTTTAACATTTGTTCTTTTTTTTTTCTTTTTTTTTTAACATTTTTTCTTTTCTTTTCTTCTTTTCTTTTTCTTTTCATTTTTCTTTTTGTTAACATTTTGTTCTTTTTTTTCTTCTTTTCTTTTCTTTCCATTTTTTTTTTATTTTTTTTTTTTTTTTTTTCTTTTTTTTTTTTTCCCATTTTTCTTTTTTTTTGTTATTTTTTTTTTTTTTTTCTTTTTTTTCTTTTCTTTCATTTTTTCTTTTCTTTTCCCATTTTCTTTTTTTTAACTTTTTTGTTAACATTTTTTTTTCTTTTTCTTTTTCTTTTCCATTTTCTTTTTTGTTAACTTTTTTTTTTTTTTTCTTTTTCTTTTCTTTTTTTTTTTTGTTAACATTTTTTTCTTTTTTTTTCTTTTCTTTTTTTCTTTTTCTTCTTTTTTTTTCTTTTCTTTTTGTTAACATTTTGTTCTTTTTTCTTCTTCTTTTTTTTTCTTTTCCGTTTTTCTTTTTGTTAACATTTTGTTCTTTTTCTTTTCTTCTTTTCTTTTTTTTTCCATTTTCTTTTTGTTAACATTTTTTCTTTTTTTCTTTTCTTTTTTTTTTTTTTCCCATTTTCTTTTTGTTAACATTTTTTGTTCTTTTTCTTTTTTTTTTCTTTTCTTTTTTCTTTTCCCATTTTCTTTTTTGTTAACATTTTTCTTTTTTTTTCTTTTTTTTTTTTCTTTTTTTTTTTTTTGTTAACATTTTATTCTTTTTTTTTTTTCTTTTTTTTCCCATTTTCTTTTTTTTCATTTTTTTTTCTTTTTTCTTTTTTTCTTTTCTTTTCTTTTTCTTTTTTTTCTTTTCTTTTCCCATTTTTTTTTTGTTAACATTTTGTTTTTTCTTTTTTCTTTTTTTTTTCTTTTCCCATTTTCTTTTTTGTTAACATTTTTTTGTTTTTTTTTCTTTTTCTTTTTTTAACATTTTGTTCTTTTTTCTTTTCCCATTTTCTTTTTTGTTAACTTTTTGTTCTTTTTTTTTTTTTTTCTTTCTTCTTTTTCTTTTTTCTTTTTCCATTTTTTTTTTTTGTTTTTTTTTTTGTTCTTTTTCTTTTTTTTCTTTTCCATTTTTTTTTTTCATTTTTTCTTTTTTTTTTTTTTTCTTTTTCATTTTTTTTTTCTTTTTTTTCTTTTTTTTTTTTTTTTCTTTTCTTTTCCATTTTCTTTTTGTTAACATTTTGTTCTTTCTTTTCTTTTTTCTTTTTCATTTCTTTTTCTTTTTATTATTTTTTCCTTTTTCTTTTTTGTTAACTTTTTTTTTCTTTTTTTTCTTTTTTTCTTTTCTTTTCTTTTTTTCTTTTTTTTTTTTTTTGTTAACATTTTTTTTTTTTCTTTTTTCTGTTTTTTTTCATTTTGTTCTTTTTTTTTCTTTTTCTTTTCCTTTTTTTTTTCTTTTTTTAACATTTTTTTCTTTTTCTTTTCTTCTTTTTTTTCTTTTCATTTTTTTTGTTAACATTTTTTCTTTTTTTTTCTTCTTTTTCTTTTTCTTTCCCATTTTCTTTTTGTTAACATTTTGTTTTTTCTTTCTTCTTTTTTTTTTTTTTTTTCTTTTTCTTCTTTTTTTCTTTTCTTTTTCCATTTTTTCTTTTTTGTTAACATTTTGTTCTTTTTTCTTTTCTTTTCATTTTTTTTTCTTTTTTCTTTTTTTTTTTCTTTTTGTTAACATTTTTTTTTTTCTTTTTCTTTTTTTTCTTTTCTTTTTTTTTTTTTCATTTTTTTTTTTTTTTTTTTTTCTTTTTCATTTTTCTTTTTTTTTTTTTCTTTTTTCTTTTTCTTTTTCATTTTTCCATTTTCTTTTTTTTTTCTTTTGTTCTTTTTTTTCTTTTTTTCTTTTTCATTTCTTTTTTTCATTTTCTTTTTTTTTTTTTTTCTTTTCTTTTTTTTGTTCATTTTTTCTTTTTTCTTTTTTTCATTTTTTTTTTTTTCTTTTTCTTTTTTTTCTTCTTTTTTTTTTTTTCTTTTTTTAACATTTTTTCTTTTCTTCTTTTTTTTTTCTTTTTCATTTTTTTTGTTAACATTTTGTTCTTTTTCTTTTCTTCTTTTTCTTTTTCTTTTCCCATTTTCTTTTTTGTTAACATTTTGTTCTTTTTCTTTTCTTCTTTTTCTTTTTCTTTTCCCATTTTCTTTTTTGTTAACATTTTGTTCTTTTCTTTTCTTTTCCCATTTTCTTTTTTGTTAACATTTTGTTCTTTTTTCTTTTTTGTCTTTTTCTTTTTTTTTCTTTTTTTTCATTTTTTTCTTTTTTTCTTTTTTCTTTTTTTTTTTTCTTTTTTTTTTTTTTGTTAACATTTTATTCTTTTTTTTCTTTTCTTTTTTCTTTTCTTTTCCATTTTCTTTTTTGTTAACATTTTGTTCTTTTTTTCTTTTCTTTTCTTTTTTTTTTCATTTTTTTTTTCTTTTTTTCTTTTTTTTCTTCTTTTTTTTTTCTTCCATTTTTTTTTTTAACATTTTTCTTTTTTTTTTTTTCTTTTCTTTTTTTAACATTTTTTCTTTTTCTTTTCTTTTTTCTTTTTCATTTTTTCCTTTTTTTCTTTTTTGTTAACTTCTTTTTCTTTTTCTTTTTTTTTCTTTTTTTCTTCTTTTTTTTTCTTTTTTCTTTTTTTTTTTCTTTTTGTTAACATTTTTTTTCTTTTCTTTTTTTTCTTTTTTTTTCATTTTTTTTTTTCTTTTCTTTTTTTTTTTTTTTTTGTTAACATTTTTCTTTTTGTTCTTTTCTTTTTTTTCTTTTCTTTTCTTTTTTTCTTTTTGTTAACATTTTTTTCTTTTCTTTTCTTCTTTTTCTTTTCTTTTGTTAACTTTTTTTGTTAACATTTTGTTTTTTTCTTTTCTTTTTTTTTCTTTTCATTTCTTTTCTTTTTTTTCCCATTTTCTTTTTTGTTAACATTTTTCTTTTCATTTTTTTTTTTTCTTCTTTTTCTTTTCTTCTTTTTCTTTTCCCATTTTCTTTTTTGTTAACATTTTGTTCTTTTTCTTTTCTTCTTTTTCTTTTTCTTTTCCCATTTTCTTTTTTGTTAACATTTTGTTCTTTTTCTTTTCTTCTTTTTCTTTTTCATTTCCCGTTTTCTTTTTTGTTAACATTTTGTTCTTTTTCTTTTCTTCTTTTTCTTTTTTTTCTTTTTTTATTTTTTTGTTAACATTTTTTTTTTTTTTTCTTCTTTTCTTTTTCTTTTCTTTTTTTTCTTTTTTGTTAACATTTTTTTTTTTCTTTTCTTTTTTTCTTTTCTTTTTCATTTCCTTTTTTTTCTTTTTTGTTAACATTTTGTTCTTTTTCTTTTCTTCTTTTTCTTTTTCATTTCCCGTTTTCTTTTTTTTTAACATTTTGTTCCTTTTTTTTTCTTCTTTTGCTTTTCTTTTTAGCTTTTATTTTTTTCCTCTTTCTTTTTTTTTTAAGACCTCCTGACATACCTCACCGGTTTCAAATGGTAGCAAAGAAAGGCTTCAAGTGTTGATTTTGTAGACTCCCATTGCAGCTTAACTAGCAATATTGCATAATAAATTTAATTTACATAAATAATGATTATAATAATTTGACAGCACATCCACTAATTTTATATAATATTTGTTTTGATCTTCTTTTTTTTTTTGTTTTTGTTTTTTCCTTACTTCTTTCAACGCCGACACAATAAGCTTCTACATTTCCTCATATCTTTCTGGTTCAATGCTAGGACGAGTAAAACACAACCCAAAAGGGTGGGGGGTAATACTACAGAATGCAGTGACTAACCGACGACGACCAGCGAGTAGTGAAAATACCTCCTGAGTGTGTTATTCTGACAGTGATAGATTGCTTTGGTCTAATTTTTCGAGAGAGGACCGCAGGAATTTTAAATTGTTGATACGCTTATCTCACCCATATCCCACAGACTGGCTAAGGCCGCACGTGGCGGGACGCTAAACCAATGATCAGGCTTTATTTCTGTTGATGTTCTTCCTCTCGTTGTCTCCTACAGTAAAGGCTACAACGTCTGTCCTTTACGTATATTAAAACGAATAATTAAAAAAAAAGAAACTTTCTTTCGTTGATACACTCTATGAATTGGCGTTGGGGTCTGCAGTGCTGGTGACAGTGGTGACAGGGAAGGCAACATTAGTCTTTAGATGTTTAACTCTGGCTTTAGTTCGGTTTTTGCTTAGATCAATAATGGTGGGGGTGAACGCGGAATCGCGTTTCATCTGATCGTCTGACCACAGTACAGCTAGTAGAACTCAACTGAAATCTGATTCTTACATTTCAGTTGACGTTCAAGCCACAAAGGCACGGCTCAGTTCTTTTTGAACGACAGAATGTTGAATCCTCTCGACCAATATCTTCAAATCATTCTCTTTTTATATACACTCACACTCTAAAACATTTCATCACACGTATACTTAAATTCACGTGTCCTAGTCACACGCTTTGCTTTCATTGAACTATTCTTAGCATTGACATGTGCGCTACCCGAACTCCTCACGCCAGGCCATGTTGTAAAGAAAATTACAATTGATATAGTACAACTTTTCCGCTCTCATTTCAAACATCTTCATCGCAAAATTCACTATCATTTGGTCCGTCCTGGGTATGACGATAAACTGAATCCGCGTCCAGGCTAAGACGATAAACTACGTCTAACAACAAGCCTCTGATCAGTAGGTTTTGAGGTGGGTGGAAACATGTCTGGTGTTCCCAGGTCTACCCTGGCCCGGGATGGTAGCACCTGTTAGGGTCCCAGCTATGGCTAAATAGCCCCCGAAATTGGATTAAAACACTATGAAAGTGTAAAAATAGGCTTTAATACGAGAAATATTTTTTTTAAAATTACCAGCAATAAATTTTTGAAGGAAAATTATAACCCTCAATACATTTTTGGAAAAATATATTACCAGCTATACGTTTTTGGAAAAGAATAATTACCAGCAATAAAAATCTTCTTGGCATTAAATAATCAATTGAGGTTGATATGCCGTAAAACAAACCAAACCAAACCAAAACTATCATTTGGTTTGGGATTTAATCAAAGCTTGTCATATATCCAGTCTAAGGTAGTCTCGAAGCCTTTGACTGATATTTTAGAATTTAATTTCAGCTCAGATTTTGAAATCTCATATAAGGCGAATAAAACGACAAGTTTTATTGAGTTTGCCAATTACTTTTGACCAAAAGGAGAAGCGTACCTTAGCAGATAGATAGATAGATAGATAGATAGATAGATAGATAGATAGATCGATTTAACTTTGAACCTATAGATATATAGATAGAGAGATAGATGGGCTGAACTTCTTTTACTATAGACAAATACATACACGCCTTTAAGCATCGTTCTGCACAATTGGCTCCCCGCCTACTCTTGTACATGTGTACAAATTATCAACGAGAAATCGTGGGCGTCGTCGAGTGTTTATTTTCTAAAACCAGCTGGTCCAGAAAAGTCTATCACTGGCTAAAGCCTCAGAAAGCGCCTCGTTTTAATATAAGTAAAAACCACGGGGTTCATCATTTTCGTCTCCCTGTACATCTGTAATGTTCAAATGTAATTATCAAAAACCCCTCACGACGGCAGACCAATAAATGTGTAATCAGTTTGAATTTGATTGGCTTTTTAATCTTAATTTCTGCACAAATTTTGAAATCTCATAGAAGACGAATATAAAGACAAGTTTTATTGAGCTTGCCAATTATTTTTGGCCAGAAGGGAGAAGCGTGCGCTGTTTTTTTTTTTTTTTTCCTAGGCTTGGTAGGGAACACCAAATTCGTTAACTGGTAGGTCTCATGCTGGTAAAAATGTAATTTGCCCTTTCCTCTCAGCCGACATGATCTCTGATCTACAATTCCGACAGGTGGGATTTATATAGCACATTGTCGTGACGCTTCTTCTTGGGCAAAAACAGTTGATTGATTGACAGCTGACATAGTCACTAACTGACATCTAACGTCCTTGCGTTTCTGTTTTCAATGTAAAGTGGATAAAAATAACAGGTATGGAGAAAGTGTAGAGGCTGACGGGAGATATATTGTTCGCCGTTTTTTTTTTCTGTGTGCATGGTGGGGATGCTTCGTTTCTGAAAAAAAGCGCTATCTTTGGCAAAGTAGAAAGGATGCGTCTTATAGAAGGACACTGAATGGAATAGACGCGTAGAAGACAGAAAATCGGTAAATTAAACTTGTCAACCGAAAATCAAATAACAAATGAGTCGAAAGAAGTAAAGAAGAGAAGAGTGCAACGGTTAGAGAAAGAAAAGCAAATAATGTGGGGTTATTTTTATCATTTCACCCCAGGCAAGGCAATAAAGCCGCTAAGACGAAAGGTGGTTAATGGGTCGGAAAGAATGCGAAAAAAAAAAGAAAAAAACATTATAATAAAAAAAGAGAACAATAAAAGCGAAGGAATTAAGAAAACAGAAAATTTGTAGAAAAAAAAACGCGATAGAAGAAATTGTTAGTATAAAAGTTACATCTAGCCATTTCAATTACAAAATGATGAAACTTAGCTTCCGATCTAGTACTCCGCTTAAATTCATAGAGTCTAGGCCCCGAAGATAAAAGCTCGTTAGAAATTATAGTAGGCGGAAGAGTCTTTAGAGGGAGGACACCACAACACCCCTCTACTCAGCAATAAGGATTGGAAGAACCCCCCAAAATCAATGGATCTGTAATTACTGAGAAGAAAAGTTTGTAGCGTTTTACAATAGATGGCTTTTGAACGAATGATATGATTTCACACGTGACCGAAATTTATAACATATTACTCAGTTATGTGTCATACGTGATACACGCTTATGTGATCATGTATCTTTCGATTTCGGCAGATTTTTCCCGCAGTAGGTTGCCATATCTTTATGTAGTAGACCAGTTGCCATCCAAGGCTATAGAACCCGTTCTGTCCTATCTGGGGGTGGGAAGAAGAGGATTCATACCTTTCCCAAGTGTATTAGCACGTAAGTGAATATAATGGATTCTACCTCTATTCGAACTCGGCTCTATACACATACTAAACATTAACATATCAACGAGTCTTTCTAAACGAGTAAGAAGATTGTCAATTTTAAATAGTTTTACTTTAAAAGTGAAAATAGGGGAAAATGAGATCCATTTATCTAAAACTGATAAGATACCTGACAGCAAAAAAGGTATGTGCCGTTTATGGAGATGGTACCATAGCTGACAATTCTCTTTGTAACTAGTTTGCTAATTTCAGAGTTGAAAAATTTGGTCTGGAAGAATGAAAACAATTCATTAGGCCTGCACTCGTTGATAATGGCTAAATCGAGACGCTGATTAAGAATATGCCGTTCTATACTACAAGCCTACTCATAGTGCAACTAATTGCCAGTATTGTAGGCCTATTGTAAAAGCTTGTCGTTGCGTAGGGATAGACGCATTTTAGTTTCAGGTTGAGTTTACGTTATTTCGCTGTTGTACTTTGCTTTCCACTTGGAACAACTTTATGTCATTTAATTGAAATAAGTATAAAATTTATTTATTTTATTTCCTTGAACTTCCACACTTTTGTATAAAAGCCGTTAAGAAAATTAGATTAGCAATCTTGGTCTTGTTACTTGGAATTTTATTTAAGATTTTTCACTTAAATTAAATCCAATATTCTTAAGGGTTTTACTTCGAATTCCAGCAAAAACCCTTTGTGAAAGGGATGAATTTATTTCTTCTCCACAACGCGTTCCTATAGCCTTGCATGGAAACCTGTCTAGGAGAAGGAAAACATTGAATTTAACCAAGCCTGGAGCTACGTCAGGCTAGATTGAGTAGAAAAAGAAAACACTGCTGCAACGACTGCAATACACGTTGTGACCCTACGACCCGAATTGGTTGCGGGCCTCGTGATCGTGATCAATAAAACAAAAACAAGATGCCGTATGGTGTCATGGATAATGAACTTGTTAGGTTATAACATAGGCTTCCTTGACTAAATTCGTTTATACGGATACGCATGGAAATGTGGGGAGGAAATTCATATCTTGTCGAAGACAATGACATATCATTTCCGATATCTGAGGTTGTTAGGTTATAGACTGGACTTCCTTGACTAAATTGTTTAAAACAGACGTCCATGTAATAAGAGGTTTGAGGAATAAATTTATATCTTCTTCTACTAACATATAAGTTCGGATTTCCTGTTTACTTTAGTGTTTGAAGAATTTATCGACCAAGAAAGTTTTCATGGTAATATTCCAAATCATTTCTCGTGTTTATAAATTCTTGCAACTCGTATCTTGTCTTTAAGAAGTGATTTTCCCGCCAGACTTTTCTGTCTCTCCCGCAGCTTAAGGGATACAAATGAGTTCTCTGGTTAACGATCCGAAATGTCGCTTTCTATCAGCTACGAGTCTTTGGCAGAAGACTCAGTAGTGTTAGTGATGCCATTAATCATTCTATCAAAAACAATGAAATAACATTAAATGAGTTGTAGGCGAGATTAATTTTTTCTGACAGTCTCTTCCTCCAGTTTTATTCAAAACAGCAATGAAATTTTCAGCTTAAAAGCAATTATCTGTCTCGATTCCACCTCGGTCAGATACGAAAGGCTACAAGTTCTAAACTGCGCATGGGCAAACTTTTTCGAACAGTGGGCCGCATGGGGTACAATACATCATAAGGCGGGCCGCATGGAGTACAGTACATCATAAGGCGGTCCACATGGAGTACAGTACATCATAAGGCGGGCCACATGGAGTACAGTACATCATAAGGCGGGCCACATGGAGTACAGTACATCATAAAGCGGGTTGCATGTGGTACAGTACATCATGAGGTGGGCCACATGGAGTACAGTACATCATAAGGCGGGCCACATGGAGTACAGTACATCATAGCGGGTCGCATGTGGTACAGTACATCATGAGGTGGGCCACATGGAGTACAGTACATCATAAGGCGGGCCACATGGAGTACAGTACATCATAAGGCGGGCCGCATGAAGTGCAGTACATCATAAGGCGGGATACATGGAGTACAGTACATCATAAGGCGCGCCGTTGTACTAAAAGAATTAAGGTATTTTTTTATTAAAGATCCTGCAGCAATTTGCCGCGCGAAATAAGAAATGGGGAAAGATTGAAGTCGTGATACAATATTCCCACAGATGACTGTGTGATTAAAACACATTACTGGATGTGATTTTTTCTTAATTTATTCCTTTGGTTAGATGCTTACACGTATGATCTTCCTTAGTGAAAATCGTCAATGGTTTAAAATGCTGTTACCTTCAACGAAATGTCACAAAATTCAAGAAACATTGTACTTAATCATTGTTTATGTGTGTAGTTATGTATGAGAGAGTATGTGAGTGAACAAGTGAGTACGAAAAGAAACAAGCAACATTTTAATAAATGTTATTTTCCTCATTGTTCCTAAATCAGAGTAGATAGGTTCTCCTCTCCAGTCTGTTGAACAGGCCGAGAGGTTTATACCGTTTTTTTTTTCATCCTTAGGATTGAGTTTCCATTTCCGTCTAAAGTCTTCTCATTTTCTTTCAACCTGAGTAACCCCTTGCGTCTTAGTGGCATTATCGCCATCTTCTGTCATCCTGAAAACTGTTCTTTTATTGTCCTTTCTCTTCACTAAAGTCTTCTCATTCTCTTTCATTCCCAATAACCCCTTGCGTCTTAGTGACATTATCGCCATCTTGTGTCTTCCTGAAACCTGTTCTTTTATTGTCCTTTCTCCTCACTAAAGTCTTCTCATTCTCTTATACTCTCAGTAACCCCCTGCGTCTTAGTTGCATTATCGCCTTGCTTAGAGTGTAATGATTAAAAAGTATTTACTCAAACTTTTAAGAAGATAAAAAAGTTTAACATAGAATTGTCACTGCTAAATGTAATCTCGCCCAACACAAGAAATCGCTGCAAATCCAAAAAATTAACCAAAGAATTTGAGTCATATATTTCAATAGCCTCGTCAGAAGGAGTCTTGCATATAAAATGGCTATAAAATCGTTGAGTAATATTTACAGTCTCAGTTATATAAAACCGCTTTTCACAGATTAATTGTTAAAATGTTTTTGTGGATCTTGTCGCGGCCTACCCTTGTTCGGACCTCGTGGATTGGCGCTACAGAATCTCAAAAAAAAAAGAACTTTACCAAATAACAGAATTCATATCATTTAAGGATTTCAACAACAACTGAAACTGATATCACATGTAACTCAAAGAGAAAATAATGACCTAATCAAGATACTGATGTTCTACGCTACCACAAAAGGTTAGGAAGGAAACACCTATCAAGACTGGGACGAACTATAACAGCTACTGAACTCGAGAAAACCTGTTTTCCTGAAAATTTATTTTAAGAGGAAAATTTTATAAATTTTAACCGAAGGCAGTAAATGAATTTAAGAAAAGATTTTCCTGAAAAATCGCTTTAATACAAAGATTTTCTTAATTTTCATCCAAACGTAGCACTGGATGCTCGGTAAATAAATGACAAATACTTCTTTATAAGGAAAATACAAATATTAGGTTATTCGCTGTTTTTCTTTCACTTTGTGTACGACTTGTTCAATGAGATTTTAGTTCTGATAGCCTTTCATTCTTGTTATATCTCTTAAATGTGTCCATCCTTTTTTTTTCCTGATCGTTAAAAGGAGTTTCTCTGTCGTTTATATTCTGCTTAAAATTTCTGTATTTTCCTCGCTTGCTCTGTCCATGATACAATCAATATTCCTCACTAGATACGAATCTAGATCGCCTCAAAACTTTGACGTAAATATCCGGCTTGAAGTTCTGTATTGGCGATGAGGTATAACATTCCAACAGAACATTTATACGAGGAAATATGAACCAATTTATTAATTATTTGCTATTCATTATTATTATTATTATTAATGTTATTATTATTATTATTAATAATAATAATATTATATTTATTATTATTATTATTATTATTATTAATATTATTATTATTATTTTTATTTTCTTTGATTTCTGGCGTTTACACATTTCTTTCCGGGTCCCCCAGGACCTAAGGTTAGAAATGGCGTCATGACACTTTCCACTGACAAAAAAAAAAAAAAAAAGATTACATAGATAAAGCCCATCGTAAGGTGTGGGCTGTACTTGTGAGAACAATTTTCTGTATCTCCTTGAGGCATGGACTTCCAGGAATCCCTTCAATTAGTCTACTGGAATCTTTTTCAACCAGTCCTAGGGCTCCAACTACAACAGGGATTGTTGATGTTCCCATATGCCACATTTTCGCGATATTATTATTATTATTATTATTAATATTAATATTATTATTATTATTTCCTTAGGTTTCTGCTTATATACACATTTCTTTCCCAACTAGGGACCTAAGATTAGAAATTTCTTCATAACATTTTCCACCGATAAGAAAAAAAAAGACGAAAGAAAAAAATTAAAATAAGTCACATTTTACAGAAATAAATCTCTTCGTAAGTTGTGATCAGGTACTTGGGAGTACAATTTGTTGTATTTCTTTAAGGCATGAGGTACCAAGAATTCCTTCAATGAGTCTATCGGAAACTTTTCCAATCAATCCGGAGCTCCAACTACAACTGGAATTAATGATGTCCACATTTTTGAGTTTTGCACTTCAAGATCCTTGTATTTTCATAGTTCTTGCAAGATATATTACAATCTGCAGGGACTGCCATTTCAATTTTGGAACGTCTACGATCTTCGTCTCAATTTTGCTGGTGTTCCTATCGCACCCATTACTATAGAATTATTATTATTATTATTTCCTTTTTATTTCTGTTGGATACACATTTCCGTCTGGGTCCCAGCTAGGGACCTAATGTCAGAAATGGCTTCATGACATTTCCCACTGATAATTTTTGTTAAAGAAAAAGCAAAACTAAGATCACACACATTTTACATCGATTATTATTATTATTATTATTATTTTATTATTATTATTATTATTATTATTATTATTATTATTATTATTTTATTATTATTATTATTATTAAATTTACAAAGTTGAGGTTTTGCATGTATTTGTACAGTTTGTTAATTTGCTTATTATTTATTTACTTAATTTGTAATTGTATATTGTCTTATTTATTTATTTATTTTATTTTGGTGATGGTTATATTGTTGGTTTGTCTAGTTAAATTATTGGCTCTGTGTAAAGCAGTTTTTTAATCTTTTCGCCTCTATGAAGGCAAAAAACTCACTGGGACACAGGTTACTGAGTGTTAGTGAATATGAGAAAAAAAACTACCCTTGAGGAGTGATGACAATAAAAGAATAAGAATAAAGAATGCAGAAAGTAAAAACTGTCATTGCATTTCAATGTTTGAAGATCAAATTTGACTGGGAAGCAAGAAGCCGCAAAAGAGTCCCGCATGCGTTGTATAAAGTGCATATGTCTGCCTTTTTATCGGTGATGTTTTAGAAGGTATTCAGTTTTAGCTTTTGATTTGTAAATAACGTAGTAAAAGCCTGTTTTCGTCTCTGCATTTTGAAATGAGTCCAAATCTTTTATTTAGTAATTTGTGTTGGCCTGGGGAATTTATTATAACTTTGTGTGAGGTTGGTTATCTTATTCGCGTGTCTTGTTTGAACTGTTGGCGTTGTTGATGGTATATTGCATTATCTCCCTTGTATATAGTGCATATATCTGGGTTTTTTTATTTGTGATACTATTCGTTTTTAGTATATACATGGTATTCTTTTTTAGTTTTTGATTTTTAAATAACAGAATAAAAAACTGTTTTCGTTTCTGTATTTTAGTAATGAATTCTGATCTTTTATTTGTTTTGATCTGTGAAGGTGATTATAGCTATTTTCTCCTACAGCAGAAAAAGTTTACAGTTTTCTGATTTATTTTGTATACCGGTTCAATTTTTCCGATTTCCGATGAATATTTTTGGTGTATTTTTTTCTTAGTGTTTACGTTTCCATATATGTTTAGAAAGGGTTGTGCTGTTGTGTATTTACTATTGGTAAAGACTTTTTTTCTATGCTTAGTTGGTGTGTCCACTGTCCTTCAATGACTCCCATGTATATTTTTTCTTCCTTACCTGCTGTTTGTACAATGTCTTGGCATACTCTATTGCCGTTTGTAAAGGACATATATGCTTTTTCTGTAGTTGCAGATGGATTTTTATATGAATACTTTGTTGGTTATATTTCTGTTACGTTTTTTTAATTATTTGTGTCATGTTCACGGTGCAACTATAGCTAATTTTTACTGTGTTTCTGTTGAACCTCTTATGGAGACTACATGATGGCGTTGAAAAAGTGTTTAAGGATGAGTTTAATGAATATTTTTTCCTACGTTTTCATTTGATGTTCGGTGAGTTGAACAATATGATGTTTATTTTGCTGTTGGAATTTTTGTACTGGGTGAAGATGTATACGAGTGTTGCCGAAAATCCACGTCCTGGGTAAGACGACAAACTACATCCGCGTCCTGGGTAAGACGAAAAAATACAACCGACAGAAAGGCCTCTGATCCGGAGGTTTTTCGGAGCATGGAACTACCTCTTAATTGCTGGTGTTCCCAGGTCCATCCTGACCCAGGGTGACAGCACCTGTTAGGGTCACAGCTATCAACAAATAGTTAACCCCGAAAAGTCAATACACCACGAAACTATAAAAATAGTTTTTAATACTAGCAATTTTTTAAAAAATTATTGCCAGCAGTATATTCTTGAAAAAATATTACCAGTAATAAGAAAAAATTGTCGGCATTAAATAACTCATTAAGGTAGATATAGGTAAAACATACCAAATCAAACCAAGCCTTATTGTTGGATGGAGTTTATCGTGATACTCAGGACGGCACTGATGATGAGCAGAAAAAGATGCATTACAACCACAACAATCTATTAAGCATAAGAAAAATACGAAAATGCAACAGGTTGATATGTTGTAAAACAAACCAAATCAAACGGAAAATCCACTACATTCTAAGGTTATTTCATAATCTTTTTTGACTTCGTTGAAAATAATTTTGGGAAAAGAACTGTCAGATAATCCACGGCTAACTGCTTATGGAATCAGCTTTATTATTATTGGCTGGTGATTGGAAGATATATGTATGCAAAAAGGTTTATAGCTCGGATTTCTATATGGCTAATACGTACCTTTTCTTAGGTTGTGTTTGACGTCTAGGTTTTTTGACTGATTGATTTTTATCATGGTTATCAAATTTTTGTAGGTTATTTAAATACGAAACATATATTTCAATTAAGACAATTCTTTTTTGGCAGGGTTATTATTGTATTAATAATTTTTGAATATAAAAATGATTTTCAGTCCGATTATTCTGTCCACAGCGGGGGAGGGGAGGGATAAAAAGAACACATCAAGTTTACAACAAATGGTGCACTCAATGGGTCACCCATCTAGATACTCTTCGATGTTGCTTAACTCCAGTGATTGAACGAGACGCTGTGTTTCAACATGATGTGGCCGTAATCCAGTTACGTCGTGGAATCTACATCTTTTTATATTATATATATATTATATATATATATATATATATATATATATATATATATATATATATATATATATATATATATATATATATATATATATATATATATATATATATATATATATATATATATATATATATATATATATAAAAGACATTTTTTATATATATAAAGACATATAAAGACATTTTATGTTTATCATTCTTAATTATAGATACAAATATTTAAGTAAATGCTCTGTTTAAAATAAACAGTATTAAACAGCATTTACCGGCCTGAATGTCCGAGAAAATTTTATGGAAAATATTCGTATATATCGATTTAAAAAAAAAAGAATGTATAAACATAAAAGTGTCTTAAAATAATTGTCGGACTTTGTCCATTTCATAATGTGTGACGTCATTTGTTTATATTTGGATACGCTTTGAGCAGATATGAATGTACGTGAGAGAATCATGGAAGATTGTAGTTTAAAGACAGTAAAATCGACCTTGCTAACAGAACGCTCCTCTGTGGCCCAATCGGTTAAAGGCACGTCAGGTTATATGACGGTTCCGTATAGGATACAGGTTTGATTCCTGTCGGAGGACGAATATTTTCTATGAAAATTTCTCGGTCATTCAGTTTAATACAGAGCATTTACTTAAATATTTGTATCTATAAAAAATGTATAAACATAAAAATGTCTTTCTTTATATATATATATATATATATATATATATATATATATATACTCAGTTGCAGAATCTGAAGAATACGTGATCAACAATTGAAGAAGGCCAGTGCCTTCGAAGCCAGATTACTTATGACATTGTGCCTGTGCAACCATCGATGGATTCCGAACAGTTGCGTCCAGCCAATTTCATTCAAAAATCTTGGGTCATCCCGTCGTTTGTTTATCAGTCGTTCCGCAACTGGTGCCGCATGCTGGGTTTGTCTCCTCAGCTTGAAATGATCATGAAGAGAATCGAAACCCGATCTCATAATCTGAATGCTAACTTTTCAAACATTTGGCGATGTGTCCAAAAGGGAGTGAAAGGAAGATAACTCTATCATTGTAAAAAGTTACAGACAAAAGATCTAGAAATAGACGTGGCTATGTTATATGTAAGGGTCGTGATTGTCTTGCAAGAAGACAAACGGCCAGGCTTAAAACTAATTTGAATATTTCAATCTACACTAATCACGGGCCAAATTTGAAGAGGATGTCCAATTTAAATACAAAAGAAGAAAGGAAAATAGTATCGTTTCTTTTTATATATATATATATATATATATATATATATATATATATATATATATGCAAAAAGGAAATGCTTCATTTTCTAAGATGTTGGCTTGTATCAAATGCAATAATACAGACAGTGTTTTAAAGTTTGGGTAATCGATAAAGATCGGATTTGAACTGATTCCAGAGTTTATATAGCATTTCCGTCTGTCTGTCTCTTTCTCTCTCCTCCCCTTTCTTTCCCTTCGCTCTCTTTCTCTCTCTCTCTCTCTCTCTCTCTCTCTCTCTCTCTCTCTCTCTCTCTGATTTTTCAAGCAGCACATATAGAAACGCGGCGGAGGCCACGAATTTCGCCGAAATTTGGGAGGGGAAAATTAATAAAGGGGCAAAAGCAGCGAGTGGCATGAGGGTACGCTTTTCAGTGTTCTTGGTAAATGTAAGGGTTTGGGAAAGAGAAAAAAAAGGGCAGTTATCCACGCTAGCGCCAAATATATTAAGCCATTTCCTATTGTTAGTCCGCTTCCACTCCCAACGCCACTCCTACGCTCGCTTGCTTTTATTTTGCTTTCGGTGCATTTTTTTTTTTTTTTTTTTGAAAGGGTGCCAAATAGATCGCGAGCCATTCAATTAGAAACACAGGGTCAATGCACATCATCCCAATTGCCTCTTTCTTGCCTTCCACACGCGTCGGGGGTACTGTTGTAATAAGACCAAATCGAAACGCTACCCAACTGAAAGTGAATTAGCAGAATAGATTCGATGATGGGACGTCACGTGCGGAGGGCAAGATTTCACCCCCCCACACACACACACGAACATTTTCTGATCCTCAGAGGATAGTATTCGCATTATTTGTCTCTCTCTCTCTCTCTCTCTCTCTCTCTCTATCTATCTATCTATCTATCTATCTATATATTTACACACACATTTATACATATATATATATATATATATATATATATATAGGGTGTCCATAAAGTTCGTGTGCACTTTAAAAAATATAACATAATTTGTATTTGCGATAAAAATAATCTGTAAAAAATGTTATAAAGTTTAATGTACCTAGTTTTAAGTATAGCTAAAATAACGAATGTGATTTCATCCATTACTGTAAATCAGTTGGCAAATGTTTTCCGTGAACTGCAAAATCGTATTACCCTTTGTATTGCTAATGATGGAGGACATGTGGAAACTTAAATAAAATTTCAATAAACCTTAAAAAATATAGATTTACTATATAGATTTCTAATTTTTTTTTACAAATTATTTCTATCGCAAATACAAATAAAGTTATTAATTTTTTTAAAGTGCACACGAACTCTGTGGACATCATATATATATATATATATATATATATATATATATATATATATATATATATATATATATATATATATATATATATATAAATGGAAAAGGTTATAATAGTTCCAACGAGAGAAAAGTGTGTATATTAAAAGGAAGGAGGAACCGCAAACGTTTTTTGTTGTACTGTTGATTTTAAAAAATATTATGCTTTATTTACATTATATATATATATATATATATATATATATATATATATATATGAATATTTTAAAATGATATATAAATTCATATATACAAGAACAGTTTTAAGAAAATCTATGACAATGTTGAAAACACTTTTTGTTTGACGCGTTTCGGTCTTAATGTAACTACACATGCACATAAAGTCGAGCGGGGTTGAAACACGACTGCAATTGAATGGCAATTCTTACAGGATTCGTTGTGATATCATTATATATATATATATATATATATATATATATATATATATATATATATATATATATATATTTCCTCGCATTTATGTATATGCCTGTGGTGGGGTTTGTGTAAAATTATGATAGGTAAAAATTATTATTATTTATATTTATTTTAAATTTTTGAAAAAAATATAAATAAATATAAATAATTTTACACAAACCCCACCACACGCATATACATACATGAGGAAATATTTTTCAGCGGGAAAATACATAATATGACATATATATATATATATATATATATATATATATATATATAAAGGAAAAAAGACAATAGGAAAACTAGTTTTAGCCGACGCATTTCATCCAATGTGGACTTTTTCAAGGCAAAAAACGAAATGAATTTATTGACACAAACAAATTTATTGAAACGTCGTCACGTCCACTATCCAGAACAGTCTACCCCATCTAAATAATCTTAAAATAATCACAAAAACTTTCAAAACTATTATGGATATAATCAAATACCCATAGAAATTACATTTCTGAAGCAGGTATATATAAAATATGTTGCCAAAACTGTTCCCCACCACAATACTTTGGAGAAACATGCAGAATTTTTTTTTTTAAAAGTGCATCTATGAGCACAAAAGTGACCTCACAAATAACAATTTAATAAATGCACGAGTCATTCATAGAAATAAATTTAACCACAATTTTCGTTTTGTAAATTCTACACTCATCAAAAAGAAAATAATTCATTTAAAAGGAAAATCCTCGAGAGTGCCGCCATTGAATATTATTCAAATATTAATCTCCGCTCAAGTTTTCCCCCATATCACCTTTTCTGATAGAATTACTACTCTCCGAAGCCAACATACATAAAAAATATATCAATAATTCAAAAGAAAACAGATGAATCCGTCTACACAACAATACAAGCAATATTTCTAGAAGTGAAAATATTATCTTTTAACAAAGTAATTGACGTAATTTTATTATTCGGCATTCCTTTCAATAATGACTCTGCATTATCTGTCTCGTCTATTACGAAAAATAACATTTCTTTATTCAATCCGTCTAAAGTAAATGTCACCGAATTTTCTAATCTTTCTAATCCTAATAAATTCATCCTTCATCTACAGTCAATGATTCTAAGAGACTCCGTGTCCTCATCAATGCTAAGTTGATCGAGGGTGATGTCTCAACTGCAGTTAGAGTATTGGCCTCAGCTGATACTATACTTGCTACTACACCAGAAGTCCTCACAACTCTCTGTTGGAAACATTCTACGCCACCATCAGATGTCAGATTTGTTCAGATGGAAAACGATGATTCAAATATTGAAATCTCAAAGGAAGCGATGGTTGCCGCTCTGAAATCTGTCTCGGGAAGCAGCAGCGGAAGTGTGGACGACCTTCGACCTGGTCACATCAAGGACTTAATTTCTGCCCACACTGTCGAAGCAGACGAACATTTGAAAAGATCCATAACAGCTCTTATTAATAAACTTCTCCGATCTGAGATACCCCAACATGTTCGCGACTTAATATTTTCAGTCAACTTAACGGCTTAAAAAAAAAAGACGGAAGTGTCGGCCCTATCGCTGTTGGTTACATTTTTCGTCGTCTCGCGGCAAAAATTGCTTGTAGAGTTGTTTTGAAGGAGATAGGGCATGAATTGCGACCTCTCCAGCTCGGGGTAGACATACAGGCCGGATGTGAAGTCGCAGTTCATGACACATGATCATTTTTCGAGAATACATTACCTGTTTCCCTACATATCTAATTAAAATTGGATATGAAAAACGCTTCCAAAAGCATCAGAAGGAATCATGCCCTAGAAGTAGCCATCAATGGGCTCCTTCCATATTGCAACTGGTTCAATTTGCGTATAGTCATCCGAGTATGTTGATGGCCTCTGATAATATTATCTCTTCTGCTACCGGAATCCAGCAAAGTGATCCACTTGGTTCGCTACTATTTGCGATGACTGTTGACGGGGTGGCTCGTTTCATTGCCTCTCCTTTTTACATATGGTATCTTGACGATGCAACGCTGGGAGGATCCGTCGAGGCCGTGACTTCATCTCTGCTTTATCTCTCCTTTAACCGTGAGATTAACTCGTCCAAGCCAGAGACAATAAACTTGAATTATAGTGCATACGATTTCATAAGTGCTATCTGGGATATTAGACACATCCTTGGCGGTTATTGGAATTTTGGGGTAGCCTGGTGTACTAGTGAGCTAGCCAAAATCAGCTGACTCATTTTATAGTTCACCAATAGAAGGGTTAATCAATCAGAAAGCTCAAAATATTCAATCCGATTCAATAATGATTACATATATAATGAATAGGATTTATTAGACAAATACGTCAACACTTTCATTCCCTCTAATGATTACTTACATAACGGATAGGATTTATTAAACAAATACGTCAAAACATTCATTCACTCTAATGATTACATATATAACGGATAGGATTTATTAAACAAATACGTCAAAACATTCATTCCCTCTAAGGATTACATATATAACGGATAGGATTTATTAAACAAATACGTCAATACTTTCATTCCCACTGATGATTACATATATAACGGATAGGATTTATTTAAAAAATACGTCAAAACATTCATTCCCTCTAATGATTGATTATATAACGGATAGGATTTATTAAACAAATACGTCGAAACTTTTATCCCTCTAATGATTACATATATAAAGGATAGGATTTATTAGACAAATACGTCAACACTTTCATTCACTCTAATGATTACATATATAATGGACAGGATTTATTAGACAAATACGTCAACACTTTTATTCCCTCTGATGATTACATATATAACGGATAGTATTTATTTAAAAAATACGTCTAAACATTCATTCCCTCTAACGATTACATATATAACGGATAGGATTTATTAAACAAATACGTCAAAACATTCATTCCCTCTAATGATTACATATATAAAGGATAGGATTTATTAGACAAATACGTCAACACTTTCATTCCCTCTGATGATTACATATATATCGGATAGGATTTATTAAACAAATACATCAAAACTTTCATTCCCTCTAATGATTACATATATAACGGATAGGATTTATTAAACAAATACGTCAAAACATTCATTCCCTCTAATGATTACATATATAACGGATAGGATTTATTAAACAAATGCGTCAAAACATTCATTCCCTCTAATGATTACATATATAACGGATAGGATTTATTAAATAAATACGTCAAAACATTCATTCCCTCTAATGATTACATATATAACGGATAGGATTTATTGAACAACCATCCAACACATATAGCCTAAATATTGCGTTCGAGTATGATGCAGAATTGTCGCCATACTTTGTAGGACCCTGTCTTCACGCAGAATATATTTATATATACTCAATCCAGTAAATTGGGTACTTTTACCATATAAGTAGAGCATAACTTAAAACCATATATTACACGCACACACATATGTGTGTGTGTGCGCGTGTGTGTGTGAGTGTGTATGTGTTTGTTCAAAACCTAGCAGCGATAGTCTGTTTCATACCAGAACGCAGCCTTCTGTTCATATGCCTGGTGATTTGGTTTGACTATTTCTATATGTTGCTCCGGGGTGCATTATGGGTAGGTCTATTGTATTATCCTAATGGTTATTTGGAGGATTGTAAACGTTATGTTTCAAATTATGCTATCGTCTAGTGAGCATAAAAATTTTGTATCCAAATGCAATTACCTGTAGCTATTTTTTAGTATTGTTTCTCAACCTTTTTCTTATAAATTATTAATTACTTTCTGTTGATTATTATTATTATTATTATTATTATTATTATTATTATTATTATTATTATTTTCTTTGATTTCTGTTCTATGTTTTCGGGTCCCGGCCAGTGATGTAAGTTTAGAAATGTCATCGTGACAATTTCCACTGAGCAGCTTTTGGAAAAGAATTATACATATTTTACATAGATAAATTCCTTTGTAAGGCGTGGACTGTATTTTTGAGAACAGTTTTTTAAATTTTCTTTAAGGCCTTGGGCCACGAGAAATCCCTTCACTGAGTCTATTAGAATCGTTACCCGTCAATCCGAGAAACCCAACTACAACTAGAATGTTGATGTTCTCGTGTACCACATTTTTGAGTTTTCCATTTCAAGGTCCTTGTATTTTGATACTTTTTTGAAGATCTTCAAAGATACATTGCAGTCTTCAGGGACTGCCATGTCAATAAGGAGACACATTTTTTTCTCTAATCACGATGTCACGATTAGTTTTGATTGTTCTCTCTGTGTATTGTAACGTCCCATAAAATTTTAACAGATCCTATCTCCGTATCCAGGTCTAGATGGTGTTCATACCAATTATCTTGCAGTTTCCTTTCCATATAAGCTACAGCTTTTCCAGTGATCCACTCTGTCATGCCGAGTTTTATATTTTAGTGGGTGTCAACACCGTGCAACCGGATACAAGATCGTCAATTGTTTCTGGATATTTATCACAGAATCTGCATTTGAGGCTAACAATTTTCAGTATGTGGTCTTGATAATTCCTAGTTAGCAAGCATTGGTCCTGTGTAACAAGAATAAAACATTCGGTTTCAGCTTTCAACCCTGCACTACATGACCACTGATGGGTGACGGATTTGTCTACATCAGATTTTTGGTAGGAGCAGAGCACTTAGCTGCAGTCGGTGTATTATTTTTTATTTGCGTTTCATCACCCATTTGAAATTCCATTTTAAACTTGTTGGCTTCCTTTATTACTTAATAAAGTTTATTACATATTTCATGTTCGTTGACACAGATCATCATCCAGTCTTCTGTAGTTTCCAGGTATCTTTCAAGGCCAATTGTTGTAGTTGAACTAATCGTCTGCCTCCTTCAGATCTGGGCACATACAGACGATCAACATCAGCCTTGGGATGAAGCATGCTGTGGCATGTGAGAAGCTTTCTAATTTAGGCGTCCATTTCCTTAATGTCAGCTATGGTCCAGGTAAGGATGTTGAAACTGTATTGCACCAGAGGGACAGCCAAGGTATTTATGGCTGATATTCGTTTTTTTTTGGGGGGGGGGTCGGTATTCAGTACCAGACGCACACTCTTTTAGTACACCTTTTTTACTTTCTCCTTCATTTGGGCATGCAGTATTCCATCTCCTTCACTAATACTTCTTCTTCTTCTAGTTCTCTAATCTTTGTGACAAAATCTAAATCTATTCTTTCTGTAATTCTCTCTTTCTTGAATATTAATTTTGCACATTTATCTAATCCGAAATCCATCGACCGTCGGGCACCTATCCGCGGAAGCGATCAAAATGATCACTCCAAGTCTTCGACTAAAAGACGAATCTGTCCGCGTTGCTGTTGTGTATATGACATTATTAACTTCTGTGATGTTTCCCAGTGGTTTGTCCGTTGCTAGTGTTTCCAGGGCTGCGTTGTATATTTTCACAATGTGCTTATTGACTTTGTCATATGAATTTTAGGGAGCTGCTCTCTCTCTCTCTCTCTCTCTCTCTCTCCCTCTCCCTCTCTCTCTCCTTCTCTCTCTCCCTCTCTCCCTCTCCCTCTCTCCCTCTCTCCCTCCCTCTCCCTCTCTCTCTGGCTTACATTATTATGTCTTATATTTAGTTTTATCTTATCTATTTCTTCATTTGAGAGTTTTTTTTTTTTTTGTTTCGCACGATGTCCCTGCGGACATTGGCAAGAATGTTTGGATGGAGATGAAGTCTTATTTCACATCGTACCATACTTCTCCATATTTCGTATGTCTGTTTCGTGATGTTCTTTTCTGGATTTTCAAGTGCGGTGAAGAATGATGTCATGACTTGTTGATATTCTTCGCGAGACCATTTGGAATTAAGTGACTTGATCCAAAGTTGGGAATAACCCAGTATCTCTTCATTTTTCGAAGTGTTTGTTCCAGTGACTATTCCAGACTATTTCCTATCTGAGGTATGAGGTCCTTGTTGACCCGGATGACGGCTGACCCGGTATGAAAATTTGTTCGTAATCACTGACATTCGTAATATTTTGCGTTTTATCCTTACCTGCCAAGGGGTAATTTTGTTCAAGTTACCAGCTCTAGGACGACAGTTGAACAAGACCAGAGAGATCGTACTGCCCATGAAATAGTGGGGATGGCGATTATATTCATATATCCATGGTTAAAGTGTTCATTATTGAGTATTGTATTCAGTGGGGTATTATTATTATTATTATTATTTTTATTATTATTTTATTTCCTTTGATTTCTGGCGTTTACACATTTCTTTTCGGGTCCCGCCCAGGGACCTAAGGTTAGAAATGGCATCATGACATTTTCCACTGGAAAAAAAAATTACATAATTAAAGCCCTTCGTAAAGTGTGGGCTGTACTTGTCAGAACAATTTTTTGTATCTTTTTGAGGCATGGACTTCCAGGAATCCCTTCAATTAGTCTACTGGAGTCTTTTCCAACCAATCCTAGGGCTCCAACTACAATACGGATTGTTGATGTTCCCATGTGCCACATTTTTGAGATTTCGATTTCAAGGACCTTGTATTTTGATAGCTTTTTGAAGATCCTCAAAGAGACATTGCAGTCTGCAGGTACTGCCAATAAGGAGGCACTTTTTTGTTTGCCGTCTCTAATAACAATATCTGGGCGGTTGGCTTTGATTGTTCTGTCAGTGTGTATTGTGTAGTCCCATAGAATTGTAACAGGTCCTATCTCCGTAACCGAGTCTGGGTGGTGTTCATACAAATTTCTTTCAGTTTCAGAAAAAAACACTTGAAATAGCTATAAAATTTATTGAGGGAAAAGAAAAAACAAAGAAAATGAGGGGGAAAAATAGTCTGATGTTAAAGTTCACTGGTACAACCTGAAAATAACTGTCAAAAACGTCCCTTTGGCGAGCCCTTAAAAAGGACTCCAATAACAGTTCAGAGAGAGTGAAAGAGGTAGAGAGATAGCAGAAAGAGGGGAAAAATTAGACTTACTGTTCAAAAAAAAATAGCTTTAGTATTTTTCAAGTAGCTGGGCAGAAAGGTTTTTAGATATTTTTTTTGAGTTACTCTCCTTGGAAGATAAGCAAGCTTCCTGTTAAAAATAAATGCAGACTTGTTTTTTCAAACTTTCTCTGCGACACAAATTCAACTTCTAGAGACGACTTAGAAGATCTTTTTTTCACATATGTCAGAATTTCGTCCACTAATAGGACAAAATAACTCCTCGAAGGAAGGTAGCTTTTCAATCGCTTAATTTTGACTTTTTTCTCTCTTCGACCCGATTGTCGAAAGAAGACTTCCTTGAGAATGTTCTATTGTAAATTCTCTTTACAATAATTTCTTTAACTGATTTTTTAGATAAGTCTTTACTGACTTGTTCTTTGGTTGCTGAACAATAATCCACTTGATTACTGGAACAGACTTGACTTCACTTGTCTAGAGAATAAGCTTTTTCCACACGGCGAACACACATGTTCTTTATCTTCAATTCTCTTAGACAAATATTCTTGACTGGTCTTTTATGACTGTTTTCCTTGTCAGAGCAACAACAGGTTATCTTCAAGCAGGTTTCCTTTTCGTCGCAAGACAAGACGACTTATCGTCTCCACACTGCGGCGCCCTTTTTCTGCTACTGCTGACTAGATTCCTCTAATCTAGTCGAAAACAAGCGGGAAAATCACGTACGACCAATCTTTAGACACGATTTCGCCACGTGACACTGCACACAGGGGGAAAAAGAGAGGAGGAGGGAAAGTAAGAGAGATAGAAAGATAGATACAGAAATTAAATTTCTGACACCTTCTCGTAGAAGTTGCAGATTATTATTATTATTATTATTTACTTGTGCTTATGTGCGCATTTGTTGTCTGTTTTGATTTTGACTTCTTGTATATTTCATGTTATTATTTATTTTTGGCACTTTTTAAAAAACGTAGTAAAAAGTATTTTTGTTGTTGCGTTTTCAAATGAGTTCTGATTGTTTATTTAGTAGTTTTTGTTGGCTTGGGAAGGTAATTATAGCTTTTTGAGTCGATACGCAACACACATGGAGATGGCGTTTAAGCAGGAAACAAACTGTCGCTGCTCATTGATGACTTCAATGTCCACTTATATATTTACATACGCTGTATCCCTGATATTGAGAACACTAACCCATAAATAAAGCATACCTTAAATACACACACATATATATACATTTATATATATATATATATATATATATATATATATATATATATAAAAGTGAACATTTAAGTCAACACTCAGAGGCGGAAGGCTGTTTCAAGCTAGATACAATCGTCGGCGGCCTGACGATTGCGCCTAGCATGAAACATCCTGTCGCCCCTAAGTGTTGACTTCAATGTTCACTTTATATTTTCATTTACAAACGCTCTATTTCTGATATTGAGTACTTCATCCCATAAATATAGCACACTTTAAAACTATCTGTCTTATATATATATATATATATATATATATATATATATATATATATAATATATATATATAGTGGCAAAGTGGAAAACCTTTTTTATTGACAACGCCTTCATATCATATGTAGTTAAGAGTGCCTTATACATATATATATATATATATATATATATATATATATATATATGTATATATATATGTCCGAAAATATATATATATATATATATATATATATATATATATATATATATTTCCGGACATATGAAGACGAATTTCGGGACATATGAAGCAGAAAATTGGGACGGTAGGAACATGGTTCTACAGAAGGATGATGAGGATACCTTGGATTGAAAATGTGAACAACTACAAAATTTTAAAGAAAATAGAAACAAGAAGGACACTTATATATTTAACATCTGAAAAAAAAAACGGATCAAATTTCTAGGGCACATAATTGAGGAAAGAAGGCTTGATACTCACTGGTTATACTGAAAGCAAGAGGGACAGAGAAAAACAGCACAGAACCTACCAAACGAGGACATAGAAAAGGAAGCCACAATGCAACAAGAGTGGAGACCAGAGTAGAATAGGACCTATATGTAAATTAAAATGCATGACGAGATTGCTATCACATCATAATGGCATTCGTAGATATTTTCTTCGTCTTCTCCTTCACAAACGAATTCATTCATTCATATATATATATATATATATATATATATATATATATATATATATATAAAAAAGTCTTTGTGTAGATAAATACAGCAAAGGTACAAATGTAAATGGACAGCAGAACACAGGCTAGGAGAGATACAGAAGAGCCACACTAAAGAGGAAATTGCGGAGAGTCATGATCACCAACGTCTTGAAGAGACAACGGACATAGAAAAGAAAGCTACAATGCAACAAGAGTGGAGACCTGAGTAGAATAGGATCTATATGTAAATTAAAATGCAATACGAGATTGCTATCACATCATAATGGTGTTCGTAGATATTTTCTCTTAGGGACCTCGTCTTCTCCTTCACAAACGAATTCATTCATATATATATATATATATATAACAAAAGTCTTTGTGTAGATAAATACAGCAAAGGTACAAATGTAAAAGACATTGAATACTGTGATTTATCATTTGTAAATCTTATACATGCGTTGCTATTTGCCCTTGTTGTACAAAAGTCTTTTCAATCTAAATATTCGAATCGCGTGCCGTTTTTCGCTCTCTATGAAGAGGCGACGAACAACTGATATCAAGACAAAAGGTTGTCGACAGGAAAAAAAAAAGTAGGGGGAGAATGGAAAAGAAAAGGGGAAAATTTCACTCACGGGTGCATCAATCCAAAAAGAAGTAGGAAATCGATAATTTCACTATTCGTTCCGCTGGTGGTGTGGGTTCTCTACAGGAAACTATAACCATCAAGCAATATTCGTAAGTTGTGCAACGGTTATCAGCATATAAATTGAAGATCCGATTTCAAATTACGCTTTTTCTTGCTGCGTTCGCTTTTGTAAAATTATATTTAGTAAAGGCATGAACCGGCCGTTTCTTTCTCCCTCTATAGGGAAATAGCCGTGTGACATTTTTAATAAATTATATCTTGATAGAGGATCGGAAAAATAACATTCTCATCTATTTATCAAGCATCCATTAGAGACTTCAAAATTTTTCAAAGAATTTCTTCACTGTTTGGTGATACATCTAATTACTAATGTTATTTTGGTTTAAAAGTCGTTTTAAAACTCCAAACTTGCCATTAATCTGAAAATCCATCAGATAAACCTTCAAATCCCAGATCTTTTCACTGCAATTCTCTATCTTGCGTCCTCCGCTATTTCTGATCTTCATCAATGATCTTCCTGATGCCATCAGCTTGCAAGTATGTATCTATGCAGATGACACTACTATTTACTTCTGTCTCAGTAGCAAATCCGTCAAAGTTGACAAAGTAAACCTGGCCGGTGCTATTGAAAAAGACCTTCTATCAATGGTTAATTGGGGCAAGAAATGGCTTGTAAATTTTAATGCCTCTAAAACTAAACTGCTTTCATTTAACCACCATAGATAACCTTTTCTGCCCGCCATCAGCATGACTGACACTAGACTCCTGGAAAGCAACACACTGCGCCTAAAAAACCTTTTTTTTTGTTTTTTGTTTTTTTGTATAGCTTTCCTTTCCTACCTTCGCCCTCCACACAATGCCATCTATGTATCATATATGGTTAAGATTATATTCAGTGAGAAAACATAGTTTGTCTTTCGATTTCTGTGTATTTTCGTCACTACTTTTCATCCCCATGCAGAAATTTGCTCCCACGTAAATATTACGGATTATTCTAATATATTTCTCATCTGAATCAAGTTTTTCGACCATTTCAAATTAATCTTTATGTCATACTTTTATCAAATGCTTCAACGTAATATATGAAACCTGGGCATTTGTATTGTCGCTCTGATTGCATTCTAATCATGAAAATGACACTTTTTGTCCCAGTGTCATGAACAAAGCCACAAGTCGGTCTTCTACGCAAGCTCTAGAGCTACACTATCACAGGTCGAATGTCTTATTAAATCTAATCTTTCCTATTAAATAGTGAAATGAGTGACGTTTTGAACGGTCTAGCTTCCAGATCCTTTCACAGAACACAGGTGCCCCACCCCTCCAAGTCTCTATCCTGGGTCCTACACTGTTCTTGATCTTCATCAATGATCTTTCTGACGTCATCAGTTTACAATTAGGTGTTTATATAGATTACACGAGCATTTGCTTCTGTCTCAATAGTAAATCCGTCAGAATTGACAATATAAATCTGGACGGTGTTATTGAAAAGACCTCCAATCAATGATTCAGCGTAATCTATGAAACCGAGGCAGAAAAATTACTATTTGCTGATACAATGAACCAATGTATACCTTCTCACAAATTTGGTCCTGGAGATTACTTGAGGTACTGCAAGAGTGTGCTGAACAACAGTATATCCTCATTCCTACTTCTCTAAAGCTAAGCCCCCCAAATGACGAAACTGGAGAGGCTTGCAATGAGAACCTTACAGAGGAAGGAATGCATTATCATACGACCGGCTGACAAAGGCAAATACAACTGTAGTGATGGACAAATTGGAATATACAGAAAAAACTAGAAGACCTCATTGTGATTGGTAGCTACAGTAATGAAAGATCCTACAATGAAAACAAAACGCAAACTGTCACAGATCCTAATCAGGAACAAGGTCACTTCGCACCTAAGACATACAGGCAATTGTCACAAAGTTACACCATGCTACCTCCCATACACGATCTCCCAAAGATTCACAAAGAACAGTATTCAGCACAGACCGATTGTTAGATGCCAAAGCTTAGTGTGCCACCCTCTGAGTAGATATAATCGACCCATTATTCGGAAATAATGTAAATAATGAAAGTAATCATAATACCTCATCTCAGAGATATAGAGGCCGAAACATTTTGAATATGGCCAGGAAAATCAGGATAACAGTCCGGATAATTTAAATAATGCAAGTAATCATAATACCTCATCTCAGAGATATAGAGGCAGAAACATTGTGAATATGGCAATGAAAATGAGGATAACAGTCCAAATAATGTATATAATGAAATTAATCATAATACCTCATCTCAGAGATATAGAGACCGAAACGTTGTGAATATGGCAATGAAGATGAAGATAACAGTCCGAATAATGTAAATAATGCAAGTAATCATAATACCTCATCTCAGAGATATAGAGTCAGAAAGGTTGTGAATATGGCAATGAAGATGAGGATAACAGTCCAAATAATGTATATAATGCAAGTAATCATAATACCTCATCTCAGAGATATAGAGAGATATTCCCCCTTGAGCTTTTCAAACTAGATCAGAGGATAGATCAGCTGCCAGACACTGATTATTTTAATTTTTAAAAGAGCGTTTATAAACAACCGTATCACCTGATTAGATTTTGACGCATGATCTGAGAATGTTCCTAAGTATGCCGTCCATAAAAATCATAAAGACGGTCGGACAGAGAGTAGGATAAACTTTGGTGGACTCAATATTAATCTTATTCTATTATGTTGTTCTGCGACACGTGATCATCAGTCAACTTCTGGGTACGCCATTACAGAAATATTCATCATAGTTTGATAACCTGCCGAAGTTAGAAAGCGCTATGTTTTGACTTTTCTCTTTCTCTTGCTTTCAATGTTTTAGCCCTAGCTTGGGCTGCAAAACTCCGGATCCAAGTCTTGACAAATTCTAGTTCATCCGAGCGACTTAATCATCCTATGCCTCCATAAATGTCATGGACTTTAGAAAACTGGTCATTCACAGCAACCTTAATAGATCTCTCTGAGAGAAAGGACTTGAAAAAATTAGACCAGAGATGTTATAGCCGTGGGGTTTGTGTAACAATCTCTATGATATACCATTTCAAAAATTTTGTCATATGTAAGGCAATCATTTTAATTGTATAAATGCCTTTTGAAATTCTCGTATCTATATCTTCTGTCCACAGTTATAGCGAGAATAGTAGGGTAGACTGGGTTATTTTGCTTTGGTTGGGCAGCCATTTTTAAAATGACAACTTTGAATTCGAAATCATGGAAAAGTCAGCCTAGTGCATTAAAGCATTAGTTTGTACATTGTGAGAGACAGGAATGATTGGTGGGGGATCAGGTTGTACTTGGTGACCCTCGCTATCTTATCAACATTTGCTTTTTTCGACCTACATTTGTATACGTAATAATTTAAAATAAGCGCAACTATTGGATGAAAAAAATTTCGCGGATTTTTACGCCATTCTGGCGGGGTTTAATGCGTGAATTTGTTTTTCTCATGCTAAGCCTCGAAAAAACCAAAACTATATAAAATAGACTATTGCTTTATCCATAATGTTGAATGTGTTAAAATTATTCAAATTTTGACAAGAAAAATTCCATTATAGATATGACCACAAAACATTGTTAATTCATTTAAACTGAATGATCTATAGTGACATGTCTCTAATTTGTATTTACATACATTGTATTCATTTTAAATTTCTCGAGTTGAATTGTTTTCCTATATTGCATACTAGCTTTAATACCTCTATCGGGCGGTGTGTAAGCTAGCTACTGCGGAGGGCTCTTGATTGGGCCTTCGGCTTGTTCAGGAGGAGGACAGTCCTTAAGTCTTTGCATGTTCTCAGCATTGTGAACTCTTCTGGCTGCCGTTTGGTCTGGGTTCTCATTTGCATGGGACTTTCTTTTTCCTCACTGCAGCCTTGGTTCTTTTCATTGCAATCTGGTCCTCTGTTGGTGGAGATTTCTTTTTGCGAGGCATACTGCTGCCGTATGCGATAGGCGACGATAAATTGCAGAAGAACCCAAAATTGATCGCTGCATTTAAGTATAGCATTAATAACTAATCTTACCGTTTAATAGTACAACGCTAATTATTCTGCCTTCATTTAATTTAAAGAAAATTTGATGAGCGTAGGTCCTTACTTTCCGTACAAACAATTATTTTTATTTCATAGATGTCTTTCCCTGGATTTCGCTATTAATTTCAAAGATGACTTATTGAAAGTTATACTATTGTGTCCCTTTAATTGAAAACGCGTGACACAATGACACATTGACATTCGCATTTATTGTATAGATGATCCATTACTGTACATAATTAGGTGACAATAAAATTTGTACTTTATATGGTTACTACCTTACGAAAATTGAGATGTACCAGAGTGGGGGTGCTGTTTCATAGATTCCGGGGAACGTATCATAGATGGACATGCGTGGGACATGAAACCCTTCTACCGACCCTGAGGAGAACAATCTATGACCGTAGATTAAATAAAGTGTTTCCATTACAAAATCTTTAAAGGTTACATCTTTAAAGGTGAGACAATTATCTGGAGAGACAAATGTCTGACAAAGGCCGAAGAGATAAACGATCGAAACGTTGTGATAAATAATAAGATGAGGAAATTAGTTCGAATGTAAATGACTAATTTTGGGGAAAACAGAAAGACAAGAGCTTCATTTTATTTACAGAGTTCATTAAATGCAAATTAATCACGCATTAATTTAGTACTAAAAGCTAATTTCTCTCCTTGGGATAAATGTTTATCTTCAGTGAGAAATGACTTCTCTGATCAAATATTGACATTTCATGACCTTATGTGTCGAGCTAGGCGAAATTTACAGAAATTATGAACTGGGGAGAGTCATACTTAAAAAAGGTGTTTATACGGTCTTGTGGCTAATGAATTCTTTTCATGTCGAATATTCTATACACAGATATAAATTCTGCAAGATGCAAGATTTAATGCATGGATGAATGGTAGACTTATAAATATGTAAGATAGATTCTTCTTTGGATTTTATCAAGAATCTCTAAATATATAGCAGAAGCACCAGACCAGATGTGACAGCAATATTCAATGCATGGATGAATGGTAGACTTATAAATATGCAAGATAGATTCTTCTTTGGATTTTATCAAGAATCTCTAAATATATAGCAGAAGCACTAGACCAGATGTGGCAGCAATATTCAAAGTAAAGATGGATGGTAGACTTATAAATATGGAAGATAGATTCTTCTTTGGATTTTATCAAGAATCTCTAAATATATAGCAGAAGCACTAGACCAGATGTGGCAGCAATATTCAAAGTAAAGATGGATGGTAGACTTATAAATATGGAAGATAGATTCTTCTTTGGATTTTATCAAGAATCTCTAAATATATAGCAGAAGTACCAGACCAGATGTGGCAGCAATATTCAATGCATGGATGAATGGTAGACTTATAAATATGCAAGATAGATTCTTCTTTGGATTTTATCAAGAATCTCTAAATATATAGCAGAAGTACCAGACCAGATGTGGCAGCAATATTCAATGCATGGATGAATGGTAGACTTATAAATATGCAAGATAGATTCTTCTTTGGATTTTATCAAGAATCTCTAAATATATAGCAGAAGCACCAGACCAGATGTAGCAGAAATATTCAATGCATGGATGAATGGTAGACTTATAAATATGCAAGATAGATTCTTCTTTGGATTTTATCAAGAATCTCTAAATATATAGCAGAAGCACCAGACCAGATGTGGCAGCAATATTCAATGCATGGATGAATGGTAGACTTATAAATATGTAAGATAGATTCTTCTTTGGATTTTATCAAGAATCTCTAAATATATAGCAGAAGCACCAGACCAGATGTGGCAGCAATATTCAATGCATGGATGAATGGTAGACTTATAAATGTTTCAGATAGACGAAGATCGAAGCGCTAAAAAGGAAATATTATCCTGATAATTATGATGAAAATATTTATAGAAAAAGCAGAGAGAAGAAACTGTTAGCATAGAACTTACGGTTTCATCTTGCCAGCTAGTCTAGGAGCATGGTTAAATTCAGAAAGTTCGGGTACCACAGGGGAAAGGTCTTGTGGACAGTTACCATAAAAATATTTATAGAAAAGTTAAGTTATATTATCATGGGGGAAAGATGAGATGCCAGGTCAAGACCAATAACATTGCAGCTTCTTCTTTGCATTTTATCAAGAATCTCTAAATACATAATAGAAGCACTAGACCAGATGTGACAGCAATATTCAATGCATGATTATTAGTTAATTATTCCATTATTAATTGTGGTTATTTCGTTTTTGAGTATACATTCACTGATAAATTATGAATTGATTATCATGTAGTGAGGTCAATCTCATTGTTTTATTAATGTCACCCCAAGCAAGCAAATAAAGCCACTAAGACGCAACTCTTCCTCTTTCTATCCTAAGGGTGTAGGCTTGTATTATTGTATTTCTGTATACGCATTTAAATCACGCTATATCTTCATGAAATGTTGAAATCAAATGACGTCTGAAAAAGCCTGAATTGTTAGGATAATTTAGTTACTAATTGTGAAGAGCCCGAATTTAATTTGACTAATAATATTAATGAATGTTAGCATATCCATATCAAAATCTAAGAACATCCTCATATAATACATAAAATACATATATAATATAATATATTGCATATAATATAATACATATATAATATATATATAATATATATATAATATAATACAGAAAAATTGAAATATATCAAGGCCTACAAATGCCTAAGCATCCCAAAAATTACTATAATGCATGACGATTAGATCTAATTTGAAGTTATATAAGCTGGCTTTTAAAAATGTCCGGTAGAATATGCCAAAAAGGAAATGATTATTAAGAAAAGGAATTAAGAAGATAGCGATTGACATCACATTTAAATTTTTTGAAGGTCTAAATTGATTGGAAATCATGAAGATATAAGTGAATCCTACTAGTTAGGATATGTAGATAATTCTTGGCTGCATTCCTAGCAACAACTAAAAACGATAACACATTATAACTAGAACTAATATATGTTATAATCAATTTTTTCTCTCCAGAATCTATCTTACATATCTATAAGTCTACCATTCGTCCATGCTTAGAATATTTCTGCCACATATGGTCCGGTGCCACTACTGTTTACTTGGGGCTCCTTCATAAGATGCAAAGAAGAATCAGCAATATTATTGGTCCTAATCTGGCAGCTCGGCTTGGCTCCAGTCGCTTTCCCACCGCCTTAAGTATGTCTCTCTATGTATTTTCTCAATTTACTGATAAGCTGGCTAGATGTAGCTGGAAATTCTATGCTAACATTTTCTTCTCTCGCAATTTCTCCCTTCCAGCTACATTCTTTCTAACGTACTTTAATCTTCAAAGATTTAAATGCAAAGTCAATCGCTATCTACTGTCCTCCTGATTACTCCCTTCTGTTTTTGCTCATCATTAATGGCTCTGTTTCTAATTCTTTCACACCCTGTAACCCCTTGTGTTTTAGTGGCATTACTGCCTTGCTTGGGATGATACCAACTAAAACTTTAAATGCAATGTCAATCGCTATCTACTGTCATCCTGATTACTCTCTCCTCTTTCTGCTCATCATTAATGTTTCTGTTCCTAATTCTACCATAACTTGTAACCACTTGTGTTTTAGTGGCATTACTGCCTTGATAGTTGTGATACCGATTAAAAAAATGAAGATGTTGACAAACAAAATGTTACAAAATTGCTGTTGGACCGGGATTGTCATCGCTCGGTCAAAATATACCATGGGCGTGGTATATTCAGATAGTGATGGATTGCCTTTCTCTAACTTTTGCATATAAAACTAAAACGGCGCGAGATCAATAAAGGGCCGAAGAAATTTTGAAGCTTCGATACGCTTCCCACAACCAGGTTCGAAATACAGGATCAGTCCACATGTGAAGGGACGCCATATGAATGAGCGGCATGATTGCTCTTGAAACTCTTCCTCCCGCTGCCTCCTGGAATTCATGCTGCCACGTCACTCCCTCTCCTCGAATAAAACGATTAAGAAAAAGAAGGCCTTTTTTCGTCGATGCCATCTGTGAAATGATGACAGAGAAAGCAACAGAAATGTTAGGAAGGAAACGTCCATCCGTACTAGAAAGAGTGATAACATTTACTGGACATGAGATCTATTTTCCTGATAAACTGCTTTAAAAGGAAGATTTTATAAATTTCAACGGACAGTAGCCTTAACATTTTCGGTCATTGCTATATGGTTCTTGGATGGAAACGGTTATAATCATCATTTTCTCTATAAAAAGGGTTATATCTGAACCACAAAATTGTGCCGAAAAGTCCTCGGCCAACTCGGGAATAGATTGATTTTTCATTATGATGTTCAGTTATATGGTTGCATTTTAAGGAGTGAATCAGATGGGGGATTTTTCGTTCCATTAGGGAACGGTATTTGTCCTGTTTGCATGGCAATGAAATCCTTTCAAATTGTGTCGATATATTATTTCTGTAATTTTGGAAATTTAGAAATTAACCTTTTTTTTCTCAATTAAAATGTTTTTAAGTATTTAATTCTTATTTTTCTTGCATATTTTATAGAGATTTTATATAAACAAAGAGTACCCTAATTATAATTAGGGTACGCTTTGTTTATGAAATGTCGTACACGTTCTTTGGCACTTTATTAGCGGTCTTTCGTTAAGATGTTTAAGGCTCGATAATCACGCGTTGCTTTGACGAGACTTGAATTAGTTCCTTGTGCATCCTTCAGTTGAAAAGCAACAGTAGACGAACGTTCAGTTTATATTCTCTGAAGCACAAAAGAAAACACAGTGTTTAAAATTACCCGGAAAACGCAGAACACTTTTCATCGACCTCTCAGCAGATATATACATAAAGATAATTTCCTCCACGCCATAAACTTAAACACATACTATTCTCTTCTTGCTTGTCCCTTAAGGACGAGGTCGATCATGGCTCTCTACAATTTTCTTTCCTTTGTCGCTCTTTGCAAGGTTTGTGTTTTTACTATCCTTCCTATTCCTCGTTCTGTCATTTATTTTTCACAAGTTCGTTAGGTCAGTCTTTCTTTTTGCTTTTCTCGCCTTCAGAACGTCCTGTGATTTTCTCCTAGCCTCCTTTCCTCATTCAGTCTTTCTCATTTCAAGTATCCTATTTTTCCTTAAATCTTGTTCGTTGTTCACATGTCCTGTCTTAGATATTCTTGCCGTTTGTCGGTAGAACAAAATCTGTGTTGTCCTGAGTCTCTATAAAAAAAAGGGTAAAATCTGCATCACAAAACTGAATTTTCGTTAACGCCTCGTAATGCATTATTTTATTTGCATAAGACTTTTAAAATGTATTTCGTCTTTTCATTCTTTAACAATAATTATGTATAAGAACCGTGAAACTATTACTGACGATACCTTGTCAGGTATTTCTTACAGAGTTTATGTTTTCCTTTGAAGAAAATAAAGGTGGTTTATAATAGCGAGACAGAAAAAGTATATACAAAAAAAACATATTAACATATAATTAATTTCTACATATCTACGGTGTTTAAAATTCGATCAATGGCATACGGGTCTTTTTAAAATAGTTTTTCTGTGTACACTAAGATCAGCAATAACTAGGTCAAAAATGGAGAGAAAAACAGAGGCTGAGATAGATAGATAGATAGATAGATAGATAGATAAGGAACACATTCCAATAGATAGATAGATAGATAGATAGATAGATAGATAGATAGATAGATAGATAGTAAAAGATGCGGGACCTAAATCTAATTTAAAAGCCTAATATTGAGAAAGCATTTATTTAATAGAATTAGCATTTCTTTTAATCTTAATCTTATTCCTAGTCAATACGCTTAATTTATAACTGAATATTAATCGAATTTTACAATTACACTTGTACAATTAAAATTCAGCAAATAACTGCATTTCAAGAGATATACACAACAGACAGATAGATAGATAGATAGATAGATAGATAGATAGATAGATAGATAGATAGATATGAACAGACTCAGATATAGTTAATCGATAGCTAGAAAAACATATTTCAACAGACGGAGTTAGACAGAGATAGAGAGATGTCAACAGACGTAGATAGATAGATAGATAGATAGATAGATAGATAGATAGATAGATAGATATGAACAGACTCAGATATAGTTAATCGATAGCTAGAAAAACATATTTCAACAGACGGATTTAGACAGAGATAGAGAGATGTCAACAGACGTAGATAGATAGATAGATAGATAGATAGATAGATAGATAGATAGATAGATAGATAGATAGATAGATAGATATGAACAGACTCAGATATAGTTAATCGATAGCTAGAAAAACATATTTCAACAGACGGATTTAGACAGAGATAGAGAGATGTCAACAGACGTAGATAGATAGATAGATAGATAGATAGATAGATAGATAGATAGATTCGTACATTGTTCATTTCTGCCTATTTAATTGATATAGGAAATAGATGAGTTATTGGAAGGCAACGCATTATTTGCTCAATGATGGCCACATCTATTTGTTCATTATGACTAAGTACTGTTTCGTTCTGTGCACATGAATAGCATCACTTGTTTGAAAGATCCTGAATTTCAAAGACTGAAATTAATGGCTCTATTGCAGCTTTCAAAATGGGTCTTCAGGCTGACTAGGTGGTTAAAGTAAAGTAAACTAATCATTTCAGAGTTTGTAAACGCCAAACACCACCGGAACATAATTGGCAGGTCGCACGTTACATTGATGAGGTTCTTTGATGAACCATGACGACCACCAATGAAAGCGTGATAAGGTCTGTGATCCGTTTCAATAGATAAGGGATATAAATCCCCCCTCTTTGTGAAGCTAGGAAAATATTTACTGGAGATGACAGTGTAAAAGTGTCGCACAGCATGCCGTGCCCTTAATAAAGTGGTAAAATATATGAAGATTATCATATTCGAGATGCATTTATGGCAACAGCTGCCACTGACTTGTTTCTATTTTACTTATTTTGTCTTCGGCATATCCTACAGAACAGACGTACCATTTCTTTCTCGTTAAGTGACTTTTTCTTTTGCCATAACTCTTTAGTCTGTTTCTTTCTGAAATATGACAATGGATGAAAGACTTCTAAAATTTCGGAATATAGAACATTCATTTCATATTAATATTAATTAATATTATATTAATATATGACGATTTCCATGCCATTTTCATTTAAAAGACCTATAGTTGTTTTATGTTGTTACTGGTTTGTTCGCCCGACATTAATTCTATCGAAAACATTTTGGAACTTTTTGAAGAGGATATTGGCAAACTGCAAATTTTCAGGAATTTGTATACTATTCTTCAAAAACTGATATGGCAGCACAATTCCAAAACGAAATAAACAAATTGCAAGTCCAAACTCATGGATCCAAGAAGAGAAAGTCATCTCGAAATCACGAGGTCCAATGTCAAAAATCTCAATACACGTAAACGCTCAGAAACCCAAAGTAAAATACAACAGTCATTCGCAACTATAGACAAAAATAAACTACAACCAATACGCGAACGCCAATTTCTTTTATCGACGAAACATTTATTTCATTGGTCGACAGTTGGAGAGGACAAACAATATTAGCATATCCGAGATGCATTTATGGCAACAGCTGCCACAGACTTGTTTCTGTTATGCTTATCTTGTCTTCAGCATATCGTACAGAACATGCGTGTCCTTTTTACTAGTTAAGTGAATTTTTCTTTTGCTACAACACTTTAGTGTGTTTCTTTTTATTATGAAATATGACAATGGATGAATGAATTTTAAAACCAGTTTCAGAATATAGAATATTCATTTCGTATTAATATTAATTAATATTATATTAATATATGACGATTACCATGCCTTCTTTAAAATGAACTTACACGAAAAATCAAATAAAATAGGCCAAAGAATATATGAATATGGATATTTCCACCCTTCTTTTAATCCGTGATATTTCGATGTGCTAGACATAAACATGATAGCAGGCGGCGAAAAGTGTACTCAGTTTCAGATAGCAACAAACCGGAAGTGGTATGATGATTTTATATGGAATTAAAGTGGTAACATGATGACCCATGGCAAAATCCAGATTGGATTAAGATGAAGAAATCAGACATACCTTGTTTTGTTTTTTTTTTGTTTGTTTTTTTTTAAGAAACTCGTGGAGTCGTTGCTCAAGTAGACCAAAGTTTTCAGAAAGCTTATTTCTATGCATAAATATGATCGGTTTTATTCGGTGGAGAAAACTAATTAATTTCTTAATAAAATGATTCACCGAACATTATTGTAGAGCATTTTGAAGAGGAAGGTTTATATCGGGGGACGGCAATTTATCACCATTTGGAATGTAGTCTGTTTTTTTTTTTTTAATTAAGATCTACGACAGCTGATAAAACCAATGGCTGAAGAACTTCTTAAATTCGTTTCAGAATTTTATATACCAGAAAAATATTTCAAAAATTAATGACAAATTGGATTTTTTTCTAGTCGTTTGACCCCAAGAAAAGCAAAAGAACAGGGTTCAAGTAAACGATTCAATATTGAGGTTGCATTTAAATTTTTGAAGATTTTTGGTGTCAGATAAACAAGAAACCGAAAGAGACTTCCGCGGGCAAGAAGTACGAGAATAGAAACTATTAGAATAGAACTTACATTACGTTAAGAGTAAAACGGTAAGAACTAGTTACCAATCTAGTAGTAAGCTTACATCTGGGCGCTTGAGGCACCAAAAAGCACATTAAAACAATTCCCATAAAAATATTTACAGAAGAGACACAGAGTTACAATGATAAAAAACTGACTGAAGTCGAGATGCCAGATCAGGAACAATTATATAACACACCCTTTTGGGGATTTTGTCAAGAATCTCAAGATATATAGTAGAAACACCAGACCAGATATGGCAGTAATATTCAATGCAAGAGTGAATGATAAATTTATAAAAGTGCAAGTGTATGTGTCACGTCTTGGAAATTTGAGGTCCACCGTAAACAAATTCAAGCCATCAGCAATTTCTTCACCTACTCTGATTTTCTTTTATCTCCATAAAAGACGACCCAGAGAAACTAAGTTACAATGGTGAAAAGGGGACTGAAATCGAGATGCCAGATCAGGACTAATTATATAACAGACCCTTCTTGGAATTTTGTCAAGAATCTCAAGATATAGATTAGAAACACCCGACCAAATATGGCAGTAATATTTAGTACAAAGACGAATGGTAGATTTACATATGTGAAAGTGTGTGCATCACTTCCTTGCAAGTTGAGGTCCACCGTAAACAAATTCAAGCCATCGGCAATTTCTTTTTTCATTTTCAACCAACTGTTGTAAAGTCAAACGACGATAGGGAATCGATGTCGGGAGTAGGTTTTGGTGATACTAGAAGCTGCTAACCCTGAACTTGCACGTTGGCGGTGAATGTAGTCACCAACGCCATCATTATACAGGAAGCAAACAACCAAGAAAAATTAAATTCTTAGTATGAGATGAAGCTGACGACATCGTGAGAATGGCACTTAATGGATGCCCTATACTAAAAATCAACATTAAATACCCGACCAAGGGTTGATATGTCGTCAATCCAACTAACTAACCTATCCGGAAAAATACTCGTGCAAATATTGGTTTTATAAAAACGGAAAATGTCGAATAATTTGCGACACTGCGTAGATATCAGCGTTGCGTAAATATATTCAGTTGCAGTGGATTCGATATTTGAATAAATGGACGCAGGCATGTTACGACAATTAATTGCAGCAGATCTTTCATACAAAAAAGAAAATAAACATATGCAAATATTCCGTTTGCTCGGCCCATTTAATCGCACGCTTTGGCCTGAAAACTGACGTCTGCGTAATGGAGTCGTTGGTGTTGGTGATAGCCGCCATATTGCGTAATTTCATGATTACGTAAGTTGTGTAAGAATGAATGAGGCAACGTGTCCTTGCGGGTACTTGAAAGCCTTTACGAAAAAAATAAATTAATTAAAATAATGGCTAGGCTTTATGGTATAAGCAACAGATTCCCATGGTTACTATATCGGGTTACCGCCCAACGGCAGCCATATTGCTACCTAATTATCTTACACACCCTCGTACTTTCACAGATTTCCATGTCCTTGAATGATTAATAGCAAGCTGACGCTTAACGTACCCAGTAACCCTCCGAGATATTTAAATTACGCTAACCGTATACCAAACCCTCTCAACTTGCTTTAGCTTAGCCAAACCTATACAAAAAACAAACACCTAATATTAAGCTTTTGCTTTTTTATATATCGAAACTGCCAAGATTAATTTATCATCGCCTTTTTATATCGTTTCTATTCTCGCATACAACCATGAGTGAACACTGCTCATTTTTTCAATAAGTAGTAGTAGTAGTAGTAGTAATTGTCTAGTTGCATTTGATTAAAGAAAATGCCGGATCTAATAGAATAATTTAAAAGCCTAATAAAGAGAAAGCATTTATTTAATAGAATTAGCATTTATTTTAAACTTAATCTTATTCCTAGTCAATACACTTAATTTATAAGTGAATATTAATCGAATTTTACAATTACAATTGCACAACTGCATTTCAAGAGATATACATTGATCAACTCAACAGACAGACAGACAGATAGATAGATAGATAGATAGATAGATAGATAGATAGATAGATAATGATCAGTCTAAGATAGATAGATAGATAATGATCAGTCTAAGATAGATAGATAGATAGATAGATAGATAGATAGATAGATAGATCGCGTCGTTAGAACTTTTGTTTTCCAACCAGGAGATTCAGGTCTGGAGAGGTGATCCTAGCGTTCGATACATTTGGATAGTTCCCGAAAACCATATCACGATTTGACGCCTACCTTGACGGAACTTTTCTGAAATCTACGATGGTTGTGTTAGCAAGCACAGGGTCACAAGTCATCGTGACCGTGATGTACATCTTATTGGCCTTGTTAAAACTGCTGATTATGCCAGATTATGCTCTCTCTCTCTCTCTCTCTCTCTCTCTCTCTCTCTCTCTCTCTCTCTCTAATGTTCGCTCAGCCGCATTGCAGTCTAAATAACCAAAATGAGCCCCGATCAAACGTATGCAGCAGAGATTGTCTAGCCGACCGAAGAAGGAATACTGTTTAAATATACAATCTCTCTCTCTCTCTCTCTCTCTCTCTATATTATATATATATATATATATATATATATATATATATATATATATACTAGGTGTAACAGCAAACTTGTCCAAATCATGTGACAGCGTAGTGGTCCATGCCAAAAAATGTTTATTATCTAAAAAAAAAAAAAAAAATATATATATATATATATATATATATATATATATATATAGAGAGAGAGAGAGAGAGAGGGTGATTGTATATTTAAACAGCATTCCTTTTTTTCATGAAGGTTTTGTTAAATATCACGAATAGGGTATATCTTATGAGATTTGTTTTTGTTTTTTCTAAACAGTTTTCGTTTACATGGCTTGGAGTTGGAAGAAACTGTTGCTTTTTGCCGAGTGTTTTCGTGGAATACTTTATTCATTTTCAAGTAATGCACACATGCATATATATATATATATATATATATATATATATATATATACCCTAAAGTCCCTTTGTGCACTTTTAAAAATTATAATTTAAAGTGCACACGAACTTTATGCACACACTGTATATATATATATATATATATATATATATATATATATATATATTAGTAAGATATATATATTAGTATTATATATATATTTAGCAATATATATATATATATATTTAGTAATGCCCACATGCATATATATATATTGTGATTTCGAGATGACTTTCTCTTCTTGGATCCATGAGTTTGGACTTGCAATTTGTTTATTTCGTTTTGGAATTGTGCTGCCATATCAGTTTTTGAAGAATAGTATACAAATTCCTGAAAATTTGCAGTTTGCCAATATCCTCTTCAAAAAGTTCCAAAATGTTTTCGATAGAATTAATGTCGGGCGAACAAACCAGTAACAACATAAAACAACTATAGGTCTTTTAAATGAAAATGGCATGGAAATCGTCATATATTAATATAATATTAATTAATATTAATATGAAATGAATGTTCTATATTCCGAAATTTTAGAAGTCTTTCATCCATTGTCATATTTCAGAAAGAAACAGACTAAAGAGTTATGGCAAAAGAAAAAGTCACTTAACGAGAAAGAAATGGTACGTTTGTTCTGTAGGATATGCCGAAGACAAAATAAGTAAAATAGAAACAAGTCAGTGGCAGCTGTTGCCATAAATGCATCTCGAATATGATAATCTTCATATATTAAGTTATGAAGAACTTGGTAATCCGTATGAGTAATCCTAAGGAGGATGAAATCCTGAGAGCTCAATGTAAATCCAGATCTAATATTTAAAAGAAAACAGACCACTTTAAAGTACCATTATAATAATTTATTTCACCAGTGCTATCTGATGATCCTGCGTCCTTTAAAAGGACTCTGGTGAAATAAATTATTATAATGTTACCTTTTAAAGTGGTCTGTTTTTTTTTTAAATTTATATATATATATATATATATATATATATATATATATATATATGAGAACAGATGGAGTATTATTCCACTGTACGTAACATTTAATTCAAAACCGGGTTCAATACAGAGTAGAGATAATGTTATTTATTTTAGGATATTAAAATATGTTAAAAATCGCTATATAATGGCAATTATTTTTCAGCACTACAAATGTGTCTCCTCAGGCGATGTTAAACTAGTGGCTAGTGAAATATTATTTAATTTCAAAAGTAAAAAAATAGGCATCAATCGAATGTGACCTAAGATTTATGTCTCAGTTTCTGACCTACCATTAAGCAAATTACCTTTATTAAGACTCTCAAATGCGCAAGTCAGAAGAACACGTTTATGCACTAAATGTAACATTTAAAGTAAGAGAACATATATATATATATATATATATATATATATATATATATATAATGCATGTATGTATAATATAACAGCTGTTATCCGAACGAGAGTTTTAGATAGTGTTTTGTTAGGATAACTGATTTCAATGTAAATTTTGAAGATGGTAAAATGTAGCGTTAAAATGAATGAAATCCATTCAAATATGAAGAAAATGCGTAGTAAAAGAAGATATTGCTTGAAAAATTGATATTATCTTTTACAAATAAATTACATTATTTCTCGTTCAAATAATAAAAATATGGAATTGACAATGCAAGGAATCGTGACGAAATTATAGAAAAAATATAGCTTTCCACACGTGAACAGGAAGTGCACTGTGTCCACAGAAGACGTTTAAGTTCATTTCAATAAAGTTCATTGACTCGGTGATCGATGATTGTTTGGTGAGAAAAAATATTGATGATGATGACCTTCTTGTCTTTGTTTTTACCAACGATAGCATTTGACGAAGATGCATCAATGGCGTCGACTTCGTCTTGTGCTTCCTCCAGGAAAATTCAAAAACAGTCGATAGCTTCGTTAATGGAGACTGCAGAGGTGGTTAGTATCTGACTTTCCTAATCATTTACGACGTCTGCACTTACCCGCAGTTCTTTCGTGACTATGTTGATAATCAATTCTTCTCTGTGTGTCTCTGTCCGATATCGTTGTCACAGTTAAACCAAGCATTGATCTTTGCAAAGAATCCTAATTTCAACTGTATGCAATTCGTAGTAATTTTCAGTGGACACCTTCTAACCTGGACCAATATTCTTTTTCATTGTCACGGCTAGAAAAGCGCAAATCATTGTATCAACAGGTTGTAACTGCAAACAGATTCCATCATACTCAGAAAAAAAAGTTGGAGAGAAAATGAAAACAATAAAACAAATTTTATCATGTTTGAAAATCATTCATTTTCATTCTAAAATGGACGAATGTCATCAAACCATCCGACCGCTTTCTCTTCACAGACAATAAATTATTTGTAACCGATTTGTACTCGGATCAAAATCCTCGAACCATGTGTCATTGTCCATGCGTGATTTTTTTTTTTCGTTTGAGGCTAATATTTTACATTGTTTTTAGCTTTACATTATGTTTGGTTATTTTGATTATTAATTCATTTATTCTTATTTTATTTCATCATTTTTATTTGTACTTTCTACTGTTGTAAAATTTTTAGTAGATTTAGGGTAGAATATATTATTTTGTCGTTATACTTGTGATTTGTTTCGATAACCAAATATAGACACGAAAAGAAATTCCTACTATCCTACCAACAATCACATCCCAAATCAAGATGCTGACATAGGAAAAACTTAAAAATGAATTGAAAATTAATGCTTTATTTATTCTCTTATTTATTTTAATTATTTATATCTTATAATTTCTAAATATTTCTAAATTTCTAATTTATTTTATACTTTGTTTATTCTCATATGACGTCTGCCAAACATTTGGAAAATCTTAAGCTGTCATTTTTAATGTTGTATCTCTTCAGAAGGTAGACAAACATGATTGACAATAATCTCCTTAAATAACGTGTTAATTGCTATGAGTTCTTAGGGAAAATGATGTATAGGTTTCCTGTAACCTTTCTCACTGTACTGTTTTTGAATTTGGCATATATATATATATATACATATATATATATATATGGGTTTAACGCTTTTGCGATCATCGAAGTGGTTTATTTTTTTTTTTAAATGTTTCTATTTATGCTTATTTGCGTTTGATTATATTTGGTGAGTGCACCTGCATGTATGTGTGTCTGTGTATGGGAGAGTATCATCCCAAAAAAACACAGAAGAAAATTCCCCCTCCACGAAACCTAATAAAACACAAATAAGCATAAATAGATCATTTAAAAACTAATTTGCTTGTTGAGCCCAAAAGTGTGAAACCCAGGGTCACAAACTAATATCCATACAACTAAATATGTTAGATCTATCAGTAATATTGAGCACTTTCCTCTAAATATATATATATATATATATATATATATATGGTGCGATGGGTAAATTGTCGCCATTTCATATTCTTAATTCTGCGCATGTGCGTTATTTGTTTTTGATTTTGTCGATTGCACAGTAAGGCAGGGTCGGTTGGGCACCGTCTGTGTGAAAAAGGGGACCATGTAGCAATTCATTCCGCCAGAATTTTGGAAACGCCATGCTGCACAGCTTGGCATTCGCGCCGGAAGCTCCAATACGAACATTTCAGAGTGTCTGAGGACAGTGAAGAGGATTTGGAAAGAGTCGGAGGAGTCTAATGGTGATTACGAAGGTACGGAGCTCAGAAAACTCACACTGGTCGTTCTGATAAGAAAAGAACTTCTGAATTTGTTGGTGAAGGTTCTCAGAATCAATAAGAATCCAATATCCCGTGCCTTAAGGAAATAGTGCTGTCATGGGACAAAAGGGTGGCTGCTGGAAGGCCGTATATATGACAGCAGGAATCTGCACCATACCACACAGGAAGAAGGACTCTGTCATGGCTGTCAGACAATTTCTGCAATGCCATTACCTCTTACATCTAGCCACTTAACTCCCCAGACTGCAACTCTCTTGATTATTGTGATTGGGGCAGAGTTGAGCGGGAGACTGAAAAACCCCTTGTCACACCAAAGATGAACTGAAGGAAAGGATTATGGTCGCATTCACAAGAAGCCGGAAGAGAGTTCCACAACCAGGAAGTGAGACAGAAGAAACCGTTTGCATAGAACTTACAGCTAGCTACTTCAACTATAAATTGATGAGTCCTTGGCACCAATCTAGTACTGTGCTTAAATGCATAAAGTTTAGGAATCATAGAGGAAGCTACATTGCGGCAGTGGGAAAGAGATTGAATCCGAGATGCCATGTCTTGACCAATAACATTGCGAATTCTTTTTATCAAGAATTTATAAATATATAACAAGAGCACTAGATCAGATCTTGTAGCAATATACAAACAACCAGAATTGGTAGATTTATAGATATTTAAGAATGTTTCTGGCAAGAGAAATTGTCTAACTCGGAACAGTGGACCAATTCTTCTAGTAGTAGACCTAGCAATTGATTCAATATAATCTTTTCACTTCTTGTCAGCTGAAAATATAACCGCTTTCTCTCTTCTTGAAACCAATTCTGTTTATGCCCCTTTATCGTCAGCAAAGTTTTCTTAGTTCCCTTCATTCGCAATAACACCTTGTGCTTTAGTGGCTTTATTGCCTTGCATAGATGGAAATCGTAAATATAACATAGTGGCAATAATAATAATGATAATAATAATAATTATTATTATTATTATTATTAATAATAATAATAATAATAATAATAATAGCACTTCGATAAGAGCGCGAATTAAGAAAATAAAAAGGAAACAGACAAAAAAGAGGAATGTATTTTGTTTTTCTTTTCTTACATTGTGCTTCTCTATAAGTGTTGAAACATATTGGAAGAGTTACGTCAATCATTTTGCTCATTATTATTATTATTATTATTATTATTATTATTGTTACTTTTATTTCCTTTGATTTCTGGACTAAGTCAGGAGAATATGTTGGTTGCAGCAGGACTTCCCAACAGAGCACTTTCTATCCAAAAGTAGCTTGGGGTCGAGCGAGTAAACTGCCGGCAATGGATATATATATATATATATATATATATATATATAGGGAAAGAGAGGGGGGGAGAATAACAGATTTAATGAAATATACATTTATTTTAATACTTATTTATTAATAGTCTTGATGAATCATTCATCAATGTATTCCTCTTCATTACGATCTCCAGCTAATGAACCGTTGTTATTTGGTAATGTTCTTTGTTTGCGATTATATAGCGTCAGCAAAGGAGAAATGAAGTATGGCCATTTCTAAGGCCTAAAAAGTATTAAATGTTCAACGCAGTTTATTAATGCGCCTACAAGACTTTTCTTTGACCATTTTGCTTAATTTACATATAAATTTGTGCATAGAGAATTACTTCTTACCTTTACATAGATATATGCTACATATATGAGATACTTTTGTGTATGGCATTTCCTCTTCCAGACAATATAACTTCTTCTTCTTCGTCGTCTTCTCTTCTTTCTTTGCTTTTTCTTCTTCTTCTTCTTCTTCTTCTTCTTCTTCTTCTTCTTCTTCTTCTTCTTCTTCTTCTGCTGCTGCTGCTTCTTCTACTTCTTATACTCTTGTTCTTTCTTCTTCTTCTTCTTCTTCTTCTTTTTTCTCCTTCTTCTTCTTCTTCTTCTTCCTCTTCTTCTTCTTCTTCTTCTTCTTCTTCTTCTTCTTTGCTTCTTCTTCTTCTTTTTATGTTTCTACTGTTTCTTCTTCGTCTTCTTATTCTTCTACTTTTTCTGCTTGTCCTTCTCCTTCTTCTTCCTCCCGCTGCTTCTGCTTTTTCTTACACTTCTTCTTCTTCTTCTTCTTCTTTTTCTTCTTCTTCTTCTTCTCCTTCTCCTTCTTCTTCTTCTGCTGTTGCTGCTACTGCTTCTTCTACCTCCTATACTTTGTTCTTTTTTTTTCTTCTTCTTCTTCTTCTTCTCCTTCTCCTTCTTCTTCTTCTGCTGCTGCTACTGCTTCTTCTACTTCTTATACTCTTGTTCTTTTTTTTCTTCCACTTCTTCTTCTTCTTCTTCTATTTCTTCTTCTTCTTCTTCTTCTTCTTCTTCTTCTCCTTCTTCTTCTTCTGCTGTTGCTGCTACTGCTTCTTCTACCTCCTATACTTTGTTCTTTTTTTTTCTTCTTCTTCTTCTTCTCCTTCTCCTTCTTCTTCTTCTGCTGCTGCTACTGCTTCTTCTACTTCTTATACTCTTGTTCTTTTTTTTATTCTTCTTCTTCTTCTTCTGCTGCTGCTGCTGCTACTGCTTCTTCTACTCTTGTTCTTTCTTCTTCTTCTTCTTCTTCTACTTCTTCTTCTTCTCCTGCTCCTTCTTTGCTTCTTCTTCTTCTTTTTATACTTCTACTGTTTCTTCTTCGTCTTCTTATTCTTCTACTTTTTCTGCTTCTCCTTCTTCTTCTTCTGCTTCTGCTTCTGTTGCTACTGCTTCTTCTACTTCTTATACTCTCGTTGTTGTTGTTGTTGTTGTTCTACTTCTTCTTCTTCTTCTTCTTCGACGTCATCTATGCGCCATGTCCCTTTATGGCTGCCCACAACATACTGAAACAGAAAACGAAAATGTTGTAATCGGAAACAAAGTTTGGAGTATATTTTATCGAAATATTATAAAGTGGAGAGGATAGAATTCTGCACCGTGGAAATATGTTTTCATCTTCCCCCCCCTCCCCAGAAAAATCTCCAGATATGAATGGTTTGTAAGTCCATATTTTAAAGGAATGTTGTTGGCGTAATATATACTTCAACTCATTGAATACTTTGAGAAATATCATATCCTGCCGTTGCGAAATTTCCAGAGAAATCTCAATTAAGAATAATCATGCTATCGATCAACGACTTTCCATTCTCCCCTTAAGATTGATTTATCGTAAATTTAGACTTCATTATGTAATGGGTAACACACATACTAATGAATATATTCATTTACATTTTTTCTTCATATTTTGATCGTATTCAATAAATCTATAAACGTTCAACAGTTTGAGCATTTTGACAGACTCCAGCATTTCGCGTCAAATAGCTCATCAGGGCTAGATGTTTGAAAAAAATTATTGAAATTATGAAATCGCTTAGGGTAAAAAGAGTAATCAAAAATGTAAAATTTGAAATTCTTACTACGTTAGTTTCGTATAAAACATAACAGCATTTAAATTTTTAAGATAGTTAAAATGTTTGCGAAACTCTGGAGTCGGTCAATAAAATAATTCCATTGAACTTTTATTGATTTATTGAATATCATAGTTCTGGTTACATACTGAGCACTTTTTGGCTAAAGTTCTTCTGTCTTGAATGATAGCGATTGGTTTGAAATATCTGTAAACATTCAAAGACATTGTGACACCTAGTCACTAGAGTTTTAGGGGTTTTCAAAGGTAATGGACAAGAGAAAGCCATCTGAATATTGGAAAAGATTAAACTACATCATGATGATTCATGGTGGACATCAAAATGCCACAATCGTGACAGTTGTTCAATGATCTTTGGGCACCATGAAAACAATAAGACGTGAAATGGAGAACTGCAACGGAGACTACGAGGCCGTGGCTTGTAGGACAGAACACGGTAGACGTTCTGATTGTCTCCGTACACCAGAATTCATTCAACAACTACAATAGAAATTGATGAAAGAGCTAGACAAGGGAATACGGGCTTTAGCACGGGAGATGGGTGTTGCAATTTCCACCATGAAGATGGTCTTGAATGACAATCTCCGCTTACAAAAGTTGTTATGGTCAACGTTATGGTTGTTATGGAAAAGGCTCGAGAAAATCGTCTGACAATGGCAAAGTAACTCCTAAACAAGCCGAAACGTTCTGTTGAACCAGGGACAATCTGGTGGTTCACTGATAAAAAGAATTTTTGTCAGAACCAGCGGCACTATAGATTGCCTACAATCTATATGACGTCCCTCGTGTCATGAAGAACAACTTTCCTCAAACTGTTGTGGTTTTCTGTGTGTGTCCCCAATGAGTGTGATACCATGCCACCTTATATCTTTGAACAGGGTATCAGGCTCAATTCGGGCAGATATGTGGTGTTGATGAAAAACATGGTAAAGCTTTGGTCGGAGAGGGTGGCTACTGGAAAACCATATGTGTGTCAGCAAGATGCTACACCTTCAAGAAAGATTAGAAGCGGTTGTCGGATAATTTTTTTCGATTTCATCAGCCCCAAAGTCTGACCCTCTAACACCTCTGGTTGTAATCCCATGGATTTTTATGGATGGGGCGCTGTTGAAAAAGACACCAACCGCACTGTCTGTAACACAAAGGCCCAGCTGATCCACAGGATTAAGGAGGCGTTTAAGTTCTCCCCAGAGACACACGTTTGAGGCTCTCCCCAGGTTCCGGAGTTAAATTGAGGCCGTGGTAGATGCTGAAGAGGAGGGTCTATTTTTGAATGAGTTGTCTTTTGATTATTATAAACTGTGTGCCACTTTTTTATTTTTCCAATAAATTGATTTTTGGCTTCGATATTCACTTTATTTTCCATTTTAAAAAAACTGTGAAATTTCACCCGAACACACTGTGTAACAAATTTAGTATAAGGAAACTGATCAACAATAGCAAATTCGGTAGAGAAAATAATGCAATTTAACATAGAAAAGACGGTAGAAAGATTAGTTTCAGCAAATACCACATATTGCTGTAAAAGCAAAAATATTGAGCTAAAACCTCGAATTATGTTCGTTAATAGACTTCTCAGATGGAGACATTAATATGGATGTCATTGATGGCTCCACAATCGTTCTCAAAATATCTAAACTATCTGCTGTATACAACCGAATTCTTAGATCAATGGCTAAAAATGACTTTGAGCGAATGAAATCTGGCAGACATCTTTCTTCAAACTTTGTTGATTGGCGCTACACAGTCACATAGAACTGTACCGAATAACAGTAACAACAACTAAATGGATTCGAAGAGAGACTGACATAATCAAGATGTTGACATTACACACTATATTAAACAAAAGGTTAGGAAGGAAAGCGCGATAACAGCAGATTTCAAAAACCTATTTTCCTTAAACAAATTATTTTAATACATAGATTTTATAAATTTTAACCATATCGCTGCCTGCTCAGCCAATGAATTACTAGCGTTTCCTTATAAGGAAACCAGTAAACGGTCTCTATAAAATACTGGTGATGATTCGATAAAAAAAAATTTCGTTATTTCTATATAATATCATTAAGACTGAGGATAACAGATACTACGCTTTGATCCCAATTTAATAGCCACAGAGTAAAGAAAACTGTAACTGTACTCTATCAATGAATGATTTCTCATAATGAAACAGCTAACATTATCATTAGAGAAAAGAAAAACGATACTGAACTTTGATTCTATAGCCACGGACTGAAGAAAAGTTTAATTCCAGTAGCACTAGCTGCCAGGCCAATTAATGTCGACTAATTCTTTAAAAGAGATTCCTAAAATTATAATTGCTATTAACAAAAGTAAATTAAATTCTCGTAATGTTTTCCTCGTATATATTCTTTGAGACGTATTATTGATATTTGTATCTTATATAAAAGTAACATTATTTTTTTTTTATTTAAAATTCACCAATACTTTATAGAGGCCCCGTACTCTGTCAAGAGAAATATATCATCATATGTCATTGGATTACTTTAACACTGTCAGCCAGAATGAGTTAATATGCCACATCTGAGTACGGATCAGCGTCTGCTTTCCCATCCTGTCCAATGAATGCGTCATGTCCTAACGACAAACATATAGGCATTCGGAACTGAGCATAACGACTGAATAGACGACGCCATACATAAATCAATAGACAATCATACAACTGAACGGACACAACTTATCCAAAGGCATGTTCAGAATGCGTTCACTTCTAGAAATTATACGCTCTTCACCACCCACGCCAATCGGCCATATTCATAGGAAAATAATGTCGCGGCAAGATATTTACTAACCCTGACTTTTGGTCCGGTATCGAAAGAAAGAATCGTAGAAACATAAAACTCTATCTTGGCATTAACCATTTTGATATTTACTTTATCTTATCTTAATCACATACAGGACCTTATGGTAAGCAAACTTGATTTCTCGGCAGATGAAGAAGAAGCAACAGAAATGTGGTTCTACAGAAGGATGTTGAGAATACCATAGACCTAACATGTGAGCAAATGTCTAGAGACAATGATAACAAAAATGACACTTATATTTAACACCAGGAAGAGAGAGAGAGAGAGAGAGAGTTTAGTTTTTTAGGACACATAGTAAGGTAAGACGGCTAGGAAAATGTGATACTCACTGGGCAGACTAAAGTTAACAGAGACAGAGGAATGTAACATAAAACCTACCAGCTGAACTTGAATGAATGGATCGGGGAGCAGGTTATTGGAGAGATGCTAAAAAGACAAACATTATTAAGAACTATAAGGGATAGAAATATATTCGCCGACGGCCTAAAGGCACACGACACAGAAAAAGAAGACAGTCTTCAGAACAGCAAAACGAATGAGTGATGTGAGAATGTTGAACCTAAAAATTAGCCTGCGAAAAACTTACATTCAATATAAGGAAGGTGATAATGCCAGTAAGACGCAAGGGATTACTGAGAGTGAAGAGGGGCACCTCGGCGTGGTGTAATGGTTAGCAAGCTTGTCTTGCTAGGTCAGTTACTACTGAAAAGTGAGTTCGATCCTCACTGGATGCCCCATGCTTTCGGCCTTGTGCCACATCTAAGCTTCGCTTGGAAAATCTTTACTGAGAGTGAAGAGATTGAGAAGACTTTAGTGAGGAAAAAGGACAATAAACGAACTGGTTTCAGGAAGACAGAAGATGCCAATAATGCCACTAAGACGCAAGGGGTTACTCAGGGTGAAAGAGAATGAGAAGACTTTAGTGAGGAACGAGGACAATAAAAGAACAGGTTTCACGGAGACAGAAGATGGCGATAATGCCACTAAGACCGAAGAGATTACTGAGAGTCAAAGGTAATGAGAAGACTTTAGGAAGGAGAAAGGACAATAAAAGAACAGGTTTTAGGAAGACAGAAGATGGTGATAATGTCACTAAGACACAAGGGGTTACTGGGAGTGAAAGAGAATGAGAAGACTTTAGTGAGGAGAAAGGACAATAAAAGAACAGGTTTCAGGATGACAGAAGATGGCGATAATGCCACTAAGACGCAAGGGGTTACTGGAAGTGAAATAGAATGAGAAGACTTTAGTGAGGAGACAGGACAATAAAAGAACAGATTTCAGGAAGAAAGAAGATTTCAATTGACGTTGCATTTAATTTTTTTGAAGATCGTGGGTAGCAGGGAAGCAAGAAACGGGAACAGAATTCAACAGGCGAGGAGTACTAGAAAAGACACTATTGGAATATATCATACGTTTACATCTATAGAGTTCAATAGTAAAACCATGTAACGTAGTTGCTAATCTTTTCAGCACAATTAACATATATTTATAGAAAAGACTTAGGGAAACCTCACTGCGGCAGTGGTAAAGTGGCTGAAGTCGAGATGACAGGTGAGGACCGATAACATTACAGAGCTTTTTTTAGATTCTGTCGAGCAACTCGAGATATAGCCGCAATATCAGATCAGACATAGCATCAACATTGAGTGCATGAACGAATTTAACAATAAACTTACCTTTATCGATTAACAGTTCTTCTCTGAATGAGACCCTTTGCCTTGAACGTGGAATTCATATATGCGATTCACAGCTAAAAATGCCCGATAAATGATCACTTCTTTGTCCTGCCCCAGAAAGTAGGACTCCTCCTACATTGCTCTTGAAATCAGTTGTTCTGAGGCAGGAAATGGCTTGTAAATTTTAACGCCTCCCAAACAAAATTAAATTTATTTAATCACCATGGAGAATTTTTTCTGTCTGCCTTCACCATGGCTGATGCTAACCTCCAGAAGAGCAAATCTATAGTTAAGGACCTCCAGTCAGTGGTTAACTGGGGCAAGGAATGGCTTGTAAATTTTAATCCAAAACAAAATTGCTTTAATTTAATCAATATAGAAAACCCTTTCCTTCTGCCTTCTATGGCTGATGCTAACCTCCAGAAGAGCAAATCTCTAGTAATGACCTGCAATCAGTGGTTAACTGGGGCAAAGAATGACAAGGAATGGCTTGTAAATTTTAACATTCTGACCTTCTCGACAAGTTCAAGCGCTACAATGTCTCTGGACGAATATTTAATTACCGAATTTGTCTATCTGCTTTTTGATAAGCATGGCGAGACTCGAGCCGTGGCTTTAGATAACTCGAAGGCGTTCAACAGGATTTGGTATGCTGGCCTACTCAACGGCAACGGTAACTCTGGGCGCATATTTGGCTGCATTCAATCATTCCTACCAAATGATTTAATTAAGATGGTTCTTTATCTTCATTAATTCCCGATGACATTAGTTCACTACAAGGTATTTATGCTGATGACCCAATTATTTACTCTTGTCTTAATAGAAAGTTTAACATGTAGGACAAACTAAAACTGTCAATTACCCTCTAAAAGGACCTGCAATCAGTTGTTAACGGGGGCAAGGAATGGCTTGTAAATTTTAACGCCACCAAAACAAAATGGCGTTCATTTAATCCCAATACAGAACTTTGCACTTTCGGTGTTTTGTCCCTTTTTATAATTAGAAGTTCATGAGACTTCTGTCTTTTTCACGACAGAAAAAAAAGCAATTTGCTTTTCTTTCTTTAGCCTCCATCGCTCTGATTATGAATTCATTAGAAATCCCTCTGAATTTTA